>CM076581.1:1055509437-1055655000 GCA_034641835.2 Pinus albicaulis
GGTGTTTTTGGGAAATTTCTTTTGGTAAAACCACTTAATTACAGGCAGTTTAATTATTCATGGTCTAAACTTGAAATTTTAGAGTTTTAACTATCGATAAATACCTTTAAACGCGGTATTTGGTTGCTTGAAGGGTTCTTGAGAAGATATTTGGTTTAATCGAGGGCGGGTCCGGATTGTTTGTGTAAGCGAATGGCTTTACTAGTCTTCAGGGAATACGTGGTCAAATTTTGAGTCTCGGCGGGAAAAATAGTGTTCAGAGATTTTAACATAGTCGGGATTTATACATATGGTGGCAGGATCTAAGCATGGTTAAAGAAATATACATGGAAGGTTAATTATAAAAAGCATCAGGCTTTACATAATATAAGTGGGGATAGGTTTATTTATGCGAAGTGAAGTTAAGTATGCACCTTGGGTTAAATTTATATAAGGCATGGGGCTTTATATAACGGGGATGAATATGAAAAGGGAAAGGCTTAAGTTTTGCGATGTTTAACCTTAGCCTTAGGTTAAAAAGGTGACTTTGCTTGCAAAGAGGCAGATTGTTGCATGTGCGGGAGTTTCCAAGCTTTTTCAACCTTATAAAGTGATAAAATATTTTTCATAACTTAGGCTAAAATGCTATGAGTGGGGTACATGTATTTTATTACAAAATACATAGGATATGCTTAATACACATCTTTGCACTATTTATTTTGTTATATAGTTTTTAGACTTGTTGAAGGGTCTAATAACCATAGGGGGCAGGGTATTTAATTAAGGTTAGTTTTAGACCACAGGGAGTATTATTTGGGCTTTTAATTTAGCATGTGGATAATAACTTTGGTCTAAAAACTTTATAATAGTGGGTTTTAGGGGGTATTTTAGATAAAGGGAATTATATAGATAGGATAAGGTATTTTTAGGGAATTAATAGCATAAGTTAAAATTTAATATGATAAGGGGAGATGGAATGCACAAAAATACACTAAATAACCAAGTAGAGTGAATAAATAAAAGCAAAGCTTATTATTTCATCATTTCACCAATTTACTTAGGATAGAGTGTTTTTTGAGGGTTTTTGTATTCTTTTATGAATGAAGGAAGTTAATTAAATGGGATTTTAGGTTTCATTAAGTAAGAAGGATTCTTTACTTATGAAGATGAATTAAATGTATGAATAAGGGACAAATAATGATAAAGGGGATTTTATCATAAGAATTCAACATTTTCTACTATCCAGTCATCGAGCCTTAGGTCCAGTCCCAACAGAAGTCAGAAAAATTCTCTGAGCCTCTTTGACTGGAAGTATAGAATATTGAATACCTACAGGGGAAATGAAATTAGTGATTTTTGCTCGGTGATAAATATTACATGTTTTTTCCCACTTCTTTCTACCTACCCAACATTACTCTAACATTTTTTCTTCCTTTTAACAAGTGCATTTAAGATTGCTACCTTAAAAAAGTTTATTCTTTTGAAAGATAAAACTATCTAATTCTACCTTATTTCATCCGAGGGCTCAGATTAAACTGATGAGCTCCTCATTATTCTCCACCTATCTACTGATTAGTCAGGATTAAATTGTCTGACCAATCTTTATTCACTATCTAAAACATGGAAATTGAAAACATGACAAGTCAAGTTTAAAGAGTTTAACTCATCATGGATTATGGCATTTATTGACACTCTGCCATAATAATTTTGCAAAAAGTAAAAAGTAGTGGCATTTGGACTTGCACACTTTCATGTTTTATTTTCATCTTTTTTCTTTTGGGGTCTATATTTTTTAGGTCCTTTGATCTTTCTTTTAGGACGTTTTACCCTCTTTTTGATTTTTTTATTTTTTCAAAATATGGGTAAACAACTTGCAGAAAGCAAGGTATGTACATATTTTACAAGACTATCAAAAGTCAATTCAAAATTATGAATCATATATTTATAGGACCCTAACAACAGGGACCTTACATTCATCAACAACTACAACAAGGACCCTATCAACAACCATGGCCTCAACAAGGTCCTTACCAACAAAAGTGGGGGAAATATGCCATATTATGGTCAAACTCAACCACAATAGGGGCATAACCTGTATCAACAAGGTTGGAACCCTCAAATGGGTAACTACCAAAGACCTTTCACTCGTAACCCTTAGTTACCATTATTGGATACGTTTAAACTCCCAGATGTGAAAAGTCTTACGAATGACCCAATACAGAACATGCTACATTGGCCTCCAGTTCTGACTAAGATTCCTGGGGATTTTCCTAAATTTAAAGGTAAATCTAGAGAAGACACCCAAGTTCACGTTATAATGTACCATTTATGGTGATCCTCTAACTCTTGGGTCGATGACTTGATTTTATTACGTCTTTTCTAGTACACATTAATGGGCATCGCCACTAAGTGGTACATTAAATTACCTCATGACATTTTTCATGATTTCAAATCGTTGGCTGTGGCCTTCCTTATGCATTTCCAATTACCTATCTGGTATGAAACCGACACCCACATCTTAACGACTTTGCAACAATCAACTGCTACGCATATCTCTGATCACATTCATGAATGGAGATGCAGGCGATGTGTGATCAAGTTTGAAATTCCTAATCAACTTATGACTGAATGGTTTACTAAATCATCCATTTCGAAAATTTATAAATTCATTAATATGGGAGGTTGTGTGACTGAGGAATAAGCCATCACCAGTTCTCATTATTTATATCTTGTTTATTCCAATACTGGGACAATATATGATATTTTACCGAATGCCCCGTGACCTTCAACAGACACGTCATCTTTGAAATTGACTGATACGCCACTAGTTGATGGTGTTATCAGGTCAGTCACTCGGCATGCTAATATTATTCTGAAATATTCTTCTAATCCTAAGTCTACTACATCCACTACACCTTCCACTCCTACGAATGATTCCAAAAATCCTGGTAAAACCTCTAAGGCTAAAACTGTTCAGTCTGTCATGACAGATAAATCCTCAAAATGTAAGAAAAATGGGAAAGAAAAATCCAAGTCCCATTCCCCTAAATAGGATTCCTCTGAGTCGTATGTTGACGATGCATTCAAACGTAAGCCCAAACATCCCTTTTTAATATGTGACGACAATCATTATATCAAGGATTTTCCTCATCGTGTCGAGGTTAGTCATCTTTTAAAACACACACAAGGAACTCCGGTTGTTTTTGTTAGGGTCTCGTGATTTGGCAAATTGGCAAGCCAAATGACAGGGTAACATCAAACCAACTTTGGAGCCCTAGGACCTAGCCTTCCTGGACTCAGAGAGGGCTCTCTCTATTATGCAAAGGATGTAAATTTGTTTTCTTTTTATGTATTTGATTTTAGGCTAGTTTTTAAGTATGTTTTTAGTTTGTTTTTAGGTTTTTGAGGGGGAACTGATCAAAGGAAAAATAGATAAAATTTCGTCAGATCAATTGGGCTATGCGGTCGAAGAGGTCAAGACTGTCTCAATGATGGATAAGGTATTACTGTAGGGCCGATTTGGTCGAGGTAAATGGATTCTTTGGGTGAAAGTGAAATGAGATGGACATTTAGCTTGTGAAGGACAAAGAGATTTTAAGCAAAAATAGTTAAACAACAAACATTCATGTGGTAGGGCTAACCATTAATCACTATAAATGAAACTCAAACAGATAGATGCCGAAAATAAACAATCAGGCGATGCATAGAAGTATAAGACCTTCTAACTTTGGGAAAATCACCTTCAGTTTTTTGGGAAAACAAATAATATAGACAAACAACTCAATCTATGAAGAGGGAACTCCTGAACATCATATTTTGAGCTATTGGGAACTTTGAAATAAGACTGCAAAGCATGGGCAAAGCGCAAGATCGAAACAAGACCTTTTTTACTTAACTAAGGCAACCAATAATTTAGAGAAATATTTCAGTGATGGAGTTTTGATTATCTATTAGTAAGCAGGGCATACCGTGAATCATACTAGATAGCATACATAATAACCATTAATGAAATTGATAACTAGTTCTTAGGGTACCAAAGAGCAATTAAGCATTCTTTGACATAACCAAGAAAGATGAGAACATAGAAGCTGTAATGAATCAAGAAACTTGAGGTGCCTCCATGGGCATATCTAAAATCTATTATTTACTGACCTGCAACAAGCAAGAAGCATGTAAACATGTATGATAAACTAAGAAAAACATAACAGATAAGGGACACAATACCATTCACCAAGCCATGGAAAACTACATACAATCCTCCTCCACCATCAAGGTCAAACAAGAGATCATCCACTTCATGAGACAAAGTATTTCTTCAAAGCTTGTAATGCTATGTATTGCTCTATAACATCAAGTTTAGCCTTTGGTTACAATGAATTCTCTTGGATTATATAGGCCAAAGAGAAAGAAACCCTCCTAGAGCATCTAGAAGGCCATTGGCCGAATAAAAATATCTGATTTTGTCCTTGAGGCTTTGCAAAGCCCAAGGCACAAAATATCTTCAAAAATATCTATTTAAGCCAAAAATAGCAATAAAATTGACTTCTAATCTCTGAAATAGAGTTAAAAATAGCTAAACGCACATTTGGATGATCATATACAAAAAACTGCTTTTTTAGCCAAAATGCTACAGGAGCGTAGCAGCAGAAAGAAACCTGTTTTGCAGAAAACTTTTGAGGGAACTCCTGATGTCAAAACGAGGCCTGTGATAGCTCGTTGGAAAGCCCTGGATGTCTGGTTTCTGTAACTACTTGAGTTTTCCCAAATTGATCCATGGATGTCTGTCAAAAGGTGGACTGAGTGAAAAAAACTAGGAGGGTCTCATCTTCTAATATGTAAGGCAGAAAGGTGAATTTTGACTGATTTTTGCCTCTTTGGGGGACCAAAACACTTCCTTTCGATCTGAAAATTTGTGAGTAGCTTCCCCAAAATTTAATACATCCAAAAGAATGACTTTCATGAGCTGAGTATGCTCTTAACACACATGGCAGCGCCTAGAAAAATGTGCAATTAGGGCCAAAAAACACAGAAAACAAGATCATGTCAAAATTTGCTCAATTTTGGCAAGCAAGCCCCTTATGGGTTCTTAGAAGCATGCAATGAAGCTGAGGCCAAGATTTCAAGCCTAGATATGCCTTTTTCCACTTTTTCCACTGGGCGCCTCCTTCGAGCAATTTTGAGCCTCTCTTGAGCAAGTTTGAGTTTTCTTCGGGCAAATTGGTTCAATTTCTTGTAGTGTCCAGTCATATTCCTTTGCAAACCCAAGTCTCTATTTGGTTTCTCTAATTTATCCTCCAAATTCTTGTTGGCTCTTTCAAGCCATGATTCTTTATCATTTTCTATTTCTTGGGCAAGCAATTATGTGAGAGGATAAGATCGAACAAGGGCTGCTTCTTCTTCCTTCTGTTTCTCCAAAGCCTTCCTAAGACCCATAGTCCTAGGAATTTTTCTTACTAGTTGCTCTTCTTCTTTATTATCATCAAATTCTCCCATATAATCTTCAAGCTTGACTTGTGCTTTGTATGCTTCCCTTTGGTATTTGAATGCCCGAGCTTCATAAATTTCCATTTGCCCACTCATTTGTTTATTTTGCATTTGTAGAACATGTATGAGGTCCTTTGACCTTTCTAGATCAGTTTCTAAGTCATGGATTTGGGCTTCTCTGTGTTGCAAAAGAGACTCAAGAATTCTAGCTTCATCATCTCCAGCATCACTGTCTATTTGTATGATGTCAAACTCTCTTTCCTTTTCATGACTACTCTCCTGCTATTCAACTTTTTCTTTGCCCTTGCTTTGGATAGACTTCTTGGCTCTTGTTCTTTTTGGCAATTCAACAATACTCTTCTTAGGAAATTTGCCTCTAATTCTTAGCGCCCTACTGACATTAATAGTCACTACTGGAGTGATCTTCTTCTTTGCAGATCTGGTGTTTTTAACCTTTGGTGCTTTTGGAGAACGAATCATGGCTCCTTGCCTAGGAGAGGCAGCTAGCACATGCTCTTGGCTGTGTTGAGGAGAAGAGAGAGGAGGTTTTATCTCTAGTACTTTTTCAACTTGATCCTTTATACTTCTGCCTCCATCATCACCTGCTTTGCTGCCCTGTTCACTATTTTCCTCACTATTTTGAGTTTGTTTAGGGCTGCCAGCTTCATCATCTCTTTTTGCTGTTTGACTGCCTTCACTGCCTGTCTGTGGACTGCCTTGTTTACCCTCCTTACTGTCTTGAACTTGTTGAGGACTGCCTTCATTAGGACTATCTTCATTGGGACTTTCTTCATTGTCATTTTGCATGCTGTCACCTCCCTCACTGTTCTCCTTAGACTCTATGTGTGGGCTGCCATCATGATCACTACTTTGCTGGGAGGCGCTTTTTTCTCTGTCCCTTTGATTGGTTTCATGACTTTGTTGAGGACTGTGGTGTTCCTCATCACTGCTTTGAACATCTTCCCTTTGCTCTTCATCATCACTACCCTGCTTGGAATCTTCACTGTTCCCTTGAGGACTGTTCTCCTGATCACTGTGCTGCTGATGGTCACTTTGTTTTTCATCACTGCTTTGAACCTCTTCCCTTTGTTCCTCATCATCACTAGCTGTGGGTGGGCTGTCCCCATGCTCACTTTCTTTGCTCTACTCAGGGCTGCTTTGTTCTTCATCCTTACTACTTTGTTGAGTATCACTATGTTCCTTATCACCACTAACCTCATCCCTGCTTTCATAAGACTGCTCTTTTTCACTATCAATCATGGGTGATGTTTGCCTTTGAGGAGTATTTTGACTTGATGGAGGAGAGACATAGTGAGTGGAGGGTGAGGAGGATATGTGAGATGGGCCATGAGATGAAGAGGCAGTAGAAAAATCTGGATGAGAAATGAAAGTCTCCCAAGACACTCCTTTCTTTTCAAGCTGGTGAAGGATGATGATTTTGATGAGAGAATTATGGAAAAGACTAGCTTTTTGCTGAGCAGGAGGTCTCTTTTGAACAAGGGAGGACATCTTGTCTATGCTTTTGCAGTGGAAGAAAGGGAGATTTAGTAATTGAGTTCTTGTGAAATGCATGAGAAGCCTGATGTGATCGGAATAATCTCGGGAATAGCTCCCTTCACATGTGAAATACTTCATGATAACTCTCATGAGGGGGGAATAGCTGCTCAATAAGTGAGAAAAAGGAAATATAGCTTGGCAAGCATCCTGATGGTCTGATTTTAGGAAGGGTTTATAGTGATTTAGATCTAGGTATGCTTGTTTGAACCACTTTTATCCTATATAGGGGATCTTGGTTGCTTTGGAGACAACCCTAGGAGTGAGTTTAAAATCCAGACCTGCTAGGTGGACATGTTTTCCTTGCAGCCTCAGGGCAAACAGTTGTGTTAAGGGAGGGTAATTGGTGACCTCCTGGAATTTTTGGCAAAAATCAAGGCAGCCTACCTCATGAAAGTTGAGAAGAACCGAAGGGGAGTCATTTACTTCCGGAGTCGTAACAGGCTCAAATGTTTTATGAAATCCACCCTTGTTGAATTTCTTTGGAGGCATATCTTTGTTTAGGCTTTCCTTCACTCTCTTATCAAAACAGGCCTTTGAATGAATTAAGCCTTTCTTCAAGCACTGTTTTCCGCTTTTGCAAGACTGTATTTTTCTTTGAAAATAATTCTGTTTCTCTAAACTGTGTTTCTTTTCATTACATTGCAAACACATTTTTGACTTTGAAAACATGCCCTTTTTCCTTTAGCACAAAAGCTTCTTTGCTCTTTGTGGATTGTGTTTTTTTTTTGAACAATAAAACCAAACAAGTTTTCAAACTGACAAGGTTCCTTCCTCCTTAAACACTGTCTTGTGGTCTCTTAGTAAACATGGTGGTTTTTAAGAACCAACTGTTTTTTCCCCTTCATTTAGACTGTGTCTTTTTCTGAACAAAATTGATTCTTAAAACCTCTCAAACTCAAAAACTTAGGTGAAGAAAACAGTAAATACCTCTTAAAAATGTGTTGTACATTTTTGGAGATAATTTTACTTGGCAAAAATCCAATTTTTTGGTCAGTTGGAGGTCCTTTGAGCGGTGCTACGCTCATGTGCACACGCGCTGTGGTGTTGTCGGGTCGGGCACTGGGCGCCCTCTGAACGCCGAGTGAGTGCAGATCACAGGCGCGTCGTGTGACACTACAGGCGTGCCGCGTCGTGTTCAAAAGCCTTTGTAAAGACGCTTATAGGCGCATCGTGCTAACTTATAGGCACGTCACGTCTTCAAATTTCTGAAAACTGCTCGCCCAGGGTTTGAAAAAACGTTTTTCTTTTTTCCCTTTGCACAATAGAAAATGAAATTTAATTTTGAGAGATTTTATAGCTCCTTTTAAAACGCTTTTGAATGTTTTTCCCTTGTTGTGGTGATTTTGACATTTTTTCCTTTGTATTTGTCATTGAAACATAATAACTTTGTCCTTTTCAAACAACTTGTCTTTGAAAGCTCCGTTTGACATGAAAGAGGCTTTTTAGGAACACCATCTGGGTGCTTTATGTATACCTTAGGCTTCAACCTCTTACAGTTTTCTAAGGACCTGTCTCTGTTTTGTAACTGAGGAAAGTTTTTAAACAAACTAGCTGTGTAACTTCTCTTGTTTATCATTTTGAAAAATTTCCCTTTAAACAAAACCTTGCCCAACCTTTTTTATCAATTGAAGAAGTTTCTCTTCAACGTTTTAACCTTGTAATTGTCATCTGATGGAGGTACTAAGAAAAAAACTGCTTGTTTTCTTTGTTTCTTTTTAAATAGACCATTTAGGGATAAAATGTGATCTTTCCACTTGTCACTCTTGAATATCCTCAAAAAACTGTGTGCCTACTGCTTATTTTGAAGGAGGTGTTATACAGCTGTGGGAAGTGGGCCCTCTGCTTATAATTGAAGGAGGCCATGTTTGATAAACTGCATGGGCGCTTTTTTGACCTTTGTTAACCAAATGAAAAATTTCCATGAACAAACTGTTTGTGGCTCTTTAGACAAACTATGTTTATCATTCAAAAGAGATCATGTGCTTGTCATTCAAGGGAGGTTTCTTTAGGACTGTGAGGGGTGCCCTTTCTCCTATGGAAGGAGGTCTTTGATCTGACAGTGCTAACCTTTGAGAAAGGCTCCCTGTTCCAAATCTAGGCCCTTTTAGACTGTGCCTTTACCCTCTGCCTATATTTCTTAGATAATCTTTTGAAGGAGGCTTCAACATACTCTTCCGGGCGCTTGTCCTATACTCCATGTTTCAACCCCTTTAAAGCTCTGTCTATTTATTTGAAAAAGGTTGTTTTCAACATTTGAAACTTGCTCTCATCATTTGGTGGAAGGCATTTCAAAACTATAATGGGCTTGGTTGAATGAGAGATGCCTCTTTTACATAAATCACCTGTGTGAATTTCTCTTTCTATTAGTTGCAGAAGTCACTTTTAAACAGAGCTTTGCGTAAAATTATTTACCATCTAGATGAGGTTGCTTTAATCAAAATTCTAGCCTTGGTTTGTCAGTGAAGGCATTCTTTCAAACACACTATCTCTCAAACTTCCCATTACTGACAAATTTTTCCAAACACTGTCAATATTTGATGAATTTCGACCCTCTGCTTATTTGAATGAGGTCCTCTTAAACATAGAAACTTCATCCATCTCAACACTGTGCCTTGTTGTGCAATGTATGTCTTTGATTTGTACTATATCAATGTGAAGTTTTCCTTTAGGGAGTAAACAATGCGATTGGTACATGGGGAGCGCTCACTCCTAGACATCTTTGAAACAACTTCTCCCTTGATTGTGTTTTCACAGGGTGCAGTGAAATTGTTTGTGATAGTCTTTCAAAGCTTAGTTCATGATAAGGTATAAGGAGCA
The DNA here is from genome assembly GCA_034641835.2 of Pinus albicaulis. Lineage (NCBI taxonomy): Eukaryota > Viridiplantae > Streptophyta > Pinopsida > Pinales > Pinaceae > Pinus > Pinus albicaulis. The sequence goes on from CM076581.1 coordinate 1,055,519,275, forward strand.
GTTGTTCTTCATTATACCTTCACCATGATGCCTAATTTTCTTTAAAACTCTTTTTTCCAGAAGACTACCACTGTTGGTTGTATAAGGCTGATTTGTAGGGCTGGCCACAATCTGCACTTCCTCTGACTTTCATAGTAAACTGACACAGCATGAAACTTTCTCCTGAGGTGCTCTTTTTTCTCACACTCTACTTGGTATCATCAATCAGTACATCCCTGCAGAAATGTAAAAACAGATGCTTTGGAAGTTTGGAGGGCTTCTTTGATGTTTCATGGGGATCATGCCTGATCTAATCATATTTCTTCAGACAGGGAAAACTCCTTTTCTTTTCCTGATTTGAACATTGCTAAGCCTTGCTAGAAACAAAAGAAAGTGACCTCTTTGATGGTGCGTGACCTAGGGATAGACAAGGGTTTTGCTTTGGAAAATAACAAGACATGATGGCTGACTGATATTTAAGATAGGGTTTTTGGCTCAAAACAGTCTCGCCAAGGAATCTTCCCTAAAACACCACCACCTAGACCTACATACTTGGTCATGGATTTTGAATGGCTTCTTGGGCATGAGTAGGTTATCACATGAAAAATTGATTAGTGAGAGGGGGGTAGACACTTTGTTAAATGTTGGGCAGTGAGTTGTATGAAAAACAAAGGACTTTGATGGTAGAGAGACAAACTTATAACAGTTATAGACAGGGAGATTTTGCTGAATTGTGATAGGTAAGGAAACTGAAGGGTTTTTTCTCATTATAGGCTGAAGGAGAGGGGTAGGAAAACAAAAATTTGTTTGAGGTGTTTTCTAGATGAAAAGTTGACAGATTTAGATTAGCTTCTAGAAAACTTAGCCAAGGAATCTAGTCATCAAAACAGTTAAAAATACCGATGACTAACAGTGGCTCCATTTGGGGAGGACAGCTCCCTTTCAGGAGGTGTCCAAAATTGTAGATCTCTGGCTTGTGAGGACTAGTGCCTTATCCATTGGTGCAAATTTCTCTCTTTCTTGATGCTATTTTTGAAAATTTACAGCATGTTTAGCATCAACCTCATCTCTACCTACCCGAATATATCTCCTAACATTTTTTCTTCTTTAGGTGCGCTTGGACTAGCAACCCTTTGACATGATATTTTTGAAAAAAGGAAAACTATCTAATTCTACACTTATATCTTCTGGAAGTTCAGATTAAACTGATGAAGTCCTTTGATTTCTCTACCTATGCTAGATCGATTGTTAAGATTAAGATGTTTGACAGGATTTCATTCACTAAACTAAAACATGAAATTGAAAAATGACCAAATCAGGATTAGACGGTCTGATTTGTCATGTGTTTGTGGCATAAAAGACAAGCTGCACACAAATATTATTTTCACACAAAATGAGATTTAGAAAAATCAGGGCTAGGATACATAGTTTGTTTTTCATCCCTGTTTTCCTCTTTGGTTCTGTTTTGAGCGTGTGGAACCAATATCTTTTCCTAATCTACTTTTATTGACAAGTCAAGCTTACACAATTTGACTATCACTTCTTTCACTAACTTATCAGCAATCAATTTAAAACATGTCCAGTTATGATTAGGCTTGATAACTGAACAAGATATCTTTTGAGCACTAGTAGTGGCATTTAGAGTTGCACACTTTCAGTATGACTATTTTTTTTTGAGCATGGGGATTTTATGCTATTTTCTAAAACTGCTCTCTTTTCAACTTTTCTAGTATTTTTTTATTTTATGTTTTTGATTTATTTCTTCAAACATGATATGTACAATGAGTGAAAATTTTAAAACTGAAGATCTTGACAAAAGTAATGTTTTAGTGTCCTGCCATTTACATGACCTTCAAAGGTCTCAGTCCCATCAGGTTCTTGCAAGAAAAAAACATTGTTTCTGCTAACTGAACTGATAATGAAAGGTCCTTTCCATAAGTTTTCAAACTTACCATGCTTTCCTTTATCTTCTCTTCTAGAATCCCATTTTAATAATTTATCTCCAACCTGAAAATCATTTTCCTTGGTCCTTCTATCAAAAATATTTTTCATCTTATCTTGCGCTAACTGAGTCCTTTGGTAAACTTCTTCTCTTGTTTGTTGTAAATGGATAGTCTGATTTATCCTCCTTTGCATACCATTTTATTCTATTTGAACTTCTTGTAATAGCTTCATCACTGGAACCCCTAAAGATGCCGGGAAAATGGCATCCATGCCATACACTAGTTGATAGGGAGACATATCGATTGATTTTTTGGTGGTTAGTCTATCAGCCCATAGTGCGTGTACTAGTTTTCCATGCCATGCTTTTTGATTTTGTTTAAGAAGATTCTTAATGATATTGACTAGGCTCTTGTTAGAAGATTCGGCCAAACCATTACCTTGGGGGTAATAAGCCGTGGAATGTCCTAATGTAATATGATATTTGTAACAAAAGTCAACCATTCTTTTGGAGGAAAAGGCAGCAGCGTTATTAGTGATAATTTTCCTAGTGTTAGCGCTCAAATCTACCTTAGGCTGAAATAAGGTAAAACTCAAGGCTACATCAAACCACGCTCAGCCTCGTAGCTAGCCCTACGAGGACAGGAGAGGGCTCTCTCTATTCAATCTCGATAAAATGAGCAATAGGGTGCGAGATGACTTAAAATGGGAATTGATTTTAGGCTAGTAAATAGATAGGAAAGGGGTTTTTGATAAATGGATGAATTTTCTGGGCAGCGTGGGATCAAGAACAACATGAAACAGAGATTTAATCAAAGGCACAGGGTATTTCATAAGGCGAGATAGGAATGAAGTTTAAAAATCAAATTTGGAATAATATGGGGTGAAAGACTGTTTAAAAAAAAAAGCTGAAAAGGGCATTAATCAATGAGTCCTTTACAGACAGAAGAAAACATAGAACATCTGAACACCTCAAGGCAGAGCAATGACTGAATTCTACCTTTCTTACTGTAAAGTATTCAGTTGGAAACAATTAATGAATGAGCTATGAAACATTACAAAAGACATATGAAACAGAAGAAAAACATATGTTAAACTTCACACCACAAGAATTTTATAACTCAGAGCTGTACCATTTAATTATTCCTCCGTCAAACTGTACAAGTGAGAGCACTGGGTTTTTTCCTCCCACATCTTTTCAGAACTTTTTCAACCATTACAAATGATTTTTCATACAATAAATAAGCCCAGGAGAAAACAGATCGATGAAAGTATGGAACAGTTTCAACTAAAATGATGAAAATAGTAAAAGAGCCACTCATCGGTTCTAAAGAACAGCGTTACATTTTTCATTTGAGACTTTCTGTGACCAATACAAAGGCGGAAGCTGTAGTGTGAACCTTCCAAATCATAACTGAAGACAAAGATAAGAAATCTGTCCCTATTTTTCTACTCAGGTTGGTATTCTGCGTTTAATTTGGGTTTGACTGTCTATTCGCTTCCATTACCGTTATACCACCCAAAAATATGATATTTTGACTCCGATTGAATAGAGCTGCCATTTTCCCATTTTGAGCATTATTCAAAGTGTATTCTTCATACTACCAAATGAACGATTATTTCTTCCAACTATAATATCTTCGAACCTGTTCAGTATGAAATTTGCATTGGAAAAAGGCAGAGCCCAACCAGTATGCATATTAAAGGAACTGAAATGTAATTCATGCCCTGAGATGGCTGTAGATGTATCTATCATCGCATGTTCAGAAATTTGAAAAATGGGGGATATAATGATCCCAGTATTGATGAAACGTTTTAGTTGGATTTAAAGAACCTCGAGTGCACGATCAATGACAAGATTTTTTGAAAAAGAGCTGCCGTGTTTGCATTTCTCACATTTATACTTGGCATCACATTCTAAAGTTTCTGCTCTTGTGAAAGACTCTAATGCCTCTATTAGAGAATTTGAATTCTCTATTTCCAAACTCAAATCAATCAGAGGCTCAAATGTGTCTGATCAGTGTGAGCAATTGACACATATTATCTGATTTCTTAGACGGCCTCCAAATAAATTCTTGACAAAGCTCTCTTCTTCAAGAAGAAAGCATGATTGAGAAGCCTTAAGCGGTAGCAAGCTTTTATGCAAAGCTTCCAACAAGCAATGCATATATTCATGTGCATCCTCCTGCTGGTATTTCTGAAATGACGCCGAGGTTGATAAATTGCAAAGATTATCAACAAGTTCAGAAGGCTCAATGACTCCCCCAGAAGATGATAGCGCTATATTTACATGTCCTCGAAGAGCACAAAATGCACAGAATCCCTCATTTCCACATGTATTTGCATGAAGAGTATTCCTTAGGTAATTGACCAGGAGCGGGTTGTGAGTAAAACACTGCAAAACTGCATTTAAGAAGCAAGTGTTCCCCAAATTCCTGAGTCCTGCACCCTTTAAGACACATAAAAAATCATCTGCGGTATCAGAGGAAGAATTGTGTAAAAACTGTGTTGACCTGCTCAGAGATGATCCTTTTCTCTATAGAGAAGGATGATAAATTCACATATGAAAAGTCAGATGGACAAAACCGGAATTCGTAGTCAAAGGTGCAGTGAAAGATGCTTTCCTTTTGCATGTCGAAGGAGGCTCAATTGATCTTTCATGTTGATAAGGTTTCCCTCATAGCAAGTCAATTTTGATGAATTATTACACATTATTCGAAGTCCTGCTCGCTGTAACGAACAATGAGACCATTTTACACAGGTCCCAAAACAAATGTTCGAGATTTGAAAACTGCAGACCTGAATTTTCTTTCGTTAGAATCAGCAGAAGTGACAATGATAGGTTCAACATAGACTGTTGCAATCCATTGTGAAACACCTGTTAAGGAAACTGGCAGCAAAGATATTTTTCTCCCTCAATACGTTCTTCTTTATCGATTCGAAGGTATGAAGCTCTTCTTTCCTTTGGAACATTTAACACCCATATATGAAACTGTGGCATACTCTGGCCAATATGAAACCCTTGAGCTCATCAATAGGGCAAAACCCTAGTACTTCATAAAACTAGTGACATGCCCATCTTTCAAATGATCTTTACCAGCCTTTGACAAATTTCATTTTCTTCAGTTATTATTGCTAGGTTTCTTGATTTCTCCATGGAACATATTTCATTTGGCACTGTGGAGATGTTCAATTTTCTGTTAGTGTACTTCTGAATTGGTGTCTCAGGAACTTGTGTTGAAAATGGCATCAAGATTACCACTGTTAATCTCAATACCAAGATTCAAACAATATATCAATGCTCGATTTAACTTCTATCCTTATCCTCGGTTTGCATCACCATGATTTTGAATGCAAACTGCAAATGATAATACCAAAACCTTGAATGCAAACAAAGCCCTGCTGAACCACGACGTTATTTCCTTTTGGTATTTCTCTACAAGCCAATCTATTTGCTGTTGAACTCCTTCAAGTTGTTCCAACAGTCTTTCAAACTCTTTGTGCTCATCAAATGCCACCTTTTTGTTCTGGCTAAGTAGTCTCCTTCATTTTCATCTCCATCATGGCAGCAGACCTAATTCTAGATTTACTTGACTGCTCAGCTTTCATCTTCATATCTTCAACACTATGATTTGTTTGCCTTTGTATTTAACAACATGTACCAATGCTCTCCTTGATGGTTCTCCCCACTGCGCTGGGAAACTTCTTGTGATATTTTATGCCTGATTTCTCTATTTTCTTCCTTCGAAATCTGAAGTTTGTTTTCATAAATGATCCACTGTTGATCTGGAAATGACCTTACTCTGTTTTGTGCTTGTAGAAAAAATCCTCGGATAATATTGACATGAATTCACCCTTTCAAAATAAACATTAGAAACTAGAGTGTATTATGATAAAAACTAGACAAATTGTGAACCCTCTTCTGACATGTTTCAGCTGATGGATAGGCACATGGAGGACATATTCGAGGGAAATGATGAGTGTAATTTGGAAATTTATTGTGAAAAGATATTTCTATGGTTTCTCTTAAACTAATTACTTTCAAGCTTGAGAAATTTCAGGAATAAAAACATCTTTAAAACTTCCCTCTGACCTGCTGGCCTTAAACCATAGACCTAATGACCAGGTTTAACTCTTTGCTTATCATTGGACAAAAACCAGACTGTAAATGACGAGAAATGAACTTTAGTGAATTTGACTCTGACAGAGGACTGACAAGACTGAGTCTAACACCTAGGACAACGGAATCTGGATAAAATGTTGGTTTCTAGGAACTTAATGATGACTGAATCGGTAGCATTCCTGGAGGGTATGGATTCTATCCCTTTGGTAAAGTAATCAGTGGCTGTAAGGATCCATTTGTGTTGAGCAGATGAAGAAGGGTGAATCTCCCCAATAAAATCTAAACCCCATTGCTGGAAAGGACCTTCAACTATGATGGGATGTAAGGGCAAAGGTAAAAGTTTTTTCTTGCCATAAAAAAATTGGCATTTATGGCATGTCATAACAAGTTTGTGAGTGTCACGAAAAAAGGTAGGCCAATAATAACTAGCTCTAAGGATTTTTTTGGCTGTGGTTTTCCAGTAGAGATGCCCTTCACATTCTCCTTTGTGCATTTCGTGCATAATTTTTTCTGCATCATCTTCAAGAAAACATTTAAGCAGCATACCAGTGGGATTTTTCCAATACAGAATTCCATCTAGAATACAAAACTTTAAAGATTTTTGTTTGAGGAATCTTTCTTTTGTCTTTGATAAGGTTGGAGGAGCATTAAGATAAAATAACATGTAAATAATATCAGCATACTGTTAGTCATCAATATTTTTCACTTGTTGGTGATGACTAGTTGTAACAACCAAGTTTTCTAGTAGCTGATATAAAAAATTGTCAAATTTGCCAGTTGGAAAACACCCATAAACTTTTTTTTTTTGGCCTCTTACCTTTCAGTCCACCCATGAAGAGATGAAACCTCATTATCAAGTCCTATCTAGCCTCAGCCATACTAGCTTGTCCATCATCTCCAAAGAAAACAATCCAAAACTGTCCAAAGAAGTCTCCCCTAAGTTAGGTAGTGGCACTTTAGGCATTTCTCCCTTGGAAAACTATCCCAAAGCCAAAGAACCTATATCTACTACAGACCAGTCATAACATGACCTCCCATTCTACAAATAAATTTGGTTACAACCCTAGGTCGCGCCACTCATAAACCCTCAAGTCTCAGCAATACATGTACCATAGGTCAAACTGATTTTAGGTGGTTTTACAGTGTTTTAATGGATCTTTCAAAAAAAGAAGTATACCAGCATTCCCAGGAGACAGTATTTGGTTCCACACGAGAAGAAAACTGCTTCTCAATTTGATTTTGATCCTGGGATGCAGCTACAGAGCAGAGACTTGTTTCATTAAGCCCCTGCGAATCACAGTCAAAGCATGAAAAGACAGTGAAAGGAAAAATAGCACTGTTAAAGGCTGATGAGATGGCATGACTGAAAAACCCCCTTCATCTATAAGCAGAGGGTTTGATAACTAAGAAAACCTCCTTCATTTATAAGTAGAGGGTTGAAGACTAAGAGCGCCTCCTTCATCTATAAGCAGAGGGCCAAGGGTAAAGTTTGATTTTAGAATAAAAATGACTATAAGGCAAATTTTTTGGGTACAGTGAGACAACAACTGAAGGTCTCTGCATGAAAATGATGATTAAAAGGCAGAGGTAAAGAAGTGGGCTTTAAAGATGGTCTGCATGAGTTTCACTATCATTTGAATTACGAGGCAAAGAAGTGGTGCTTTTCAAAGATTGTTTGCATAAGCTCCATTTTTATTGAGTTACAATATGAAGCTAATGAGTTGATCATCAATGGAGAAATATTATTGAGCAGATGGCCAAAGGAGTCCAACAATCTTAGTCTCTAACTAGTTTCTGCCATCATGAATAAAGGAAACCACTATCAGTATGTTCATCAAACATTCTTTACTTGGTTAAGACAGAGGTTGAAAAGAAACCAAGCATTTTTCAAATAAGGCCTCCTTCATCTATAAGCAGAGGGCCAGAGCAGTAATTGAATTTAGGGTTTTCACTGACTGAGAGACAAATTGTAAGAACAGTAGGGGAAATTTGAAAGCTTCTGAGCAGAGCAATGATGTCAAAAATAAAGGGAAAGCATGAGTACTACAACTATCAAAGAAGCTGACTTATCTCCTATCAGAGTTTGCTTTCAAAGACAGTCTGGAGCCAAAAATGAACAAACCTTGCTAAAGGGTGTAATTTCCTTAAAGGTTACAAAAACTCATCTCCTTGATGAACATGCTTAACATTTAGTCTCTGTTCCTTTAAACAAAACAGAGTTGAAAAGTGGTTGAGAGATGGGTCATGACACAGGCCAAAGAATGATAATTGTTTTTCAAAAGGTCCTTTTCTTCCTGTTCATAAAAAAATTATTTCAAAAAACTCATCATAATAGACAAAGGCAGTTTGAGTTTAGTTTTCCCAAAAAGGCACTGCAACTAGGCACATATGTCCATAAATATGCAAGAAGGATCATGGCATGTGTTTCAGATTCTGGAAAAACTTTCAAAGCCAATAAGGCATGCCACTATTACAAATGAAGGCATTTTCCTTATGAAAAGGGTCAAAGGTACCTTACTGTTGCATTTTGAGTAAAAGGAGAGGTTTAAAAGAAGTCCCCTTTTGATGAACAGAGAATGGTAAAACATGAGTGAATGCAACTGAGTTTTTGCACCTGCAGTCAGAAGAGGAGCTCAATCAGCTTCACAGTCAGCATTATCACCTTTAAAGTAGCAAAAACAGAAACTGTCAACCAAGTTTAAAGAGATAAGTCATCTCCTTGCAAATGGAAAAATATGCTTCACCAATCATTGGTATGTTTTTGAGTGGATTTTGAATGTTGAAAAGGTCATTAAAAGGATAGCAGTGGCAGAGTTTCTTGTTTATAAAGCGCAGTGAAAATGCAGTAGAGGAGATTTGAAATTCCTAAACAAAGCCTCTTCACCTAAGCAAAAGTCCTCACTATGCTACCTTTTCAAAAGTCAAACTCCACTTTTGTCGAAAGATTGGTGCAAAGAGTCTTCAAAAGCCTTTCAAAGATTTTCAAAACTTTCACCAAGTAAACGTGAAAAGAGCTCGGATTTTTTCGCTTTTAAAAGGAGGTAAGGACCGTTGCCAAGATCCATTTTTCATTTCCAAAGCACAAACAACTCTTCTTAGTTGTTCACCAGACCAAAGAGGAAGTTTTCGAGCAAGTTCACTGATTTTTCAAGGGTTTTTGACTGCGCGGCGTGCATGTAGAGTTGCGCGGCGCGTTCAGGAGAGTGTTTACAAAAGGATTACACTGTCGTGCGGCGCGCCTGTAGGTGTGGTCACAGTAGCACGAAGGCTGACTTGACACTGTTTCTATTGCGCGGCGCCTTCCCTTATCAACATGCTGCACACATGTTAATGGTCCAAACACCTTCCAAAAGCCTTGAAAGCTGCTCAAACTTGTCAAACAAGGGTTGCCATCGAGCTTTGAGGTATTTTTTTGCACCTCCTTGGTATTTTCAAAATTCTAAAAGGGTGATCAACGCTGTGTTTTTCAAAAACTAAATGATGGTAAAAAAGTGAAGGTCTTGCTAGGAAATTCAAAGTGATTTGTTAAAATTTATTGACAAAGTCTGTCACAGTGGGAGAGGGGTGAAGGTTTATTAAACTTCCAAAAGCCTAAACTACCTGAAAAACAGTGCTAAAAACATCACACTGCCTACAAGACAAAATAAACACTGTTTTAAAGTTTTCAACAAATTATGGGAAGTACACTAACTATGATAAGGAAAAGTAAACCTCTGTCAGCCCAATGTATGGTGGAAACTTTGTTAGGAGGAGGCAGTGTTTAAAGGTAGAAACACAGTACTTGAAAAGTGAAACAGTGGGCCTAATTTCAACAACAGTGACCATGGTATAAGTGTTTTGTCATTACAAAAATTCCCCTCTGTGTGGTAAAAAGGCAAAAAACAATGTTTTTTCTTTTGTTCCATGAATCAGAATTTAGTGAGTGAAGTTATTTAAATCAGTTTGGAGGTTTTCTGTCTAACTATGGGTGAGGAATAGTGAATACAAGAGTAGTGTTTTGATTAGGCGGGGTGTTTTTCTGCTACAAGGCTGTTTGTGCTCACACCAAAACACAAAGAGCTTGGTGACCTTACCCAAACACAGTGACCCTTTGACTGTGTGTACATTTTAGTTGACTGTGTGCTTGTTATTAAAATTTATTTGTTGATTGGCATACAAAGGGGAAAGACAATGTTTTGGGAGGAGCAAAGACCTAATATCAAAGAGAACATTTCACGCAGCATTTGAGGAAAATTTTCCTTGATCAAACAGTGATTGACAAAGAAGACAAAGTTTTGTTTGAGAAAACATTCTTGAAAACCTTTTTGAGGCAGTTTGGTTTTGCAGAGAGCATCCAGAAAAAGATGCCTCCCAGGCAGGATAGTAGGAGTGGATTGCATAAGATATTTGAGCCTACTTCCACTGAAGAAGTGAATGCCCACCCATCAGTCTTGTTCAATTTCCATGAGGTCGGGTGTTTAGATTTTTGTCAAAGGGTGCAAGAGGTGAAGAGATTTTCTCCTTTGACACACCTTTGCACTTTGAGGTTTCGAGACAAGCATTTCCAACTAGCAGGCCTTGACTTCAAATTCTCTCCAAGATCTATCTCCAAGGCCACTAATCCCCTATATTGGTGAGAAATGGTTTAAACAAAGCCATTTGGACTCAGATGATTATAAGCCCTTTCTAAAGCCTGAGCACAGAGAGTCATGTCCTTCTATTTTCTCTTTCTCATATCTTTTAGCCAGCTACGCCCCCCTCATGAAGATCATCATGAAATACTTCACTTGTGAGGGAAGATTCTCCCGAATCTATGCTTATCACATTCGACTTCTCATGCATTTCACAAGGACCAAGCTGCTAAATCTTCCTTTCTTCTTACACAAGAGCATGGAGAAAATGGCCTCCACTGTTCAGAAGAAGCCTCCTTCACATCAAATGGCCTGTATTTTCCATCACTCTCTCATCAAAATCATCATTCTTCATCAGCTTGAAAAGAGAGAGGTCTCTTGGGATACTTTCATCACCCATCTGTATTTTTCCACTATCCCTCCAGTTCACGCATCCCCTACACCTCCTACTCATCATCCTTCACCTTCCTTTAGCAGACCCATTCCTAAAAAACTCGATTTTACCACAGAGCAAGTAGAAGAGCCTGAAGAGGGAGAAGAGCATGACCATGATGATGAGGAAGATGATGAAGGGCACCAGCATGAAGAACAACTGACTGATGATGAAGGGCAACATCATGAAGAACAACAGACTCATGATGAGGATGATCAACCTTATGATGACACACAGCAGCAAGGGGATGAGGAAGAAAGCACTGAATTGCAGCGTCACAGTGATGATGAGCAGCAACAAGGAGATGAAGAAAAGCAACACAGTGAGGGTGAGCAGGCCTTTAATGATACACAACAGACTTATGATAAGGGTGAGACAGAGAAGCAAGGGCAACCAAAGGAGATTGAACAGGGGCAGCATGATAGTGCTGAACAGGAGCAACATGAAAGAGATGAGCAAGGGCAGCCAAAAGATGATACACAGCAGCCTCCTCAAGAACAACAGCCTCCTCAAGAGGAATAGTAAACTCAAAAAGAAGAGAGGCAAGGTGACAAGGGTAAAGGGGCCATGCCCTCTTCTCCGAAAATGGCCAAGCCCTGGACAAAAAAGAAAAGAGTGCCTAGAGTTGTCACTCCAAATGTGACAAGGGCCCTCTGAAGCAAAGGAAAATTGCCCAAGAAGTCCATGATTGATTTGCCCAGGAGGAAGAGCACTAGAATAGCCACCCAAAGCAAAGGGAAGGGAAAGGAAGAAGGAAGTCATGAAAAGGAGAGTGCATTCGACATCATCCCAATCCAAAGCGATGATAGTGATAATGAGGCCCGGATTCTAGAAAACCTCTTGATCCATAGAGAAAGCCAAATTGATGCCTTGAAGGATGATCTTCATAGAGCTAGGAATTTCAATCAATTTTTGTAAATCCAAAATAAGCAAATGAGTGTCCATATGGCTGTTTATGAGACACGGGCGACCAAATAAAAGAAGGAGGCCTCCAAAGCCCAAGTGAGGTTAGAAGAACTCATGGGCGAGTTCGATGAAAGTGAAGGCGAAGATCAGCCTAGGCGAAAGAGGCCAAGAACCATGGGGCTTAAAAAGGCCCTTGAGAAGCAAAAAGAAGAGGAAAATGCCCTTCTCCAATCTACCCCTCTCACTGCATTGTTAGAACAAGAGATAGAGAACAATAGGGAGGCATGGCTTGAGAGAGTCAATGACCATTTGGAGAAGGAAAACAGGGATTTATACCTTCAAAGGAGAATGACGGGGCATTATAAAAAGTTAAATTAGTTTGCCCGGCGCAAGTTGAAGGCTGCTCAAGAAAAACTCAAGGAGGCTAAAGGGAAGCGCCCGGCACAGAAATTGAGGAAAGAAACCTCAGGACTTCAGATTTTGGCCTCTGCTTCACAGCATGTTGTTGAGAACCCTTGAGGGTCATGCTCACCAATTTTTGGCAATTTTCGACATATTTTGGTTTTTTGTCATTTTTGGGTTTTTTTCCAAAACTCATGGGCTTCACCATTTCAGTTTGGGGAATCATAAAAGGATGAGATTGGTATCATTGGATGCCATATTTTTAGGAGCACATACTTGGCGATTTTCAGGACATTTGAAGATCATTTTCTCCCCCAAAATGGCGAAAAATGCTCGCTTTTTTTTACACTCTGCCCGGTCTATCAGCAAGGTTTATTTTTTTTGTTTTTACACACAGGCCTATTTTTGGAGGACTTCCAAGCATCAGCATGGGAAAATTCAAGTTTATCCAGAAAGTAGACACTCAGAGCTTTCCAACGAGCTATCATGAGCCTCGTTTTGACATCGGGAAGGCTGCCAAAAGTTGCCGAAAAATCAGGGTACCTTTGGCTGATGTATTTTTTGAGTATTTTTGTAAAAATTGAACCTTTAAAAATTACTTTTTCCTCATGTGCGTTTAGCTATTTTTGCACATGAGAAGTTATGAAAAGTCAATTTATTTCCCTCTTTTAGCATTTTCTAGATATTTTATGAGATATTTTGTGCCTTGGGCTTTGCAAAGCCTCAAGGACAAGATAAGATATTTTGGATAGGCCAATGAGATTGCAAATTGAACTAAGAGGTTTTCCTCACTTGGGCCTATATATTCCAAATGCTTTCATTGTAAACAAGGCTGAACTTGATGATAGAAGCAATATATGGCCATATAAGCTTTGGAAGAAATACTTGTCTCATGCTTTTGGATAGTCTCTTGGATGTTCTTGGATGATGAAAGATGATTGTTGTTGGATTCCATGACTTGGTAGAATGGTATAGTGTATCTCTCTTTGTTTTGTTTCCTAGTTTTCATTCATAAATCCATGTTTCTTGCTTGCTATAGGACAGTAGAGAACAAATTTGAGACATGCCCTTGGAGGCACCTCAAATTTCCTGTTTCTTCATAGCTTCCATGTTTTCTTCATTCTTAGTCACATTAAAGAATTCTTGATTGCTCTTTAATAACTTAAGAATATTGTTGCTTGTTTCATTCATGGTTTTATGCATGCTAAGTATGATTTACGATATGCCCTAATTACTCATGGCTAGCCATAGCTCCATCCATGAAATTTCTCTTTGACTGATTAGATTGTCATTTGTTGAACCAAGGAGGTCTTGTTCTGATCTTGCCCTTTGTCTAAGACTATGCAATCTTGTTTTCAAAGTGCCCAATAACTTGAAGTACTGTGTTTAGGCATTCTGGCATAGTGATTTGAGTTGTTTGTCTGTCTTAAGTGTATTTCCCCAAAGTCTGATAGCCATTTCCCAAAATTAGAGAGTTATATATCTCTATGCATGGCTTGAATGTTTATTTCTATGTATTGATTAGCTTATAGTTAAATTTCTCATGATTAATGGTTTGCCCTACTATGTTTATGTCAGCTATTAAACTAGTTATGCTTGAAATCCTTTATTATTCACAAACTTGATGTCCATTTTACTCCATTTTTCCCAAAGATTCATTTTACCTCGAATCAAATCGGCCCTTCAACAACCTTGTATCACCATCTGATAGCTTTCTTGAACTCTTCGACCCCATAGCCCAGTTGATCTGACATATTTTTACCTATCTTATATCTTTGATCAGTTTCATCCCTCACAACCTAAAAACCAAAACCAAAAAACCTGCTTCATAACTAGCCTAAAATCAAAACACAATAAGCAAACACATAGATATCCCTTACACAAATAGAGAGAGCCCTCTCCGAGTCCAGGAAGGCTAGGTCCTTGGGCTCCAAAGATTGGTTTGATGTTACACTGTCATTTGGCTTGCCAATCAGCCAAATCACGGGACCCTAACACATACCAAGGTGAATTTAAAAATATTTCTTCAACATGAGGGGCTGCACATTCTTCCTGTTCTTCTAAGGTATCAACAAAATTTATATCTAATGCTTGGAGGTTTGTTTCAGCCATTAGTCTTGCGAGTCCTTGTCCCTTAACAAGTTTGGTAGGTCGAATTTCTAAGTCATATTCTAGGATGATAGCGATCCATTTTCCCCTTTTACCAACGGGATCTTGATTTAATATATCTTTGACGATGGTATGGGGAACGAGAGAAATGATATGAGAATGCAAGATATAAACTCGGAAATCTTTCAGTGCTTTTACCAATGCGAATGCCTGTTTTTCCATGATATTATATTTTAAGGGAGCATCTCTTAGGGATTTGCTAAAAAAAGTTATGGGTTGTTCTTGCCCTATTGTGTTCTTTTGTAACAATACTGCAGCTATCGTGTGTTCAGATGCAAATGTGAAAATGTAAAAATCTTTGGTGAAATCAGGACTTATTAGAACTGGTGTTTCAGTGAGTGCTTTTTTGACCATTTCAAAAGATTGTTTGGCTTCTAGAGTCCATTTAACTCCAACCTCCTTTTTTAACATGTTTGTGATGTTTCTCAAGAGTTCGATAAGATTGGGGATGAATCTTCTTAAGAAATTAATTTTTCCAATAAAAGATTGCAATTCCTTAATGTTTCTGGGGTGACTGATTTGCAGTATGCCTTCGATCCTTTTGAGATCTATTTTTATTCCATCTTCAGAAATGATGTGACCTAAGAGTTTTCCTTCTTCGAGACTGAATAGTGTTTTCTTGGGGTTCAGAGATAAACCATATTTTCTACATTTTTCAAAAACCTTTCTCAAGTGAACCAGATGCTCTTCATCTGATTTGGAATATACTGTGATGTCGTTAAGATATATGACTATGAAATAACCTATGTCTTCTGAGAAAGCTATGTCCATGGCTCTTTGGAATGTGGCACGAACATTCATCAATACAAAAGGAATTTTAACATACATGAAAGTGCCCCAAGGCGTGGTGAAAGCAGTTTTGTGTTGATCACTAGGAAAAACCAGCACTTGGTTGTATCCAGAAAAACCATCAAGTAATGAGATTCTTTTAGCACCCACCACTTTTTGAAGTATGTGGTCCATTTTGGGCAAATGATAGTTGTCCTTTAAAGAGGCTCTATTTAGATTTCGGAAATCAATACAAAGTCTAATTTCACTGGTATTTTTCCTGACTGATACCAGATTTGAAACCCACTCAGAGTACCTAAGGGAAACTATTATCTCGCCATCATACATATTTTTGATTTCCTTCTCAACTAAAGGTAGTAATATTGGATTTATTCTTCTCAACTTTTGTTTGAAAGGTTTCTGGTTTTCTTTGAGGGGGATCTTATGTTGAATGATTCTTGTGTCGTATGATTTCAAATCTTGGTATCCCCATGCAAACACATCTTTAAAGTCTTTAAACAACTCAATGTATTTTTTGTTTTATGTGAGGAGGGAGAGTTTTGGAAAGTTTGATCATTTTTGGTTCTTCTGTGCTTCCTATGTTATATTCTTCTATATCAACCTCGGTAGATTCCATTTTTGGTTTTTTGGCCACATCATTAAAATCAAACAATTCCTCTAAGGGTGAAAGCCCTCTGGGGATGGTGTCATTTTCACAGTGTAGAACTTCAAGCTTTCTTTGGTCTATGTCCTCACATGTTTCGGCTTCATATGGATGATCAATCAAGTTTATATCTGTTAGAGAAGGTAAATCTAGCTCCCGGTCTTCATTTTTGTCAAGACTTCTTTCTTCATGTTCTAAGTTTGTTTTAGTTATTTCGAACTCATTTCTAGATTGCAAAAAATCATCAATTTGTTCATCATCTTTGAATATTTTCCAATGGTCAATGTTGTCCGGCACTGTAGGACGATGTTTGACTTGGATATTGTATTGTTCGTTTAAACATGGTATTTGGCTATTTCTTGCGGCAAAGGCGAGCTCATTGGCTAGGTTATTTTGAGTCCTAGGAATATAAGTGAGTTAATATCTTTCGAAGGTTTTAAGGATGTCTAATGCTGCATTCTTGTATTCTCTCAGTATTGAGTTTTTTGCCGAGTATTCACCTTTGATTTGTCTAATTACAAGTTCTGAATTTCCCCGGGCTGATATTTTCTTAGCACCTAAGTCTTTAAGTAAGTGCAGACCAAGGAGAAGGGCCTCATATTCCACAATGTTATTGGTACATTGGAATTCTAATCTGAAAGAATGACTTTCATTAGTATTGTGTATTCAGATGCTAGCCCATAAACCAGTTTTGCCACAGGAACTGTCAAAACTTATACTCCAAAGAGTCTCCTTTTCATGCGTGTTACTAAGCTTTTTTTTCAGGTTTCTTAAAGCTTTGATCATCAGTTTCTTTATTTGGGGATGAGTAATGTTGTTCTGATGGTTTGAAATCTTCTTCATTTCCTTTTATCTGCTCATTTATATCACTTTCATTGTACAAGTTAAAAGAATCTAAATTGGAATGAATGGAATAAATTGGAGTATTGTTTGGCCTATCTAGGTTGCTTACCATATATTTCATGTGAGTTTCTCGGTACAACCTCCTAGTTTGGTTAAAGAATGGGATGGTAGAAAAAGACACGTCCATTTGGAGGCTACCTCGTATTTTGGCGGCCTATGATCTTGATAATAGCATTCCATATTTAGGAGGAATATTAGCCACCACTACGTCCATGACTAGGCTTTTAGCCAATATTTGTGTTAGAGTGAAACATAGGTTCTTTATTAGGCCTAAGCATTTGACCCTACTTGAATCGAATGAGTACAAGTCTTTGTAAGGTTTAGTTACCTCTAGGCCCAAAATATCCATGACTACTTTAGGCATGAGGTTATGGGAAGCACCAGAATTTAACATGGCGTTATGTAATATCTTGACCTGGATGTTCAAACTTACGTAGAATGGGGAAACAGTTCCTTCTTGGTATTCCCATTCTATTTTGGGACCAAACAAAAGCTCGGGTTTGTCGTCTGTCAGATTTAAAGTATCTGCATCATTTTCTATGTTTAAGACTTTAAAAATCTGAGATATGTACCTATCTACAGTTACTAGCTCAGTGAGGGGTATGGTTACCTTGATCTTGGCAATTTCTCCTTCGAAACTAAAAGGTGCTTGGGTTTTGCGTAGATTCATCTCAGTTCGGTCAGCCATAAATTCTTCTATGTCCTTGATTTGCTGATTTTGATTCAGGGTTTCTTTCAATACAGTGGTTTCAGGGATCTTAGTAGAGGTACTAGGATAGTTGGGATCAAGGCTTGCCTAGATAGTTTTGTCTTTGTTTTGGTCAGTTCTCTTAGCCATGATTTTGTTACTATTTGCTGTCTTTTAAGAATGGTATCGAGGGTTTTTGTAACAGCAGTGTCTGAGCTTCCTCTCTTAGAGTTGTTTTGGTTTTTCTTACTCCTAAGATCATATTGCCTATGAGCTTCCATTATGGCGTTTTGTAATCCTACCTCAGGATCTTCGGAGTCCTCATAATTTGCTACATTTTGATTTGAGGAGAAGAAAACTTGTTCTTCTTTTGTGAAGAAAACCTCACCCTCGCTATCAGAACCTATCAAGTTTAAGTGATTTTCATCAAGTGGTTCCATATCTCTTTCTACCTCATCAACATAGTTTTCATGGAGAGGTGGCCTGACCTGTTGGTCATTTTCCCTTCGTTTGTTTTGAGGCGGGTCTCTTCTAAAATTTTGGTTCCAGTTTCTATTTTGAGGATTTGGCTGGTTGTCCCTAAGAGGTGATTTTTCATTTAGATTTATTCTTTCCCACATTCTCTCCATGGTTCTAACCAGGTTGTCTATTCTGGGATCTGAAGAGGGGGTAGAAGGCATGGCCTCATCTCGGTATGTGACTTTCTTTTCTGATCTTATCCTAGCTCTCTTCTCAGCTAGGTTGGCTTCGACAGTAATAGCTACTTTTTGCATTTCTTCCAAAGTTGCGGGGTCTCTTTCTCTTAGTTGGTATGTCATATATGGATCAAAGCCTTCAGGAAATTTTACTAGTGCTGAACCAAGTGGAGGTTTCATGTTAGGTGGAAGGGCGTTATAGACATTGTTGAACTTGGTGCAATAGTCCTAAACACTTTCCCTCGTATTCATTTTAAGATTGTTATATTCAGAAAGGATTTGGATGGGGTTTTTCCTAATTTCCCAGCTGTTTATGGAGGTTTGGTAAAGTGCTGGGAGATCATGTATACTGTTAGGAGCCAAGTTTTTAAACCATTTCTTGGGTTCTTCGCCTAAGATTTGGGAAAACATTCTCAGTCTTATGGTTTCATCTTCTAATTCAATGTATTCAAAAGTATCACTTATTCTATCTACATGCTGTTGGGCAGTAGTAGCCTCGGCCCAGATGAAATGTGGGATTTTGGATTGGTAATCATTCTGCAAAGGTACCAAAGGCAGTGGTAACACTAAAGGCGCATACCAAGCTGCCATGTTGGGAGCTGATGGTAGATTTACAGTATGAGGGTCTGTAGTGTGGGATGAGGTGATTTGCACAGTGGTGGTATGAATGGGTGTGGCAGAGGTACTTGGACTTGTGGACTGATTCTGAGCAGATTTGGGGTGATAAGAGCCGAAGTGGTGGAGAAGCTGAAAAATCAGGAGGTGTAGTGGGTGAGGCTTCTATTCTAGGACTCTGTTGCAAATCTAAGGGCTCAAGATCATCAAGGTTGATTTTACTTTGCAACTTGCTTCTAAAAAGGGCTTTTGCTAAACTCAAGTCAAACTGGGAATCTTGCAAGGATGTAAGATGTTTAGGTATAGAGCTTGCTTTGTGGATGGTCCTATCGGTAGCTAAGTTACCAGTTTTAGAATTTTGCCACAAAATCTTTTCTGGGTCATCAACTATGATAGGGGGATTCAGATCTGGGTGAGATCTGGTATTAATTCTTCGTGAAGCCAGATTTCAAAGTCAAATTTTAGAGAGGGTGATAGTTGTGATTGTTTTTTGGATGGTTGTCCTCTCTAGGGGTTTCACTAATGTGAGTAAGGTAAAAACAAAATGAAGGCTAGTGGAGTCACCAGGTGGATTTTCTTGAGAGTTATGGTCCATCACCAATACTGACAAAGATGTTTTTTAGGAAAATTATTTTCTAGAAAACTTTTATGTGACAACTTGCAAGAAAGACTTAAAACTCAGTTCAACTGTTTGCTAGATTGTTGAGAAAGTTATAGTTCTATTTGCAAGTTATTTTGTTGATTTATTTTGTTTATATGAATATTTCTGAATCCATAAGTTGTACTTAGTTTGTCATTGATTTCAGAGGCTGCATCATGAACTTTGTGTTTTTTGGAAAGGCAAGTCAACAGGATAGTATGATTTATGAAATTATTGGTTTTTTATGGAGTATTAGGCCTACTGGAGGCTAGTGGAGTCACCAGGTGGATGTTTGTTTTTTTTAGAGATATGTGTTTATGGTCCACCACCAATAACTAAGAAAAAGCCAATCTAGGGATGTTTTTTGGGGTCTTCTAGTTCCTATATGTAGCCCTGAGGTTTGTAAGAGTGTTCTATAGCTGAATCATCATTTTGCTAAGATGGTGAAACAATAAGAGTTTACTCTAAATGATTTTATAGGCTATTTGTCTGATCTTAATTTTGAAGGACTAAAGATTCTACAAGAGTTTGCTAGACTGTTATGTACTCAATAGGTCCCACTGTGATCGCCATTATGTTAGGGAGCGGTGGGATATATCGACAAGATAGTATTATTAAGGGATGCTGAAATGTTTAGGGAGGTCTATGTTTGTTTATTACTCAGAGTCCCACGGTGATCGCCATTATGTTAGGGTCCCGTGATTTGGCAGATTGGCAAGCCAAGTGACATGGTAACATCAAACCAACTTTGGAGCCCTAGGACCTAGCCTTCTTGGACTCAGAGAGGGCTCTCTCTATTAGGAAAAGGATGTAAACTTGTTTGCTTTTTTATGTATTTGATTTTAGGCTAGTCGTTAAGTATGTTTTTAGTTTGTTTTAGGTTTTTGAGGGGGAACTGATAAAAGGATAAATAGATAAAAATTTTGTTAGATCAACTGGACTATGGGGTCAAAAAGGTTGAGACTGTCTCTAATGGTGGACAAGGTATATTGCAGGGCCGATTTGGTCGAGATAAATGGATTCTTTGGGTGAAAGTGAAATGAGATGGACACTAAGTTTGTGAAGGACAAAGAGGTTTTAAGCATAAATAGTTAAACAACAAACATTCATTTGGTAGGGCTGACAATTAATCACAATAAATGAAACTCATACTGATAGATGCATAAAATAAACAATCAGGTGATGCATAGAAGTATAAGACCCTCTAACTTTGGGAAAATCACCTTAAAACTTTTGGGAAAACAAATAAGACAAACAAACAACTCAATCTATGAAGAGGGAAGTCCTAAAAATCATATTTTGAGCTATTGGGAACTTTAAAATAAGACTGCAGAGCATGGGCAAAGGGAAAGATCGAAACAAGACCTCTTTGACTTAACTAAGACAACCAATAATTCATAGAAAGATTTCAGTGATGGGGTTTTGATTAGCTATGAGTAAGCAGGGAATACTGTGAATCCTACTAGACAGCATACATAATAACCATTAATGAAATTGATAACAAGTTCTGAGGGTATCAAAGAGCAGTTAAGAATTCTTTGACATAACCAAGAAAGATGAAAACATAGAAGCTGTAATGAATCAGGAAAATTGAGGTGCCTCCATGGACATATTTCAAACCTATTCTTTACTGACCTACAACAAGCAAGAAGCATGAAAATATGTATTATAAACTAAGGAAACGTAATAGATAGGGAACACAATACCATTCACCAAGCCATGGAATCCTATAGACAGTCCTCCTCCACCATCCAAGTCAAATAAGAAATCAACCACTTCATGAGACAAAGTATTCCTTCAAAGCTTTAAATGATATGTATTGCTCTATAACATCAAGTTCAGCCTCTGGTTACAATGAATTCTCTTGGATTATATAGGCCAAAGAGAAAGAAACCCTCCTAGAGCATCTAGAAGGCCATTGGCCTAATACAAATATCTGATTTTGTCTTTGAGGCTTTGCAAAGCCCAAGGCACAAAATATCTTCAAAAATATCTATTTAATCCAAAAATAACAAGAAAATTGACTTCTAATCTCTGATATAGAGTTAAAAATAGCTAAACGCACATTTAGATGATCATATTCAGAAAACTGCCTTTTTAGCCAAAATGCTACAAGAGCATAGCAGCAGAAAGAAGCTTGTTTTGCAGACAACTTTTGAGGGACCTCCTGATGCCGAAATGAGCCCTGTGATATCTCGTTGGAAAGCCCTGGATGTCTAGTTTCTGGAACTACTTGATTTTTCCAAAAACGATCCCTGGAAGTCTATAAAAAGGTGGACTGAGTGAAAAAATCTAGGAGGGTCTCATCCTCTAATATGTGAGGCAAAAAGGTGAATTTTAACTGCTTTTTACCTCTTTGGGGGACCAAAACACCTCCTTTTGATCTAAAAATTTGTGAGTAGCTGCCCCCAAATTTAATACATACAAAAAAATGACTTTAATGACCTGAGGATGCTCCTAGCACCCATGGCAGCGCCTAGAAAAATGTGCAATTAGGGCCAAAAAACATAAAAAACAAGATCATGTAAAAATTTGCTCAATTTTTGCGAGCAAACCCCTTATGGGTTCTTAGAAGCATGCAAGGAAGATGAGGCCAAGATTTCAGGCCTAGATATGCCTTTTTCCCCTTTTTTCACCGGGCGCCTCCTTTGGGTAGTTTTGAGCCTTTCTTGAGCAAGTTTGAGTTTTCTTCAGGCAAATTGGTTCAATTTCTTGTAGTGCCCGATCATCTTCCTTTGAAAACCCAAGTCTCTCTTTTCTTTCTCTAATTTATCCTCCAAATTCTTGTTGGCTCTTTCAAGCCCTGATTCTTTATCATTTTCTATTTCTTGGGCCAGAAATTGTGTGAGAGGATAAGATCGAACAAGGGTTGCTTCTTCTTCCTTCTGTTTCTCCAAATATTTCCTAAGACCCATAGTCTTAGGCCTTTTTTCTTACTGGTTACTATTCTTCCTCAATATCATCAAATTCGCCCATATAATATTCAAGCTTGACTTGTGCTTTGTATGCTTCCCTTTGGTATTTGAATGCTCGGGCTTCATAAATTGCCATTTTCCCACTCATTTGTTTATTTTGCATTTGTAGAAAATGTATGAGGTCTTTCGAACTTTCTAGATTAGTTTCCAAGTCATGTATTTGGGCTTCTCTGTTTTGCAAAAGTGACTCAAGAATTCTAGCTTAATCATCTCCAGCATCACTATCTATTTGTATGATGTCAAACTCCCTTTCTTTTTCATGACTACTCTCCTACTGTTCAACTTTTTCTTTGCCCTTGCTTTGGATAGACTTCTTTGCTCTTTTTCTCTTTGGAAATTCAACAATACTCTTCTTAGGAAGTTTGCCTCTACTCCTTAGCGCCCTAGTGACATTGCTAGTCACTGCTGGAGTGATTTTCTTCTTTGCAGATTTGGTGTTTTTAGGCTTCACCACTTTTGGAGGAAAAGTCATGGCCCCTTGCTTAGGAAAGGCAGCTAGCACATGCTCTTGGCTGTGTTGAGGAGAAGAGAGAGGAGGTTTTATCACTAGCACTTGTTCAACTTGATATTTTACACTGCTTCTTCCATCATCACCTGCTTTTCTGCCTTGTTCACTGTTTTCCTCACTGTTTTGAGTTTGTTTAGGGCTGCCAGCTTCATCATCCTTTTCTGCTGCTTGACTATCTTTACTGTCTGTCTGTGGATTGCCTTGTTTACGCTCCTTACTGTCTTGAATATTTTGAGGGCTGCCTTCATTAGGACTGTCTTCATTGTCATTTTTCATGCTGTCACCTCCCTCACTGTTCTCCTTAGACTCTATGTGTGGGCTGGCATTATAGTCACTACTTTGCTGGGAGGCACTTTTTTCACTGTCGCTACTGCTCTGCTGATTGTCACTTTCCTTATTCCCTTCACTGTCTGTTTGAGGACTGTTTTGCTGATCACTGTGTTGCTGATGGTCACTTTGTCTTTCATCACTGCTTTCAACTTCTTCCCTTTGTTCTTCATTATCACTACCCTTCTGCTCTTCATCATCACTAACCTGCTGCTTTTCATCATCACTAACTTGCTGCTCTTCATCATCACTAGCTTGCTGCTCTTCATCATCACTAGCTTGCTTGGAATCTTCATTGTTCCCTTGCTCATTTTCACTACTCTGTTTAGGGCTGATTTTCTCTTCATCTCCACTAATTTGTTGAGTGCCACTGACTTCCTTATCATTTGGTGAGCTTTCTTCACCATCAATAGTATACTCATGGTCACTGACCTGTGTTTTGTCACTTGGTTCATGCTCACTACTTTGCTGAGTATCACAAGGTTCCTTCTCATCAATAATTTCATGCTTGCTTTCATGAGACTGCTCTTTTTCACTATCAATCATAGGAGATTCTCACTTTTGAGGAGTAGCCTGAATTGGTGAAGGAGAGACATAATGATTGGAGGGTGAGGAGGATATGTGAGATGGGCCATGAGATGAAGAGGCAGTGGCAAAATCTGGATGAGAAATGAAAGTCTCTCAAGACACTCCTTTCTTTTCAAGCTGATGAAGGATGATGATTTTGATGAGAGAATGATGGAACGGACTAGCCTTTTGTTGAGCAGGAGGTCTCTTTTGGACAAGGGAGGACATCTTGTCTATGCTTTTGCAGAGGAAAAAAGGGAGATTCAACAACCAAGTTCTTGTGAAATGCATGAGGAGCCTGATGTGATAGGAATAAATTCGAGAATATCTCCCTTCAAATGTGAAATACTTCATGATAACTCTAAAGAGGGGGGCATAGCTGCTCAATAAGTGAGAAAAAGGAAATATATATTGGCAAGCATCCTGATGGTCTGGTTTTAGGAAGGGCTTATAATGATTTAGATCAGGGTATTCCTGTTTGTAGCACTTTTCTTCTATATAGGGGATCTTAGTTGCTTTGGAGACAACCCTAGGAGTGAGTTTAAAGTCCAGACCTGCTAGGTGGACATGTTTTCCTTGCAGCCTCAGGGAGAAAAACTATGTTAAGGGAGGGTAATTGGTGACCTCCTGGACTTTTTGCAAAAATCAAGGCAGCCTACCTCATGGAAGTTGAAAAGAACCGAAGGTGAGTCATTTATTTCTTAGGTTGTAATAGGCTCAAACCTTTTGTGAAATCCACCCTTGCTGGCTTTCTTTGGAGGCATAATTTTGTTTAGGCTTTCCCTTCACTCTCTTACCAACACAGTTCTTTGACTGAATTAAGCCTTTCTTCAAACACTATTTTCCCCTCTTGCAAGAGTGTATTTTTCTATGAAAATAAGTCTATTTCTCTAAACTGTGTTTCTTTTCATCACTTTCCAAACACATTTTTGACTTTGAAAACAGGCCCTTTTTCCTTTAGCACAAAAGCTGCTTTTCTCTTTGTGGATTGTGTTTCTTTTTTAAATAATCAAACCAAACAAGTTTTTAAACTGACAAGGTTCTTTATTCCTTAAACATTGTCTTGTTGTATCTTAGAAAACATGGTGGTTTTAAGAGTAAACTGTGTTTTTGCCTTCATTGGACTGTGTCTTTTTCTTAACAAAATTGATTCTTAACACCTCCCAAACTCAGAAAATTAGGCGAAGAAAACAATAAATACCTCTTAAAAATGTATTGGCTGCTTTTGGAGATAAGTTCACTGTGCAAAAAATATGATTTGAGGTGAATTGGAGGTTGTTTGAGCGGTGCTACGCTCCTGTGCACAGGCGCGTAGCACCTGCACACGCTGTGGTGTTGTCGGGTCGGGCATTGGGTGCCCTCTGAACGCCGGGCGAGCCGGTTGGTTGACACACACAGGCGTGTCGCGGTATCCTACAGGTGCGTTGCGCCATGTGTAAAATTCTTCTGCAAACACCTACAGGCGTGTCGCGTCTTCAAATTTCTGAAAATTGCTTGCCCAGGGTTTGAGAAAACGTTTTTCTTTTGTCCCTTTGCACAATAGAAATGAACTTTAATTTTGAGAGCTTTTATAGCTCCTTTTAAAATGATTTTGAACTTTTTTCCCTGCTTGTGGTGATTTTGACATTTTTTGCCTTGTATTTGTCATTGAAACAAAATAACTTTGTCCTTTTCAAATAGTTTGTCTTTGAAACCTCCGTTTGACATGAAAGAGGCTTTTTAGGAACACCATCTAGGTGCTTTATGTATAGCTTAGGCTTCAACCTCTTACAGTTTTCTAAGGACCTGTCTCTGTTTTGTAACTGAGGAAAGTTTTTAAACAAACTAGCTGTGTAGCTTCTCTTGTTTATCATTTTGCAAAATTTCCCTTTAAACAAAACCTTGCCCAACCTTTTTTATCAATTGAAGAATTTTCTCTTCAACATTTTAACCTTGTAATTGTCATCTGATGGAGGTACTAAGCACAAAACTACTTGTTTTCTCTGTTGTTTTTTAAATAGACCATTTAGGGGTAAAATGTGATCTTTCCACTTGTCACTCTTGAATATCCTCAAACAACTGTGTGCCCTCTACTTATTTTGAAGGAGGTCTTATACAACTGTGGGAAGTGGGCCCTCTGCTTATAATTGAAGGAGGCCATGTTTGACAAACTGCATGGGCTCTTTTTTGACGTCTGTTAACCAAATGAAAAATGTCCATGAACAAACTGTTCGTGGCTCTTTAGAAAAACTATGTTTATCATTCAAAAGAGATCCTGTGCTTGTCATTCAAGGGAGGTTTCTTTAGGGCTATGAGGGGTGGCCTTTCTCCTATGGAAGGAGGTATTTGATCTGATAGTACTAACCTTTGAGAAAGGCTACCTGTTCCAAATCTAGGCCCTCTGAGACTGTGCCTTTACCCTCTTCCTATCTTTCTTAGATAATCTTTTGAAGGAGGCTTCAACATACTCTTCCGGGCGCTTGTCCTATGCTCCATGTTTCAACCCCTTTAAAGCTCTGTATATTTATTTGAAAAAGGTTGTTTTAAACATTTGAAACTTGCTCTCATCATTTGGTGGAAGGCATTTCAAAAATATAATGGGCTTGGTTGAATGAGAGATGCCTCTTTTACATAAATCACCTGTGTGAATTTCTCTTTCTATTAGTTGCAAAAGTCACTTTTGAACAGAGCTTTGTGTAAAATTCTTTACCATCTAGATAAGGTTGCTTTAATCAAAATTCTAGCCTTGTTTTGTCAGTGAAGGCATTCTTTCAAACACACTATCTCTCAAACTGCCCATTACTGACAAATTTTTCCAAACACTGTCAATATTTGATGAATTTCGACCCTCTGCTTATTTGAAGGAGGTCCTCTTAAACATAGAAACTTCATCCATCTCAACACTGTGCCTTGTTGTGCAATGCATGTCTTTGTTTTGTACTATATCACTGTGAAGTTTTTCTTTAGGGACTAAACAATGCGATTGGTACATGGGGAGCGCTCACAGCTAGACATATTTGAAACAACTTTTCCCTTGACTGTGTTTTCACAGGGTGTAGTGAAATTGTTTGTGATAGTCTTTCAAAGCTTAGTTCATGATAAGGTATAAGGAGCAGCTGTTCTTCATTATACCTTCACCATGATGCCTAGTTTGCTTTAAAACTATTTTTTCCAGAAGACTACCACTGTTGGTTGTATAGGGCTGATTTGTAGGGCTGGCCACAATCTGCACTTTCTCTAACTTTCATAGTAAACTGACATAACATGAAAATTTCTCCTGAGGTGCTCTTTTTGCTCACACTCTGCTTGGTATCATCAATCAATACATCCCTGCAGATATGTAAAAACATATGCTTTTGAAGTTTGGAGGGCTTCTTTGATGTTTCATGGGGATCATGCCTGATCTAATCATATTTCTTCAGACAGGGAAAACTCCTTCTCTTTTCCTGGTTTGAACATTCTTGAGCCTTGCTAGAAACAAAACAAAGTGACCTCTTTGATGGTGTGTGACCTAGGGATAGACAAGGGTTTTGCTTTGGAAAATAACAAGACATGATGGTTGATTGATATTGAAGATAGGGTTTTTGGCTCAAAACAGTCTCGCCAAGGAATATTCCCTAAAACAACACCACCTAGACTTACATACTTTGTCATGGATTTTGAATGGCTTCTTGGGCATGAGTAGGTTATCACATGACAAAGTGATTAGTGAGAGAGGGGTAGACAATTTGTTAAATGTTGGACAGTGAGTTGTATGAAAAACAAAGGACTTTGATGGTAGAGAGACAAACTTATAACAATTATAGACAGGGAGATTTTTCTGAATTGTGATAGGTAGGGAAACTGAAGGGTTTTTTCTCATTATAGGCTGAAGGAGAGGGGTAAGAAAACAAAAAATTGTTTGAGGTGTTTTCTAGATGACAAATTGATAGATTTAGATTAGCTTCTAGAAAACTCAGCCAAGGAATCTAGTCATCAAAACATTTAAAAATATTGATGACTAACACTCCTCATCATCATCAGGAGCCTGAACTCCTGACTGTCTGTCTGCTGTCCTCCTGCTTGCACCTGTACCTGTAGATGCTGAGGTACCATGTGAACTGTCCATCAGTGGAATCCCTATTGAACTACTCTGCGGACTACTCTTCATGCTGCCCGAAGCACCACCCCTCTGACTTTGTGAGCCACTTCTCACTGACAGACCTGACACCATAATCAATGTACCTTCCGGATCCTCCTGATCCTTGCCCACGTGATCCATGCGACTGACTCAGCTGCTACTTAGGGTCTAGCTAATCCATATACTCTAACTCCCGTGACCGCCTGAAGGCCCTGTCCTCCTCAAACATCACATCCTGCCTAACAAAAACTCTCCTCTGTGTGGGAATAGAAATCCGAAAGGCCTTCCAAGTCTCATTGTAGCCCACAAAGACACTCTTCTCTGAGGTGGGCTCTAGTTTGGTCCTCTTCTCCTTGGGTATGTAGGAGTATGTAATACACCCAAAGATATGAAGATGACCAATATTAGGCGTCTTCTCAGAAAAAACCTCCTCCGGAATCATATGCCCCAAGGCACGATGCAGACTCCTGTTATGCAAATAAACAACAGTGTTGCAGGCCTCTGCCCACAAAAACAGTGGCAACCCCTGATCATGTAACATGGATTTGGCAGCCCCTCCAATGGATCTGTTCTTCGTCTCTGCAACCCCATTCTGCTGGGGGTTGTAAGGAACAATGAACTCCCTCCTAATGCCTGCCTCCGCACAATAGTCAACAAACTCTCCAAGGGTGTACTCTCCTCCATTGTCTGACCTTAGGGACTTGATCTTCCGACCTGTCTGAGTCTCCACAAGAGCTCTAAACTCCTTAAACCACTTGAAGACCTCACTCTTGGTCTTCAAGAAATAAATCCAGGTCCTCCCGGAGTGATCATCAATGAATAATACATAATACTCATATCCACTCAAGGAAACATGATACATCCGACCGCTCACATCGGAATGAATCAAATCAAGTATCCCAGTCACTCTGTTGTCACTGCTGGGAAAAGGGGATTTGGAAAACTTTCCCATCGCACATCCTCTATAAATATCAAAGTGATCAGTACTAAAATTTGGCACACCTGTAGTGATCTCTCGCAATTTCCTCAAGGCCCCATGATACATGTGCCCCATCCTGCGGTCCCAAATCTCACACAGCTCAAAACTGCTAACTCTTCCGTCGGTACTATTTCTCAATGCCAAAAGGGGCTGAAATGAAAACTTGTACACATTTGCATGGCGTACTCCTATCACTCTAGCTAAATCAGCTGGAGTGCCCTTGGGATATATCAGCACCTGTCCTCTCCTAAACAATATCTCATATTCTTTGTCCTCCAAAGCTGAGACGAATATGAGGTTCTTCCTCATCCCTGGCACATATAGAACATCTGACACCTTCAAGGGAGGTTTGGGTTCCCTATGAAATGTCAGTGTCCCCACACCGACTGCTCTAACAACTCTATCATCACTGATTACTACCTCTATATCAGTGCCACTCTCTGAAAGCTCTGAGAAGTACTCACGGACTCCTGTCATATGACGTGAAGCCCCACTGTCCACACACCAGATACCCAAAGATGCTATGCTAGTCAAGGGAAATTCATGCTCCCTCTGAACCTCTGTGGCAGGTGATCCTGCACTAGTGGACTCACACGCAATGAACCCAAACTCCCAGTTAAAGCGATCTGTAAAGTCCTCAACCTCTACTGATGCTGCCATGGTCTGGTTCTTCCCCTTCTTCTTCCTCTCTGGACACACAACTGCATAGTGTCCCATCTTCTGACAACTCCAACACTTCAGCTTGGAATAGTCCTTCTGTGTGTTACCCTATTTACCTTTACCTTTGCCTTTTCCCCCACCATGCTTGTGGAAGCTTGCTTCTTTCCCTTGCCTTTCTTTCCTCCTGCCAACAATGCTACATCCTCATCCTACTCAACTGGCTTGGCTGCCCTAAGCTGACCCTTCTTGATTTCTATTTTAATGCAATCATCCCAAAACCTCTTTGATGTGGGAAGGGTCTCACGTGCACAAACCCCATCAGCAAAGTTTAGCCATGAACTTGGGAGGCCATTCACTACAATCCACACCAACTTAGTGGGTGGAATGATCTCTCCAACTTCTGCCAACTCATCTCTCACATTAGTAATCTTTGTGAGATATCCAGCTGCACTATCATTCTTACCCATCTTAATGGTCTTCAGCTTCTCTCTCAGGACCATTTTTATTTTTTCATTGGTACTCTGGTAGAGATTGGTCAATGCTGTCCACATCTTATGAGCATTTCTCTTTCCTCTCACATGAGGAATGCAATGGTTTTTGATTCCGTCTAGAATCAATCTCTTACCCTTGTTGTTATTTTTATTATATGCTGCCAACTGAACAGCATCAGTAGGCACAACAACAGGGTGCTGTGCAGTGTGCACCATGATGTCCCAGACTTCTGCCTTCTCAAAGATACTCTGCATTCTCTCCTTCGAAACACTGTAATTGGTATGCCCATCCAACCTATTTTCCACCCTCAATCCCAATGACATCCTGCTGTCCTAAAAACTTAAAAATAGCACTACTGTAGTAAAGATAAAAATTCTGTGTGTGAAAAATCAGCTTGCTAGAATTTTCTGAGTGAAAAATTAGCAGACTGTATTTTTCTCCTTTGCTGTCCCAAACTGCACTTTCAACACCTAAGCTCTGATACCATGTAGAAATTTCTTGTTTCCTACCCCGGTTTCCAGTTTCACCTTATTTCCCCAATTAGTTAAATTCCCTTTCCCATAACTTACATTCAACAAGCTGGAAAATAAATATTTGTTGAAAACACAGATTCTAGAAGTTTTTCAGAATGCTAGAAAATGCAGAAATAAAAAATCAGCAGACACAAACAACCATTCAACACATTTTAACATAGTGAATTTTGGTCAAGGTGACCTTGGAAAAACTCCCTACAACTCTTGGGGAAAACCAGTTCGAAAACTCCTTCTTATTTCTGGAAAAATGATTTTTATAGTGAGAGAAATATTAAAAAAAAATCAGCAAGTAAACATTACAACTTATCTCGTTTTCCATGCTTCACAACCACCTCGAAAAATGTGCACACGGCAAAAATAGAACAGCAATCAATGCTGTACGACCTCCTTGATTTTCGTGACTAGATTTACATCATTAAATTCTACTGTAGGTACTGTCTCGATTTATTTGCAAACAACATTAAATGCTGCTATACGGATTTCTCGATTTCCATGCTAAAAAAACAACATAGCTGCTATACAGATTTCTGTCTCGTTTTTCGTGCAAAAGGGACAACCACTTGCTGTATGGCCTGCCTCGAAATTGTGCCAGAAAATCAGCAACTCAGCTCCTTGAAATCTGTGCCAAACCCTACTATACGACCTACTTGGAATGCGTGCCAAATAGGTTGTATGGTCTTCCTTGAAACTCGTGCCCACTGCCTTGAAAACTCTGCCTTTCCTTGTTGTACGGAATTGCTAAAATGATGCCTCGGTTTGTGTGCCAAGTTCTGTCCTCCTTCTCCTCACTTTCCAGAAATCTCCTTTGCTCTCTTTCTCTTCTTCTCCCAATCTGCTCATGAAAGAATGAATGACCTTTTCCTCCTTTTCCTCCTTTAACCTAACCCTAAGTGACTTTTGGGGAATCCCTAAATCCAATGGATGAAATAGATTTAGATCTAGGGCTGAGATTAAATGCTCATTTAAATCTCACTTTCTATTTTTTAATTCACCCCACTTTAATAAAGACCCACTTAGTCATTTATTTCCAAAGTCACTTTTCCTTTCTAATTTTACATTGAATTTATTAAAGTCACTTTAAAATTAGACTTTAGTAACTTTATCACTTAAAGTCACTTTTAAATTAGATTTGACTTTATAAAATTATATAGTCACTTTAGGAGAAAAATTAAATTCTTTTGGACACTTTTCCCTAGGCCAAAGATCAAAGCCTTAGGGAACCACCTGTCCTCCGGTAACCAAATATCAACAAACATGTCAAGAGACTGATAAAAACACATAACAATATGAGGGATTACAAGCTGCCATTGAAGATAATAAGATATGGAAAGACAAGAGAAGAC
The DNA here is from genome assembly GCA_034641835.2 of Pinus albicaulis. Lineage (NCBI taxonomy): Eukaryota > Viridiplantae > Streptophyta > Pinopsida > Pinales > Pinaceae > Pinus > Pinus albicaulis. Next base: position 1,055,551,294 of record CM076581.1, read on the forward strand.
TAACAATACACACACCAAATTGATAGTAAGTCCTTAGAAGTTTCTTCAATTTTATTCACTGAAAAGAGTACTGATCATATGAGGCAAGATTATAAAATCACCAACCAACCCCTTTTACATAGCAATTTATCACATATATACAAAAATAATAAATTGTTATCTCCACAAAAGGAGTAAACCTGTTCCCAAAAGTTATTACGATCTCGTGCAAGAGATGAGGCTTATCTAAAACTTTAATAAAAAGTGCTATGACATAATGAAAATAAACAACATCAAGGCTAAAAATTCGAAGTGGTTTGTATGATGTGGTAGTCTATGGGAAGACTCCTCTTCTGTTCTGGTGAAACCAACTCCACAAAAAGTGTGAACAATAGTGAAAATGGTGTGTGGCTATTCCTTGAATGCTGCCTGGTGCCTTGTAGAAACATGATGGTGCTGAGAGTAGTGGTATAAAAATGTTTCAGAGAAACTCTGCTGCTATTCCGCTGTTCCTTTCCTTCTTTGGTGGAAAACCCTTTGTAATGGCGAAAAACCTGAAATTTTTTGGATAGAATGGTGGAGGTTCATTTTATGAGAAATTACAAAGAAACCATTTGAAAAAGGTTTAATTGATAGGGGAGACGTGGAGTGGAATGAATGATAACAGGGAGGAGAAAACCTTTTCCGACATATATTGCAATCGGAAATCGAGGTTGGAGCGTTTAATCTTAAGACACAAACGAGATAAAATTCCATTTGCGATGGGGTGATGACGTGGAAATGAAGTGGGATTGATCGTAGATCATGCATCAAAATTTTTATTATGAAACACGAGAGTTAAATGTTGGAACTGGAAAAGTGAAATGAGACGAAAGGTGGGGCCTAGACAATACTACAAATCGCACATCACAAGTTTTGATATGAGACATGAGAGTTAAACGTTGAAATTGGCGAAGTGCGATGTGCGATGTGAACAGAGGGACGTGTCATGAAAAACAGTGGGGCTGCTTGCAAATCGTAAATCAGAAGTTTTGAGGGATCGGAAGTGAACACGGTAAGTGAAATTTGTGAAAATGTGATGCGAAATGGTAGGTGGGGCCCTTTAAATGACTTTTCAAAGCGGAAAGTGAAAACTTTGTTAAGTCATGGTAACATGATAAAAAGATGCCTGAATCATAAATAAAAGGTTTTATAATGTATTCGAGGCGTATCAAAGGGAAGTATGGGTCCCAGTCAATACCCCAAATACTTCGAGGGTTTTGTAGGAGACGAAAATTGTACGTGAATGGAAGTTAAAACTGTGAAGAGCCAATTGCGATGAAAGGTAAGGGGCCCACAATGTTTATTAAGTGCGGTAGGTTATAAGATATTACCAATGTTTTTTTTCCACAATGTTTATTAAGTGTGGTAGGTTATATGATATTACCAATGTTTTTTGTGGGGGGAAGAGCTGTGGTAAATGACATAAGTGGACATTTTAGTATTTTGGCAAAAAATTAGGAAAGGATCAAAGAGAAATGGAAAGGATGTAGCGAGAAGTGGCAAGAAAAATTGAAGCATAAGGATCTAGAGGCCAAATAAAATAACAGAGAGGGAAACTTTGAAAGGAATCAAAACCAGTGCTAACGATTTCTACATGATGACTCAGGGAAATAGGTAAGAGGTATGCAGACATATATGCTGATATTGGATGCTGTGAAGTCATGTCATATGGTTGCAGGTAATAGAATTCCATATTTATAAGTATGATCTATGAAGGAGGATCTCTTGGTGCACTGACAGATAAAATCAACATAATATGTCCTCATAGAATATGAGGTGGTTGTACATAAACAAGAAATTGGAAATTATGTAAGATCTTGGGAATGAAGAATGTGCAGAGAAGAAGAGATCATGAAATGAAACCATGTCAAGAGGCAGTTATCATCCAGAGGCCAAGAAGATGTGAGTAGGAGATCTCCTGGGAAGATATGGAGACTCTGACAAAAGTCTGGTAAAGAAGAAGACCCTTGGAAAAACATTTCATTAGGATATGTGTCAATCTGTATGAAGGATTTCGATGCCTACAGGAAGATGTCATGGTAAAATATCATCACTAAGGTAACTTTTGTTCTAAAATTTCATATGTATACGTTGATCTGGATCAATTCGTGCAGGGCTGATAATCATGAGAAAGGATGTATGATCCTTGGAGATGATTTGAAGCAAAGCAACATGGCATAATGGTGGACCAGATGAGAAAGACTAATGAATCACTTTCTGATAGTGGACATGATTCGTGACTGAAAGTGATGGATCATCTGTGCCCTATGAAGCCAAAAGTTGAAGATTCCTTAATATCGAAAACAATGACATTGAGGGGAGGAATTATTCATGAGTAGCTGGATTGCTGCTGTAGGACCCTAGTTGATAGGGATCCTGGTGGTAAGTTTCTTGCTTGGAAGAAACTAGTAATATTTCCTTCTTGTGTTAAGAGGGAGTGATGTGTGTGATTCTCTATTACATGTGTCATGCACTAGACCAGGACTAAAAACCATAAGTCTTAGTGAAGGCCATGTGAAGAGAATGGATAGACACATGATTCTAGTGTTCACTTGGAAGACATAATGGAGGATTGGGTAATCATCTCGCATTCGATACTCTTTGAGAATGAGATAGGGCATTCAATATAAAAGTAGTCGTGGATTGATATTATTTGAGGGCTAGCTATCTAAGAGAAGAATAGTCCAAGAAGGTCATACTCTGGGAACACCTAGGTGGGGTATGTACCTTGGAGAGACAATGACTATGGTGTCTATTAGTCATGTGTCTCGCCAGCATTGTATCCCATTGTCTCGTTGAGAGATGGGGCTGTTAGTCAAGGCCTTGCACTAGGAAAATGTTGGTTGATATATATACATGTGTAATGCGGTCATCAGTCAAGCAAGTATAGCAGAGATCTCTGATATTACAGTGCGGATAAAAGGGATATTACAGTGCTAATAAAAGGGAGATTACAGTGCAAATAAAGGGAGGATACAATGCAGATAAAGGAAGGATTTATTGTGGATAAGGTACAATATAAAGTGCAGATATCTCCAAGAAGACATTGTGATAAAAGGAAATATATAAGTGCAGGTCAAAGGGAAGGATATAAGTGCGGATAAAGGGCATCATATAAGTGCGGATAAAAGGACAATGAATAAGTGCGGATCTGAAACAAAAGAGCAGGAAGGAAAATTGTGGAAAGTACATGAGGTACAAGATTGCAGATGACTGGAGTAAAGTCTTAGATAAGTGCAGGAAGGGTACAGTAAGTATAACTCTGAGTTTAAGAGTGTTAGTTCAGGGTTGTTGATCTGAAGAAATAATTTATTGAAGTTGAGACAGTCATCATAAGAAGAAGAGGAAGCAATCGTAAGAAAGGTAAATCTTTGATTTACATGAATCTTGCTCAATCCAAGGGGCATGCAGTGCTCTGAAGTTGTGTGATTCATTTTACTGCTTGCTATCCCACTGAAAATACCCTTACCATTTTCCACCCCCCTTACCACCGCGGGGGCCACCCACCACGGAGACCACCTACCTGCCTGCCATAGCCCCACACCACATAGCTGAGCAGAGACAGGAGTATCAATTGAGGTCTATCTAAGGTCAAAAAAATCCTGTAATAACATTCCACTGGTTTGTTTTGTTATCTTATCCCGCCTGCCTGGGTGGATGATTTATCCCAACAAGCTCTTTACTCCCTCCTGCCAGCCTCAAATAAAATACAAGCATATAAAAGGTGAAGATGAAGGTCTCTAGTAATGATGCAAAAATAAAAAAATTGGTGAAAAAAATAATCAAAGTTGAAGAACTTGAATCAGGGTCTTGGAAGCATATCTAGGTCAAGGGTCTGAGTCTTGGTCTTGGTACTTTTCATTTGAATATCTATAAGAAGAATTCTTTGCGGATTTTCCTCTCGAACAGGGAGAGGTTTTTCCCTGGCTCTGGAAGCCTAACTTTTGTGTCTTGTGAATTTTTATAATTGACTTGATGAAATATTAACTAAGCTAAAAGAAGAGAAGACATAAGTAACTCAAGTAAGCTCATAAGTAATTATCAAGAAGAGAATTTGTATTAATGTCCAACCCTCCAATATCTCAACAACTCTGTCTAGGGGCTGCTTGAAATATTCCAACAATATCAACTGCCTACACAATTCTTGGTCTTGAAGCTATCAAATATATGACACTACCAATAAGATACTTGTATATAGTTTGGTCCACTTCTATTGATTCATCAATTTTGTAAATATTGCAACTTGTAACCATTGGTATGCTTACTAAAGAATGCTCCTACATGCCAAAATTATTCGATACTATCTTGAGATATTTTCTTTGTGAGATAAAAATCCCTCTTGAAGTTTGTGCAATCTGCAATCCAAGGAAATATGAAATCTCTCCAAGCATAGACATCTCAAAATCAACCTTCATATCAACTACAAATTGGCATGTTAGTTGATCAGAATCACTACCAAATACAATATCATCAATGTAGGCAACCACCACTATTAATTTTTGTTCATTAGCTTTAACATATAAATTACTATCAACTGTCTCTTTTGAAACCACACTTGAGCAAGTAACTGTCCAAATTGGAATACCAATCCCATGGGGCTTGCTTGAGACCATACAAGGCATTTTTTAACTTGCAAACATAATCAAGTTGATCTGACAACTGAAAACCATCTACCTATTCTATGTAAATTTCTTCATGTATTTCTCCATTTAGAAAAGAAATTTTGACATCCATCTGATATATCTTGAACTTCTCGAAACATGAAAATTCCAAAAACATTCTAATAACTTCTAATTGAGAAACAAGAGAAATAGTTTCATCAAAATCTATACCTTAAATTTGAGCATAGCCTTTGCACACTATTATTGCCTTGTTTTTTACCACTTCTCCATGCTCATTCAATTATTCCTGAAGACCCACTTCATCCCAATAACATTCTTGTTTGCTGGTCTAGGAACAAGCTCCCATGTCTGTTTTTTCTCTATCTAGTTCAGTTCTTCATGCATGGATTTTAACAAATTGTCATCATTTCTTGTCTGCAAAACATTCTTGGGTTCCTTCATATATAATAGAGCTACACGCTCTTGAGCAAGGGTATTTAGGAGTTTCCTTCTAGTCTGTACACCCTTTTTTAAGTCACCAACAATTTGATAAACTTGGTGGTGTTTTTGAAGATACATTGAAAGATATTTGGCTTGGGTATTGGTGGTATCTCCACCGTATTCAAATAAAAGTGTATCTTTAACCTTATCACCATTGATGTATGGATCATGGAAGCTGGTATTTACTAGCTGATTGACTTTAGATTCAACATATTAATTCACTTTGACATCAATACAATCAACAATCCTCTTGGTATTCTTATTGTAATATCTATAACATTTTCTATTATCAGAATATTCGAGAAAAATACCTTCATCAACCCTTGAATAAAATATACCAAGTTTTTCATCATTTCGCCTGATGTAGCACTTGCTTCCAAAAACTTTGAAATGCTTGATTGTTGTTGGTCTGCCATGCCAAAGCTCATAGGGAGTCTTATCACTATTTTGTATAAAGTGGGCTTTGTTGAGTATAACCACTGTTGTATGAATGGAATCTACCCAAGGATAAGGGAGATCATAAGATCGAAGTTTTCTGGGTCATCTCTCTCACACATGTGAATTTACTAGGCTATTATTGGAAGATCAAAATTTCTTTTGCTAGGTTGAAGCTACTTCATCAAGGTCGAAGTTACTACTACATTGAAGTTGTCGCTGCATCAAAGTACTGATTGAAGGTAAAAGTACTGTTTCAAGGTCGAAGTGTTGCATCTAAGTCAACAGTTGCTGATACTAGGTCGAATTTGCTGCTACCAGTTGTTGTTAGCAGGTCAAGGTTGTTGCAGTAAGGTCAAAGTTCAAGATCAAAGATATTACTGGAAGGTTATCATCTGTAGAAAAAGGAAGGGATGAATTGGTGATTGGAGTAAGTTTGTGCCTAGGTCAAGGAGTCTTGTATTATCTCATGAAACTATTGAAGGAAGAGTTTTTGACTAGGTTTTCCCCTAGATAAGGGATTTTCCCTAACTGTCTGACTACATCTGGTGTCCTTGATATTCGTGTTATGGTTTTGGTAATTGCTTGATGAACTAAATATAAAATAAGAACACAAGAAATTTATTAAGAATAGAATAATATCACAAGTAATTATCAAGATAAAGAAAATATCTCTACCTTTCTCATTTTCCAACATGGTTTCATAGCTAAGGTGAAGGAGGAAAAAGACAGCCTAAAGATCTATTGAAAGGAGAATAAGGAATCTCAAGAAGTTGAATAAGGGTTATCAAAGGGGATCATATAAGGAAGGAGGCTTACTATCTTCAAGAACCATGTCTAACACAATAAAGGGAGAGAACGAATTAGAAGGAGTATTCAATTACAAGGCTTGGAAGAAGAGGATAAATCTCATCCTCAAAAAGAATAAATTCTTAGATCTAGTCAAAGGAAAAGTGAAGAATTCTATAGAGGAATCAAGAAGTCTAAAGGGAAAAGAAGGAAGGTAGAACTATTCAAGATAGAATGCTACAATTGTCACAAAATGGGTTATTATAGAAGTGATTGTCTTGATCACCTTGGGAATAAAAGAGGGACATGGATCAAGCAAAATTTGTCTAAGAATTTTCACCAAATAAAAAAAATATGGAAGGATCCAAAGTCAAAGACCTATTTTCTAGGAACTCTATCACTTGAATATTCTTCTACTCTAAGTTTTGAATTTATTTCCTTTATGTTTTGATTTCCAACATGATTTGGAAAACATTTTTGAATTAAGCTATTGGTATCCCTCGATATTGGATTGAGAGGGAGCCTTGACCATTTTCCAAAGATAAGTATCTCTCTCCTTGTATTGTATTTTTATATTTGGTTTCATTTTATTATCTAGATGTATTTTGATTAAGATGCTAATAACATTTTTTTATATATTTTTCCTTGTTTAGGAAAGGGTTATAAAGAATAATTCACAAGACAAAGCATTGGAATTACAAGGTTTGTTAAGAAACAAAGTTATGCCTTAGGCTATAAGCTTTGTTCTCTTCACGATAAATGCATATTCATTATTTTTGGTAATCTATTCTACATTACTAACATTATTGTGTCTAGCTCTTTTGAATCATAAAGATTATTGATCTGGTGATTAATCTTTAGATAAATATACCCTCATAACTTTAATCATTGTTATAGAATTCTAAAAAGGTTCTATGTAAAAAAATAACTTAAGGGTATGTCCATGATAATGTGAGAAACCCTAACGTACTTAGGGTTATTGGTGAAGTCTAAGAAAAAGTTATTTTTGATGTTTGAAGTTTTGATGATGTCATGATTGGGGTTTCAGTATGGCTATGGAAACCCTAATATTTTAGGGTTGGATGGTGATGTCTAAAATCCCAAACCTTTAAGGTTTTTGTAAATTTTGGTTTATGAGCAAAACCCTTATATTATCTAGAGTGATCTCCCAGAAATGAAACCCCAGGTATATGTTTGTTCGTCTGATCAAGTTTGTTATATGTCTAACTTTAATGTATTAAAATTTGTGTATGTTGATATGTTTATGCATGACTATGAAATCCTAGATATGTATATGTGCGAACCTAATTGTTGGTACTCATAGTGTGTAAATTTTAGGGTTTAAGCTCTAGTCGAAATTTGATATTCTAGGATGACATTGTGATGAATCTAGAGTTTACAACAAACCCTAGTAAAAGTTGGTCATATTTTTGAAATTTGAGATTGTGTTGTGATTGTTTTTGATTGTTGAGGTTTAGTGTCTCATATATGGAATCTAGGGTTTGCATTAAATTCTAGTAGAAGTATAACAAATGAATTCTAAAAGTTGTTAGATACATTGTAGGATGGTACTTGTTTGAATTGCTTCTAGGGTTTGCAATATGCCATAAAAGAGTTTGTCATATCTTTGAAGAAAATATTGAAACCCTAGATATATTGAGACTGATATCTTGATTGAGTTACTTTAAGTTTTAATGATGTAATCTAGGGTTTATGATAAATCCTGAGCAATAAGTTGAAGTATATACGTATGTGTCTCTTACTGATTATGAACTTAACTAAGTTTAGGTATTTGGTGTCTAGAGTCTAATTCTTCCATAATTGCATGATTTTGATATGGTTAACTTAATTCTTCTATGGATTTGGTTTTACTTGCTATATAATTTGTGCAAGTGCATAATCTTCAAGATGGTGAAGATGTTCTTAAGTAAAGTTGATTTGATAAGCATGACGCAAGAAGATGATCAAGATAACTTTGACAAGTAGGATGGAAGCCATGAAATATTCTCCAATGTCATAAAAGGAATTTGATCTCCCTAAGTTAAGAGGGAGCTTGGATAAAATAAATCTCCCTAGTTAAGAGGGAGGAAATATTATAGTCATGATGAATACCTTGAAAGAAGAAATTGAAGAATTCATTTTGAGGTGCTGCTGAAAGAATGAAAGCAGGATCTGGTTGTAGAATATGTTGCTCCATGTGAAGTAGGAAAGCAAGTTGTATGGTTGAGTAAGATTTTGTCAAGATTTGTTTGGAAGTCTCTAAGTCCTAATGTGATTAATTGAGAAGAAACATCAAGTTGTTTGAAGACCCCGAAGGTTTGTGTTTACTTATGTATATTTGAAATTTTGTTATTGATTGGGGTTGTGTTTGCACACGTAAATATCTCATAGGTTTGATAGCATGTTTTACATCCTTGTTGTTACCGATCAGTTTGATTGGGACATTAGAGAAGTTTTGAGGTCTAAAATGGGCCTGCTAAGAAAATTATACAACAAAAACAAGCTTTATACACACCAATAGGATTCAAGATGATGATGTCAACCATGGGGGATGATTCACCATTTTTGGAGTAAAAAAGTAAAAGGATTAAAAAATAATAAAATATTAAAACTACATTTTCAACTTATCTCTCTAAGGTTTTACTCAAATTTCGAGCAGGAGTAGTTGTTGGATGAAAAAATTAATTCCTCATCCAAGGAGTACCCATGTTGCATACTTTCAATGGACCCTGCTACATGAAAATGTGAGATAAATGAAAAATATGATTGCAATCACATTTTCTACATGAAAAAACATGATTGCAATCACGTTTTTTCATGTATTTCTCATTTTTCATGTAGCAGGGTCTATCGAAAGTATGCAACATGGGTACTCCTTGGAAGAGGAATCAAATTCTATATCCAACAAGTGTTTCTAGTTGAAATATGAGTAACCCCATAAGGAGATAAGTTGAAATTAGGAGTTGAAAAAATATTTTTTTCTTTTGTCCCTCTAAAATTTGATGATGTAATATAACCTTATTTTATTATTTCCACTATTATTTTATAAATTCCTTAGGAGGCCCATTTTAGACCTCAAAATTCCCCTGATGGAGACTTGTTGTTACCGATCAGTTTGATCGGGAGAGATTTGTTGTTACTGATCTGTTTGATCGGGGAGGATTTGCTACCCATTGGAATAATCAGGACTGTTGAGGCTTTCTGTGTGATACACATTGCATGGGAGGACATATGGTTGATACTATGTGTTAATGTCTAGATCCTGAAGTAGGGAGAGTGGCGTTGGTCATAGAGATATGACCTTGTATTACAAACTTAGATCCCTGGGTTGATGGTTTGTAAGTAAGCCTGATGGTACTTAGAGAGGTCAAAAGCTTTAGTCCATATTTTTCCTACTCGAATAGATTTCCCTAGTAAGGAATCTAGTTTGTAGCACTGTGAGTGCCTAAATTATTGAAGGACCTGAATAAATTTCCCTGCTCAGAAATCTAGTCCATGGCATTGTGGTTCCTAAAGTCTTCATGGTTCATGTTTTTTTAGATCTTCCTTGTAATTGTATATGTATGTGTCATTATGAATACCTCCCTAGTTAATAGGGAGTGTTGAAGAATGCAACTAGGATTGGTATTCATAACTGTATTTGAGTCACAATGAAATGTATTTATCAAAATAATGAAAAAGAAAATTTTATTATTATGATTATGACTTATTAAATCATGGGTTTCATGTTTGGGTCATCATGTTTTAGGTCAAATTCCCTATTCATGACTTCTAGTATTTACATTAAGTCATTAGAGTCACTGTACATTTAATAATACCCTTCTTGGGCTTTTGAATCGTGTAATTTTATTTTTTTAGTCAAATATGTAATTTGTCACCTCCACACCAAGTCGGCCTAAATGAAGGTAATTTGAACTCCATAAGAGGTGATATATATATTTTAGTTCGATTAATTTAGACACTCACTCACAAGTTTGATATCCAAGAAGAGGCAACAAAAAAGTGTGAAGTTGCAGGAGGAGAAGGGAGATCACAAGATCAAAGTTTTTTGGGTAATCTCTCTCACACGTGTGAATTTACTAGGCTATTATTGGAAGATCAAAATATTTGTTACTAGGTCAAAGCTGCTGCATCAGGGTTGAAGTTACTGCTGCATCAAAGTACTGCTTCAAGGTCGAAGTGCTGCTTCAAGGTAAAAGTGTTGCTTCAAGATCAAAGTGTTGCATCTAGGTCGAAGTTTAGTTGTTGCTTCTAGGTCAAAGTTGTGTTTCCAAATCAAAGTTGTTACAGTAAGGTTGAAGTTATCAATGGAAGGTTATCATCTATAGCAAAAGGAAGGGTTGACTTGGTGATTGGAGGAAGTCAATGTCTAGGTCAAGGAGTCTTGGATTATCTCGTGAAACTATTGAAGGAAGAATTGTTGACTGGGTTTTCCCCTAGATAGGGGTTTTTCCTTGCTTGTCCACCTACATCTGGTGTCCTTGATATTCATGTTGTGGTTTTGGTAATTGCTTGATGAACTAAAGATAAAAGAATAACACAATAAAGTTAATAAGAACATAAGAATATCACAAGTAATTATCAATATAAAGAAAATATTTCTCGCCCATGGGAAAAACACTCGAGAGGTGGTGAATCAAGATGACAAAGAAATTCAAATCTTTTTACTTTTCATTCCTTAAAACCCATACGCTACTTTCCTTCAGTAAACTAGCGTATATACGCGGATCCCCTTTATGAAACTAGCGTATACACAAAGATCTAGATATGTCATTAAATCTTCACTTCTATTATTCCATCATTCATTCATCAGATGTTTAATAAACAGTAAACATGTGCAGTAAGAACAGAATAAACCATCACACAAAGCATCACACATGAACACCAGGATTTTTAGGTGGAAACCCAAGTCGGGAGAAAACCACCGCTGCAGTTGCTCAGCCTCCAATATTTTATTATAGAGAAAACATCTTACAACATATGTGCTGGTGCAGACTCCTACCAGCACGCAGGCACCCACCTGCGCTCGTTTACCAGCCTCTCCTGGAAGGGAGCTCCAACCCCCCGACTCGTTTACCAGCCTCTCCTGGAAGGGAGCTACGACCCCCCGATCTCGTTTACCAGCCTCACCTGGAAGGGAGCTACAACCCCCTGACTGAAGGCTACAACCCTCAGCACCACCTTGGACCACGTTTCATAAATTTTCACACTAGATCCAACAACTTCAATAGAACAACACTTGCAGGCCACGTTTCATCATATTTTCATACTGGACCCCTTCCATACTTTTAAGCACAAACATACATCACCAACAGATACTTATCAACACAGATCAGATAGCAAGAATATCAAATAGAATAGCAGATCAGATATTTCATACCCTTTCACTTCAGACAGATGTTCGCCTGGATGTTCGCCTCATCACAGATCTAAGCCTTCCATAATCAGATCTAGCAAATACAAATTCATTTCAGATCTAGATCCCCTTCTTCATCATTGGTGCATCATACATTCAGATTTATCTTCAAGTGTAACCCTTTCCATTCAGATCTACTTCAAAGAGAAGTATTCATTCAAGCTCAGACATCTTGCACCCACACTTGTGATTTGCACAATGAATTTCTTCTCCTTATATAGGTTTATCTTTTTCAATACCATGTGCCAAAACAATACCATGAGCCTTCAATACCACGAGCCAAACCAATACCATGAGCCTTCAATACCACGAGTCAAACCAATACCATGAGCCTTCAATACCATGAGTCTTCAATACCACGAGTCATCAATACCATGAGCCTTCAATACCACGAGTCATCAATACCATGAGCCTTCAATACCACGAGTCTTCAATACCATGAGTCTTCAATACCACGAGTCATCAATACCATGAGCCTTCAATACCACGAGTCATCAATACCATGAGCCTTCAATACCACGGGCCCCTGGATTTGCACTTTTTGAGCGCTTTTTCCCATACGCGACTTGGAACATTATTTTCCGCGGCAGATACGCGACTTCCCTTAAATGTATCCACGTATTCCTTGAAACATATTCTTGAGACATACTCTGAGTTATCTTCAGTATTTTTCATTGCACACCGCATACATCATATTTTTCTTCATCAAGAACATATTCTAGCAAGCACAACTTCATCATGTTACCTATCTTTATCAAGTGGGTTGTCTTTCAAGGACAACACTTAGCATCATATTCTCAACAAACATCATATCACATCAGATTTACATCATTTACCAAGTCCATCAAGTCAAGAATAACTTCATCAGGTGGATTTCCATCAAGGACAACACATGTCAACAGTCGCATGTCTTCATCTTCATTTAGTGGGTTGCCATCAAGGACAACACTGCATCATATTTCCAACAATCTCCCCCTTTGGACTTGATGGCAACCACGATGGTGTTTGGTTACCACAACAGATAAGTACATTGAAACTATGTCACTCTCCCAATTCTTTGACACCATTATCTGCATTCAAACACCATGTCACTCTCCCCTTTTGACATCAAGGGCAAAGGGCGGATCAAAACCAACACACTCTCCCTTTGACATCAAGGGCAAAGGGCGGATCAAAAACAACACACTCTCCCCCTTTTCTCCTCATGTAGAAGAAGCGTTCTTCAGATCTGATGTATACTGAAGTGACCAAGCTCCCCCTGAGTTCATGCTGAAATTTCAAACATTTTTCAATGAAGTACATGAATCTATGACCTTCCTATCACCAAGGACTCATACTTGCATCAAAGATCCAACCAAGTGGATTTACATATGAGACTCAAATACCTAACCAAGTGGGATTACACATATCAATTCAACTACCCAACCAAGTGGGTTTACAAAATTTGACTCAGCTACCCAACCAAGTGGGTTTACAAATTTTTGACTCAGCTACCCAACCAAGTGGGTTTACAAATTTGACAAGTCCTTTACATGACTGAATATTACAAATTACATCATGGGTCTCAACAAGACCTTTTCACCAAAAATATCTATATGACTTAAGACCAACACCAGAAAGTCCTCAAGAAAGAGAACATATTTCAGAACCATCATAATGCCAACAATGCATTATACTCAGCAACGCTAATGCTCCCCCTGAATCTGTGCATCCATGCATCCTTTTCATATGACTAAGGCTCCCCCTCAGTTTGTGCATCCTGAACATTTTCACCAACAAATCATCAAGGAATCTTCATCAAAACATTAGAAACATACTCATGAGAACTGAACACCACCGTAGACAACAAACAAGATTTCCAGAGATACCAAATGCTGACTCTACTGTAGCTAAGAGAGTCGACCCAAGCAAAAATTGTCAAGCAATCGTACATAATACTGCATGAACTCGCGTACATACGCGACTGTGTTTCAGGAAACCCGCGTATCCAAAGCCATCTTCTAAAATTTATGCAGATTTGTTCTTTTGACTGGCAGAGAACACTCCCAGCTTCTATCTTAGATGCTCGAACGCTTCCCTGAGCAGAGGTTTGGTAAATATATCAGCAACTTGTTCTTTGGAGGGAACATACTCCAACTTCACTTTTTGCTCAAGCACTTGTTCTCGTAGGAAATGATATTTGATGGGAATGTGCTTGGTCTTCGAATGCATAACAGGATTCTTTGAGATACTGATGGCACTTGTATTATCACACATAATGGAGATAGGAGTTGCACATTTGATTTGAAAATCTTGCAAGGTTTGCATCATCCATAGGAGTTGAGTGCAACAAGATGCGGCAGCTACATACTCTGCTTCAGCCGTTGATAAGGCAATAGAATTTTGCTTCTTGCTGAACCAAGATACTAACCGGGGCCCCATGTAAAATGCACCACCACTAGTGCTTTTCCGATCATCAACACTTCCAACCCAATCTGCATCAGTGTAAGCATGAAGAGTAAGATCAGCATCCTTTGGATACCATAGACCAAAGTCTTGAGTTCCTTGTAGATATTTGAATATCCTTTTGACAGCCTGAAGGTGAGACTCTTTTGGATTAGCTTGGAATCGTCCAACAATCCCAACAACATGCATAATGTCTGGTCTGGTCCCAGTGAGATAAAGTAGACTTCCAATCATCGATCTGTATTCTGGTTGATTCACAGTGGGAGAATCATCATTAGAACCGAGACTGCATCCGGTTATCATTGGTGTACTTACAGGTTTGCATTCTTCCATGCCATATTTCTTCAGAATTTGCTTAAGATATTTTGCTTGTGATAGAAATATACCATCTGCAGATTGATGCACTTGCAAGCCAAGAAAGAATGTTAGTTCCCCAAGTAAAGACATTTCAAATTCTTTCTGCATGACAGAAGCAAATTTTTGACTCATAGATTCTTCGTTACTCCCAAAAATGATATCATCAACATATACAACTACAATCAATATTTTATCATTTTCAACTTTTGTGTATAAGTTGCTATCAGCAGACCCCTTCGAAAATCCTTGTTGATGAAGATATTTGTCAAGACGATAATACCAAGCCCTTGGAGCTTGTTTGAGTCCATACAGAGCCTTTTTAAGTCTACAAACAAGATTTTCATCATTCCCCAAAATGAATCCTTCCGGTTGTTCTATATATACTTCTTCTTCTAGATCACCATTAAGAAAAGCAGATTTAACATCCATTTGATAAACTTTGATTCGTTGATAGCTGGAGAAAGCAAGAAACATTCTTATGGCTTCAAGTCGAGCTACAGGAGCAAAAGTTTCTTCAAAGTCTATACCTTCTTGTTGAGTATACCCCTTGCAAACTAGTCTAGCTTTGTTCCTTACAACATCCCCATTCTCATTTAACTTGTTCTTGAAGATCCATTTAGTTCCAATGACATTTTTATCATGTGGTCTTGGTACCAAATCCCAAGTGTCATTGTTTTCAATTTGCTCAAGCTCTTCATCCATGGCATTATTCCAACATTCATATTTGCTAGCTTCATTGACATTGTGTGGTTCAATTGTGGATAGAAGTGCCAAATTACTAGAAGATCCCGCAAGAGTTCTCCTTGTTCGTACACCTGATTGCTTGTCTCCCAAAATTTGAGATTCAGGATGATTCTTTTGAACATATCTGGATGGAGCTTTTTCAGATAGATCATTTTCAGGTTCTTCATTGGATTCACTGCCTATATCATTTCCATCTGATGAAGAAGGCCATATGTCGCTATCATCTTCTTCTGTTGTTTGTTTTTCTTCTTTAGAAGCTGTAGGAGACTCATCAATAACAACATCAATACATTCAACAACCTTTTGAAGCCTCTTATTGTAACATGTGAATGCTTTTCTTGAAGATGAGTAACCAAGAAGTATCCCTTCATCTGATCTAGGTTCAAACTTGCCAAGCTTCTCATCATTATTTTTGATAAAGCATCTACTTCCAAAAACTTTAAAATGCTTCACAGTGGGAGAATTACCATACCAGAGTTCATATGGAGTTTTTTCACTATTTACCCGAACATGAGCCTTGTTGAGAATGTTAACTGCTGCACGTGTTGCTTCACTCCAGAACATGTCAGGAACATTAGAGTCAGCAAGCATAGCTCTAGCCATTTGAACAATTGTTCTATTCATTCTTTCCGCTACACCATTTTGTTGTGGAGTGCCTGCTACAGAGAACTGTCTTTTAATCCCATGTTGTTCACAAAATTCAAAGAATTCATTTGATGAATATTCTCCTCCTCGATCAGATCGAAGACACTTGATTTTTAAATCCAATTCATTTTCTACCAATGCTTTGAAATTCTGAAATTTTTCAAAAGCTTCATCTTTGTGTTTAATAAACGCGATATGACACATTCTGGAGTAATCATCAATAAATAGGATATAGTATTCTTCCCCACGTAATGAATTTTTCCTCATAGGTCCACAAATGTCAGTATGAATGAGTTCAAGAGGCTTACTTGATGATCCTTCTTTGGCATTAAATCGAACTCTGGTCTGCTTACCAAATTGACAAGATTTTCATATGGTACTTTCTGGAAGATTGACCTTGGGAAGATCACGAACAGCTTGAAGTCTGCTTGCTTTGTTGATTTGAGAGAAACTCAGATGCCCCAGCCTTCTATGCCATAGCCAATTTTCTGAGGACTTGCTCAAGTAACATTGATCTATGCCATTTAGAATATACAGGTTGCTTGGATTTATTTTTCCTTTTATAATGATTTTACCTGTGTCAAGATCACGAACCACACATTCTTTGGAACTGAAGACCACTTCTGCTCCTTGATCACACATTTGACTAACACTTAACAGGTTATGCCTTAATCCATCCACATACATGACATATTTAGCCTTCACCTTTTCTTTTAGAAAAACTGACCCTTTTCCTTTAATTACAGCAGGAGTATCATTTCCAAATGTAACTTTCTTTTCCTTTTCCAGAGCATTATAAGTATGAAGTTTGCTTTTGTCACCTGTCATGTGTCTTGAGCATCCACTATCAATGTACCATTGATTTTCTTCACCTTCCGCAAATAATGCTATCCCACAATTTTCAACCGGGATTTCTTTCTCTTTCCATACTTTAGAGCTTGAGGGAACATGTTCTTTTGGCTGGACCTTGCTCCTGCATTCAGATTCTTCATGACCAAAGTTATTGCAATAAGTACATTCAACTTCGTTTTGAAGAGGCGAAAAGTTGTTGTAGGTGTTCTTCTTTGGTTCGATATTCATCCTTTTATTTCTTGCTTCTCTTGTCATAATGGTTTTATATGCAACACATTGAATAGCTTTATGACCAAAATTGTGACATGAGAAACATTGTCCATTGAAGTAGAAATTTCTGTGATCATGAAATCTTCTATTGGAATTTACCTGTTGATTGTAGCTTCTTTGAGTGATCTCCTTGTTAGTGTTTCTTGAATTGAGATGATCATGCTTCACTTGTAAGGATCCTTTGTTCCCCTGCTGAGTGGCTAAATAGAGAACCAGTTGTGGCTGCTTTTAGGAAATTTGGTGCTGATGTCTGGGAAGATTCCCCAGTATATCCAAGACCTGTTTTTATAAGAGGAGACCGTTGTACCTTGATAATCTCATCCAAGGTTTCTGAACCTTTAGCAAATCTAAGATTGAGAGATTTCACCTTCTCATTATCTTTCCTCAGACTCACTACTTCACACTCCAAATCCTCAATGCGTTTTCTTTCTACTTCAAGCTGATTTTTAAGAGTCTCTATGATTATGTTCTTTTCTTCGTGGCTTACCTTGAGTTGAGTGTTTTCTTCAAGAAGATTATTGTCTTCTAGAGAATCCACAAAAATACCCTTTTCTTCTCTGAATTCTTGTTCACATCCTTTCAAGAATGCCCATAGTTTTGTACCAAGATTTAGCAGATACGCTTTTGTTGGTACCTTCCAGAATATCAGATTGCTTCCATTGAATAGAGGTGGATTTATAGACATCACTCCTTCTTGACTTCCCATTGCGACGGATCTCCTTTAAGCGATCAAGCTTCTGCACAAGGACCTGCTCTGATACCAATTGTTGGGAAAAATACTGAGAGGGGGGGGTGAATCAGTATTTACTGCATAATCAAAACCTTTTACTTTTTTCATTCCTTAAAACCCATACGCTACTTTCCTTCAGTAAACTAGCGTATATACGCGGATCCCCTTTATGAAACTAGCGTATACACAGAGATCTAGATATGTCATTAAATCTTCACTTCTATTATTCCATCATTCATTCATCAGATGTTTAATAAACAGTAAACATGTGCAGTAAGAACATAATAAACCATCACATAAAGCATCACACATGAACACCAGGATTTTTAGGTGGAAACCCAAATCGGGAGAAAACCACCGCTGCAGTTGCTCAGCCTTCAACATTTTATTATAGAGAAAACATCTTACAACATATGTGCTGGCGCAGACTTGACCAGCACGCAGGCACCCACCTGCGCTTGTTTACCAGCCTCTCCTGGAAGGGAGCTCCAACCCCCCGACTCGTTTACCAGCCTCTCCTGGAAGGGAGCTACGACCCCCCGATCTCGTTTACCAGCCTCACCTGGAAGGGAGCTACCACCCCCTGACTGAAGGCTACAACCCTCAGCACTACCTTGGACCACGTTTCATCAATTTTCACACTGGATCCAACAACTTCAATAGAACACCACTTGCAGGCCACATTTCATCATATTTCCAGACTGGACCCTTTCCAAACTTTTAAGCACAAACATACATCACCAACAGATACTTATCAACACAGATCAGATATCAGAAACACAGCAGAACAGATCAGATATTTCATACCCTTTCACTTCAGACAGATGTTCGCCTAGATGTTCGCCTCATCACAGATCTAAGCCTTCCATAATCAGACCTAGCAAATACAAATGCATTTCAGATCTAGATCCCCTTCTTCATCATTGGTGCATCATACATTCAGATTTATCTTCAAGTGTAACCCTTTCCATTCAGATCTACTTCAAAGAGAAGTATTCATTCAAGCTCAGACATCTTTCACCCACTTATGATTTGCACAATGAATTTCTTCTCCTTATATAGGTTTATCTTTTTCAATACCATGGGCCAAAACAATACCATGAGCCTTCAATACCACGAGCCAAACCAATACCATGAGCCTTCAATACCACGAGTCAAACCAATACCATGAGCCTTCAATACCATGAGTCTTCAATACCATGAGTCTTCAATACCATGAGTCTTCAATACCACGAGTCATCAATACCATGAGCCTTCAATACCACGAGTCTTCAATACCACGAGTCATCAATACCATGAGCCTTCAATACCACGGGCCCCTGGATTTGCACTTTTTGAGCGCTTTTGCCCATACGCGACTTGGAACGTTCTTTTCCGCATGCATACACGACTTCCCTTAGATAGATCCGCGTAT
Source organism: Pinus albicaulis (assembly GCA_034641835.2). Lineage (NCBI taxonomy): Eukaryota > Viridiplantae > Streptophyta > Pinopsida > Pinales > Pinaceae > Pinus > Pinus albicaulis. Next base: position 1,055,570,514 of record CM076581.1, read on the forward strand.
TCCTTGAAACATATTCTTTTCATCATACTTTGAGCACATTCTGAATTCCTTTCTTCATTGCACACTGTAGATACATCATATTTTCTTCATCAAGAACATATTCTAGCAAGCACAACTTCATCAAGTAAGTTGCCATCATCTTTATCAAGTGGGTTGCCTTTCAAGGACAACACTTAGCATCATATTGCTAACTAACATCATATCACATCATATTTACTTCGTTTACCAAGTCCATCAAGTCAAGCATAACTTCATCAGGTGTATTGCCATCAAGGACAACACATGTCAACTGTCACATGTCTTCATCTTCATTCAGTGGGTTGCCATCAAGGACAACATCCTGCATCATATTTCCAACATCTCAGCTTCTTCTGATTTTCCAACACTAACAAGACTTGTAAGTAGTAATTTTAGGCTTTGATAGCTTTGGAAGATCCTTGATTGCATTATTTTAGCCCAATTTGACTATCTGGTCAAAATTCAGATGTCCAAGTCTCCTATGCCACAACCAACTCTCATTAATCTTTGAGAAGAAACACCTATTTATCTTCTATTTCAGAACATAAACATTGTTATTTGTTCTTACAAATTCAACGACTACTTCACCAATTCCTGCAGACTTTATTTGAAAATTATTAGCCTTGAAATCCACACCATATACTTGGTCACACATTTGAGATACACTAAGTAGATCATGCTTCCGTCCGTCAACAAAAATACATTATTGGGTTTACCTCTTCCATTTGAAAAAGTGACAATTCCTTTTATGATAATATTACCAGATGCATTATTACCAAAAGTCTCATTACCTTTCTCAACTGATTAACATGTAAAAATATTACTTCTGTCTCTTGACATGTGCCTGGAAAAACCACTATCCACGTAGCAATGAGTACCCTCATTCTGTGCATAAAAAACAATGTTGCACTGCTATGAATTCTCCTTTTATTTCTAGACTTTAGGCTCTTTTCTGGTTTTCTCAATAACTGGACCAAGCATTTTATTCTTGAATTGGTACTCAATTGCTCTATTCCCAAAGTTTTGATAGTTATAGCATTGAATTAAAATTTTCAAAGGAGCAAAGGAATTTCTATTCCCGGGTCTCCTCATTCTCTATCTCACTTGTTGATCATGATGGTATTTTATTCTTCTTGATATGAGTTATTTGTATGATAGATTTACCCTATAGTTTGCTGCTTTGTGTCCATAGTTGGTACATGTGAAGAAATATCCTAGAAATATGTTTGCATACCTAGGAGAAAATCTATTTTTGAAGCTTTTTTGGGTTGACTTCTGTGTATTTTTATTTTCCTCTCTAGCGCTTCTTTGTGCAAAATTTCTCTTCATATTGTATTGTTGTTGATTCAACTCTTGATGGCTACTGGGATGCACACTATATTTGTCTTTTTGCTGCTGGGTTGACCCTTCTTTTACTTCTACACTGCCACCATTTTTGGTTGTTTGTATAAAGATAATTTTCTTCTTTCCCTTTAACTTTGTTGCTGAACTAGATTCAACTTCAAATCCAAGACCATATCGATTTGTGCAGACTCTTTGAGCTTCCAAAATCTCATTCAAATTATCAGACCCTTTTGCAAACTTTTGCTTGAATCTTAATTGAGATTTTTCCTTTTCCAACTCCTTTCCTTGCAAAACAGCCTCTTTCTCAAGCCTTTCACATGCATGATTCTTTTCACTAAGCTGCTAGTTTAAAGTCTCGTATACCTTGTTACCTTCTTCAATTTTCAGGAGTAATGGTTCAACAACTTCAACCTTTTATTTTATGAATAAATCCTTTTGGTTTTTACTTTTATTTCTCAAACTTTCAATATCTTCAAGTGCACTGAACCACTCTTCTTTTAAATACACCTTATCCTCTTCACCATCAGAATTAATGACTTATATTTCCATATTGTTTATATCCATAAGCATGAACTGTTTTGTTCTTTCATCATATCTAGCCTCATTTCAGAATTGAATGATAAAATCTTGGATGTAGAAGGTATTTTTGGCCTTCTTCCTATCCTTTTACACTTTCCTGAAATTTTCTCTTGGATCATATTCCTTCGTTTTTTCAAGTCACTTGGAAGCATAAATGACCAACTTTCTCACAATTAAAATACTTAAAAGGTAGCTTACCAGTATACTTTCCTGGGCCTCTTTTTAGATTCCTCACAAACTTGGATTTTTCTTCATTTGATTCACAAAAATAATCATCATGCTCTTCCTTGGGATTTTTATATGTTTTAAATCGAACACCTTTCTTGTAGGCTTGCCATCAGAAATTATCATCTCATATATCATGAGTGTACCAAGTAATTGGTCCACAGTGAGAGTATTTAATTATGTTATCTCCTCAATGACCGATACCTTAGGATTAAACTTCTTAGGGAGATATCTAAACACCTTTTGAACTACAATGAGTTCTTCTAATTTCTCATCAAGGCCTCATATAGTGTCCACAACCTCATCAACTCTCGAGAAATTATTTGCAATATCTTCATCATCATGCCTCTTCAAAGACTCAAATTGCATTCTAAAACCTTGGAGTTTAGATTTCTTTACCTTACTATCTCCTTCATAGAAACTACTCATCTTGTCCCAAATAGATTTTTCTGTTGTGTAATCCATAATTTTAACAAGTTATGATTCATGTAGGCCAACAAGCAATTCATTCATGGATTTAGCATTACCTGTGAACTCCATCTTTTAGTTAATTGTAATCATTGTTTGAGGCTTTTGATATTCTTCTTATACAACATCCCAAACATAAAATCTAAGTGATTAAATTTAGGTATTCCTCCTTACTTTCCAAAATTTTGGGTGTCTGTTATATTCTTTCCACGACTAGGTTCACACGTTGTACATTGCGCTATGCACAATAGGGGGGGGTACCCATGCACGAGGCCTGGGGCAGTGCCCCAGGATTTTTTTTTATGCGTACCCAATAATAGTTCGGTAGACCCAAGGACGGGTGAAAAACCCAAAGACGGTGGGTGGACCTACCCATGGTTTTGTGCATGGGTTTTGCACATGGTTTTGGGCGCGATGGTTTTCTGCCCATATTATTCTATAGGTCTGGTCAAGGGAACTATGGTTATGTTCTAATCCAGGGTTATTGGATTGGGTTTTATGAATGCTTCAACAATATATATGTACTGTAATATTGAAAGGAATATAATAAAAAATCAATCTGGTAGTCTAGGTTTGGGGATACAGGGGAAAATATTTGTGTATATTTGTTTTATGTTCTCACCATTGTTTATTTTTTTTGTTTTAAGAATTCATTTGCAGGTTATTTATGTACTGGGTTAAAACCTACACAAAACACATAGTTTGTTCCATTGAACATGGGTTCCCTATTAGTAAATATTCCTTCCTATTTTACCATGGTCCTTGATCTTTCTTCCAGCTGTTAAAGTGTTCTGAAATAACTTGGTTCGGTTTGATACCAATTGTTAGAAACTAGGACAATACTGGGAGGGGGGTGAATCAATATTGTTGGAATTAATTTTTTTTTCTTCACTTGCAATAAAACTTAGGGGAAAAAGATAACTTCAAGGACTAATTCATATGATCATGTAAATAAATAAGAAGTATCACAATGAGAACACACAAATTCTTCAAATATTTCTTTCAACTTATTCATAAGGAAAGATACAACTTGTTTTTACAAATTTCTCTAGATACAACCAACAGAAAGAAACTAATCCTCGATTTATTAGCTACAATTGAAATGGGATACAACCCCTAGCTTTATCAACTACTACTGAAAGGAGTTTCAACCCCTAAATATTTTCCAACAACTACTAGAAGGAGCTACAACCCCTGACTTGCAAGCTACAACTTTCATGACCTCAATTATTCATCTTTCATACAATTTTCATACTCAAATCATGAAGCCATTCCCGTTTACAACATAAACCAATTTGTCTCTCAAACACTAACCAAAACCACCATTACAACACCTTTAACAATTTCACCATACTCACCACAATTCCAAAACTTCATTCTCCAGAGTCTATCACTTTGCAAATTTGACTTTACTTATAAATAAATTTGGACTGATATTTTTGCAATTTAACTTAGTTATATTTCCCTTTGATATTTTCATGAATCTATTTTTTTTTCCTTTGTCCTGTTCAAATTAGTCATCTTCATATGATCTTTAGGTATTATGACTTTCCTTACCTGTTTCTCTGAGAAAAACATAGTTAATCTACTTTTTTTCTCAATTCTGGTAAGTTACACATTTTAGCAGAGGTCTTCTAATTCTAGTAAATCTCCAAGTTTGGATTAACTACCAAATCTAGCACCTAAATTGCTTGTTTTTATAAATTATTCACGAGCTCCATTGATTCCTGCGTTAATCCAAATCTACCTCTTAAATTTCCTATTTTTCTAAATTATTCCACTAGCTACATTCATGCATGATTTAGCTCTTTATTTTGGCATATATGCGAAATTTATAAGATTCAAAATCAAGAATGTAGATTCAAATTTACCAAATATGGCATAACACCAAAACTAGTTTCCAACTCATCCATCGTGGGCCCTTTTTCATATAGCCCCTGGGGCTTATTTTGGGTTGCAAATATCTGTTGCACTCTTGGTCATAATAGATAGAAAACCACAACAAAATCATAACTTGGCACACTCTCTATCGGCTAATGAAACATCGATTGTTGGAAAAATTTCCATCTCCATGGCCGTTCTTCTTGGCCAATATCCATTTTTGCACTGTTGTATGTCCTCTAAGGTTGAGCCTTTTGGGATATTCCTCTCTTCCAGGTTTTCCTTCTTTTGGGATTTCCTTTTGGGATCCTAGTGAGTTTTCCTTTTGGTTTATTTTTTCTATGTTGTTTGGTTTTTTATTTTATTTTGGGCAAGCCTCTCTTACCTCTATGAATGACTTGAATCTCGTCTCCATGGCTCCTTGGTTTCTTGACTTCCCGGTTCTAATCATCTGCGCACACTCATGAAATATTATGGGGAATTTTTTTTGGCTATCGTCTCGCTGATGTCATCAATGTTACATGGTGCAATCTGAGTGGTGACGTATGTCTCTCAGATTTGGACCACTAGGGTACCTAAAAGCACCAAAAAATCCTTCCATGTGTCCTCCATATACGTCATGATGACATCATCACTAATCACTCACCAATCAATCAAATGCTACAACACGTCCTATTAGAGAGGAGAGAGAAAGATTCTTGAGCCTTTGTGTTTTGAAAAAAATTATTTAATAAGAAAAAAAACTGGGTTCAAGCTCTTTTGTGTATTTTCATCCTGATTCCTTGACTCCCCAGCTTGTGGCTCCCTAGCTTTATCACCCATGTGCACCTCTTATGTCATTCATGGTAGTTTCTTTCGATCTAGGCTTGCTGACTCCCTTGCTAAAACACTTGCTTGCTTCTTTTTGTTTCTTTCTTGGTTTGACCTCCTCGGCCAATATGATTTATTCAACCGCTAAAAGGTTCACCACTTATAGCTTTCTAAATGGATCCTCCAACCACTTTAGCTGTGCAATCTTTGACTTTTGGGATCCTGCATTTGGCTGAATCTAACTTTCAATCCAAGAGGCCAGTTGTGATCTTCCACATACCAATGGAAAAATATTTCGTAGCTCTATCCATTTGAGTGGGTCCCAACTTTGTTTGAAGAGATATTATAAGCTAGAAATAGCTTCAAATTCTCTACATCATCACCAAATTTTCCTTTACCATTCTTTTATTTGTACCTCATTCTTCTTTCATTCTTCTTTACTGCTACCTTTATCCTAATCACCTTTGCCATCAATAACAAAAAATTTATTACAGTTTGGCCCTCAAGAGTAGGTTTTCAATCAACCTTCAAACTAGGACTAGAAAACTTCAAAATTTTTGTCAAAAATACTTCCAAAATAAGCCAAAAGACCTTTCCAAAATAAGCCAGAAATGCTTCAAAATGTGCCAAAATATTTCCCAAAAATTATCTCCAAATAAACTCCTCTTCACTTCTGGTTTATGAGGTATGGGACAAATAATTACTTCTTTTCTTCACTTCTTTAAAAATATCCAAATTTTCTTGAGTAAGTGACTTGAAATGCTCCTTCTCGTTCCTATTTATAGTGCATTTAGGGTCTAGACTGGGCCGACTTGTCCATGCGAAAATTCCACTGAGTGTATTGGTTTATTTCCTCCTACTTGATTTAATTAATACAAGTTATTTCCAGAAATTAGATTTAGAAAAATACCGAAAATAAACACAACTACAACTTACACATGCAGACCATTTACTGAATAATTCACTAATGCAACAAAGTGACACATGGATTTTTAGACATAAGTCCCCAGAAAAACCCAAAGCGGGAAAAACGGTTCAACAAATATGAGGGTTTATTATTAAGTAGTTATGCATACACCAAATCTAGGTTCCAACCTTGGAAAACTCGACAGAGAATAAAAAATATCAAATCTACAGCCAGCCTGAATATCTAGTGCCAAATATCTGATTGATCCACACCCTCAAACGAGATTTACAGGACTCAGCCTGGATTTGACCCTAGAAACCCTCAACGCTTCTTCTGAAGCCCTAGCGTTGCCTTGGAGGGACTGCGTCAGCCTCTGCGTGGCTCTAAGAGGATCCGCGTCACCGTTGGAGGGTCTACGCTACCCGTGTGTTGCCTCTACTTGGCCAACATCAACCCAACATGGCACTAGCTACCTTTGCGTTGTCTCTGCACTGCCCCTCCTGCTCTGTGTGGCTCTGAAGCCTCTTTGCACTGTCCTTGTGGCTGCTCCTCTTGCCTCTTACTGTCTCTTGGACCTGGAATCAGAACATTCCCTTGGCCAATACTACCCCTCACTATAAGAAATCCATCCGGAAATTCTTAGCAATCCCTCCCTAGAATTCCAGATCTATTCCTCAGTTCTACAGAAATTATGTGTCTTCAACTGACCCTCAAGCCTTTCTCTTATAATTTTTCGTTGAACCCTTAAATGGCCGAGATTAAATTGTCCATCAATGGATGAGATTAAAATACTACTTGATCCATGTGAATTAAGACAATTTCATCACATGTGTTAATTAATTCACTCTAATTATTTTATTTTCCTAAGTTAGATTTAGGAAATCCATTAAAAATAATTAATTATTTGAATAACTTGAACACAACTTGAAATTTCTCAAATCCATTTCTGGGTCTTGTAGATAAAGTGTACTTTAGTCCCTCCACAAAATTTGGGAGCTAGAGCACAACTGATGCTACCCCAAATACACAAAATCTCAACAATCCATTGGATGGACTATCTTGTGCAACTAGAAGAATGTATAGTGAATATTAATATATCGTTGGAGCTTCATATATCGTTGGATGGGTATAGAAATAATGTTTCTAACCATATATTTTATTCTTCCATTTGAGCTAGGTAAATGGAGTAAAAATGCATTCAAAGATAGGGTATTCAAATGGGGCATCAAAAATCCAAAAACATTATTTTCAAATATTCTATTTGAATATGTAAATTTCTCTTTCATTCAGGTACCTTTAACATTAATGACAACGTTTGTCAACAATCCCCCTTTGCCATTTATGGAAACCATCATACTCCCTCTGTCTTCGTGCTTCTTGATATCTCTCCCCTTTTGACATCATTAGCAAAGGGTAACTTCCCTTGACACTAGAACAGACAAAGTTCGTTTTTCAAGTTAAATAATCCTGAAGACTTGGAATATGAGGATCTCCATTGAGATACAAGAATATATATATTAAAATGTATAAATGAAAATGATGATACAATTGAGAGTGAGGGGCCTTCTTATATACTAGGTAGTTGCCTCTTCATGGAAGGTCATGTCCTATTTAGAAATGGCTCTTATTTAATAAGTATTAGCTAATTAATCATTATTTATTGTTTACATTATTTATATTATTTTATTCATAACATTGCCTTCCTCCTAAAAAAGATTTGTCCTTAAAGCTTGTTGATAAAAAATATTGATCTCTTTTTCTGTTTAGAATGTCTTCTCGTCTCGGAATTGTTATCTTCGTTGATACAAGACGATATGATCCTTGGAGTGATAAATAAAATTGCCGAACTGAAAAGGAATCCGACCATCCTAGATCAATTTTCTGTGAAATCTTTCGATTACTGGAAACTTGTGATGAATTTTTATCATTAGAATGGATTGAGCTTAATTCAATATGCTCCGGAACATAAGTTTTTTGCTTATGTTCTGAGTAATACGAATTCATTGATTGATTGAGATGTCTACTCTCGTGATTCAGATATCGATAAGGAATTCTAGTGATTTTATTTTCTCTTATCTTGTTTGTGTCATTTTATAGAATTATTTTAAGAAACTGATTTCCTTTATTTATGGAATTTGAATGGTTAATTTCTGGATCTTCACTTGAATCTTTTGTTGCTGGAACTACATTTTCTGAGTACATCTTTACTTCAACTAGTTTGTCCTTGCCTTGAGTAGTGTCATTTATTGGATCGGTATTTGTTGTCTTTTCATCAACTTGAATTTATACATTTGATGCTTCCTTCTCGATAAGTTGTTGTACTTGTTTTCTAATGACTTCTTGTCCTTCTGAAGCCTCTTAAATTGTGTCAATAATTTTTCATTATGATCTTAGTGTTGGGAAAACACCGAGAGGGGGGGGGTGAATCAGTATTTGCTGCATAATCAAATCTTTTTACTTTTTCATTCCTTAAAACCCATACGCTACTTTCCTTCAGTAAACTAGCGTATATACGCGCATCCCCTTTATGAAACTAGCGTATACAGAGATCTAGATATGTCATTAAATCTTCACTTCTATTAATCCATCATTCATTTATCAGATGTTCAATAAACAATAAACATGTGCAGTAAGAACAGAATAAGCCATCACACAAAGCATCACACATGAACACCAGGATTTTTAGGTGGAAACCCAAATCGGGAGAAAACCACCGCTGCAGTTGCTCAGCCTTCAATATTTTATTATAGAGAAAACATCTTACAACATATGTGCTGGCGCAGACTTGACCAGCACGCAGGCACCCACCTGCGCTCGTTTACCAGCCTCTCCTGGAAGGGAGCTCCAACCCCCTGACTCGTTTACCAGCCTCTCCTGGAAGGGAGCTACGACCCCCCGATCTCGTTTACCAGCCTCACCTGGAAGGGAGCTACGACCCCCGATCTCGTTTACCAGCCTCACCTGGAAGGGAGCTACAACCCCCTGACTGAAGGCTACAACCCTCAGCACCACCTTGGACCACGTTTCATCAATTTTCACACTGGATCCAACAACTTCAATAGAACAACACTTGCAGGCCACGTTTCATCATATTTTCAGACTGGACCCTTTCCATACTTTTAAGAACAGACATACATCACCAACAGATACTTATCAACACAGATCAGATAGCAGAAACACAGTATAACAGATCAGGTATTTCATACCCCTTGCTTCAGCAAACCCTAGTTTGCATACGCGCTTTTCCTTCACTGATGTCGCGCATATACGCGCTTCCGTCCATATCAACCACGTATACCCCGCACATTTCATTGCGCATACGCGCTTTCTTCGGGCCGGGCCGCGTATATACGCGCGCTTCCTCCGTCGAAGTAGCGTATAGATCTTCAATCATTATGAGCGCCTTACTTTCTTCGTATCGTATATTCAGTTCAGATCTACCCTTTTCCTTCAGACAGATGTTTGCCTAGATGTTCGCCTCATCACAAATCTAATCACTCCATAAACAGATCTAGCAAATACAAGTACATTTCAGATCTAAAGATCCCGCTTCATCATTTCTTCATAAGTGCTTCATAGATTCAGATCTATCATCAAAACTTTACCCTTTCCATACAGATATACTTCACAGAGAAGTATTCATTCAAGCTCAGACATCTTGCTCTCACACTCATGTTTTGCACAATGAATTTCTTCTCCTTATATAGGTTTATCCTTTTTTCAATACCATGAGCCCCTTTTTCAATACCATGGGCCAAAACAATACCATGAGCCCAAAACTACCTGGACGGGGTCAATTAGGCGGATCATTACCCAATACAATGGGTCAATACCATGGTGATTACCCCTGGTTTTTCACTTTTAGAGCGCTTTAGCCCATACGCGACTTGGCACGTTCCTTTCCGCGTGCATACGTGACTTCCCTTAGACATATCCGCGTATTCCTTGAGATATACTCTTTTCATTATAGATTTAGCACATGCTGACTTCTTTTCTTCACTGCCTCCTATACACACTGTAGATACATCAGATTTTCTTCATCAAGAACATATTCTAGCAAGCACAACTACATCAAGTAAGTTGCCATCATCTTCATCAAGTGAGTTGCCATTCAATGACAACACTTAGCATCATATTGCTAACTAACATCATATCACATCAGACACTTAGCATCATATTGCTAACAAACATCATATCACATCAGATTTACATTGTTTACCAAGTCCATCAAGTCAAGCATAACTTCATCAGGTGGATTGCCATCAAGGACAACACATGTCAATAGTCGCATGTCTTCATCTTCATTCAGTGGGTTGCCATCAAGGAAAACACTCTGCATCATATTTCCAACAATCTCCCCCTTTGGACTTGATGGCAACCATGATGGTGTTTGGTTACCACAGCAGATAGATACCATGTCACTCTCCCAAATATGTCACTCTCCCAAATATTTGACATCATTATCTTCTCTTCATTCAAACACCATGTCACTCTCCCCCTTTGACATCAAGGGCAAAGGGCAGATCAAAACCAACACACTCTCCCCCTTTGACATCAAGGGCAACGGGCGGATCAAAACCAACACACTCACCCCCTTTTCTCCTCATGTAGAAGAAGCGTTCTGCAGATATGATGTATACTGAAGTGACCAAGCTCCCCCTGAGTTCATGCTGAATCTTCAAACATATTTTTCAATAAAGTACATGACTCTACGAACTTCCTATCACCAATGACTCATACTTACAACACATATCCAACCAAGTGGATTTACATATGAGACTCAAGTACCCAACCAAGTGGGTTTACACATTTCAACTCAGCTACCCAACCAAGTGGGTTTACAAAATTTGACTCAGCTACCCAACCAAGTGGGTTTACAAATTTGACAAGTCCTTACATGACCGAATATTACAATTTTACATCATCGGTCTCAACATGACCTTTTCATCAAAATACAAATATGAATTTTCATAACCAACACCAGAAAGTCCTCAAGAAAGAGAACACATTTCAGAACCATAATAATGCCAACAATACATTATACTCAGAAATGCTAATGCTCCCCCTGAAAAAGTGCTTCCGAACATTCTTTCCATATGACTAAGGCTCCCCCTTAGTTTGTGCATCCTGAACACTTTCACCAACAAATCATCAAGGCATCTTTATCAAAACATTAGAAAAAGAATTATGAGAACTGGAACACCACCAGAGATACCAAACAGTATCAGAGATACCAAACAGCACTGCAGCTGTGCTGAAGAGAGCTGACTCCAAACTGAAAAATGTCAGCAATCAGACATACGCGGTTTTCTGTGCATGAACTAGCGTATATACACGACTGTGTTTCAGGAAACCCGCGTATACAATACCATCTTCTACATTTTAACCAAAACTGATCCTTTGTGAGGCAGAGACAATGTTCAACAACTTTCTGAGATATTTGAATAGTTTCCTGGAATACAGATAGATAAAACAATGTAGTTGTATCTTCAAGCATCATCCAATGGTTGTAGCATAAGCACATTAGTATCCAAGTCTTCAGATTCTTTGCAGCATTAATACATTCTTTCCATACCAGAACAGCATCTTCACATAAGTGTCAAGCAATCATCCATGTGGTCCAACATCACCATGATATTTAAGATTTAACATGAAGTACCATATGTAGGCAAAAGATCTCAACCATAGTAACAAGCTCTGCATGAGCTATTCTTATCTCTGAATCATAAGACTTCCAATTTCATCCAAGTGTGAGCACAAAAGATACTTATCAGCAACCAGGGCTCAAAATCTCATCATAATAATCCATGTACCAAGTCATCATCATTTGAGCATGAGTATCATAAAGACCAAAGAATAAGCAATCATATTGCCAACAATGCAATCATCAACCTGCTACTCCCCCTAAACCAGTGCTATTACTTAACTTGTGCAATCCTGAATACCTTTATCAGCAAGTCATCAGCAACCATCTCTGCATGATCTGTCCTTATCTCTGAATTATAGGACTTTCATCTCGACAATGAATACTTTTCATCAACAAGCAAACAGGACTCATCCACAATCTTCAACATAAGAAACCATGTATCATATCATCATTGTTTAGAAATGAGAAATTAAGCTGATATAGAGTCAATAATACAATTATTAGCAATCAGACTGTTACTCCCCCTGAGCCTCTACTCCAGATCTTCAGCTAGCATATAAATTCTCTTATCATCAATGCATACACTACTGTGTCTGATGAAACTCGCGTGTATACGCGACTTTTGTGAATAGAAACCGCGTATGGAAAGTGAAACATAGAAATTTTTCACATTCCTTTATCTCCCCCTGAACTTGTCCTTCCTGTACCTGTCTTCTTCATATCAGATGTTCTGTTAGAAATACATATAACTAGAATAATCAAATCAACCATGAGAGACATCATACATTGCTCCCCTTGTGACGATACATTACTAAATCTCATAATGTATCCCACATCATTCCTGCAGTCAATCAGAGAAGTAAGCTTCCAGAAGCGGATGACTGCAGTAGGGTCAGAATTCCCTACGTTTCTGATTGGTCTTCCTTCTTTTTCCAAATTTGTTTGACCTTCCTAACAGTGTGCTGAAAGTTGTTCACTTTCTTAGATCCGTTCAACCTGCATTCCTTTTCTACATGCCCATACTTGTTACAAGAATAACATCTCATATGTCCAGAAAAGTAAGCATAAGAATCATGATGAGTATTTCTAATCTTTCTCCTTTTACAATCAGCTGCTTTATTTCCATACTTGTTACATGAGAAACAATATCCCTTGAAGCTACCAGAGTACCTGTTTGTTTGTGGCTGAATTGTCCTGCTTCTGCAATTTGCTGCAACATGCCCATAGTTATGACATTTAAAACATTCAACGTTCTTGAATGAATTCCTTTGAGAATTCATGATTGTTGGTTGATCTTTTGTTTCTTTCAACACATCAGGTTTTGCATTGACATCCTCTGAATTTTTGGCACTTCCTTGTGAGCTAGATTCTCCTTTAACAGTTTCATGGAAACCAAGACCAAGTTTGATAGCAGGAGACCTTTGATTACTCAGAATATTGTCCAAAATATTAGTACTATCTTGAAACCTCAAAATTTTAATCTTTTCTTCTAATTTACCTTTGAGAATGTTTACCTCAACCTCCAAGGCTTGACATTGCTTTGTCATGCTTTCTTCTTTTCTTCTTCCATCTTCAACTTGATCCTTCAGATTTAGAATCTCTTCTTTCAACCAATCTTCATTTCCTTCACATGTTTTTTGCAGCTCTTCATTCTTCTTATTTGATTTTTCCAGATCTTCTTTAAGAGAGATGATTTCTGCTTCAAGGCCTTCCTTTTCAAATGATTGTAGAGGTTCCTTATTTTTCTTACTTGATGCTTCTAAATCTTCCTGAAGACAAATGATTGCCGCTTCAAGTCCTTCATTCTTCTTGCTTGATTTTTCAAGATCTGCTTCTAGATCTTTAATTCGATTGGATGCATAAGTATGAAACCTTTGATACTTGTCCACCTGTCCATTCAGCATTTCTATTTGATCTTTCATTTGAGAGGTCATCTCTTTGTAGATAGCTTCACTTTTATTAAATGATCTTTGTTGATCTTCAATTTTCTTGAAAGCTTCCTTTAGATCCAAAACTTTACTTTGACTATTTTCACCATTGCATGTACAGGAAAGTGCATCACAAGAACAACAATCAATACCTGTTTCATCTTCTTCATTTTCTGCTGCACATGTTTTCTGAGATATCTCCTTTTCGGTAGCCTTCTTCTTTTTCTTCTTTGCCATGAGCACTTGTAGAGCTTCGTCAGAATCTGTTTCATCTTCTTCAATTTTTGCTATACATGATTTCTGAGGTATCTCCTTGTTTCGAGTAGACTTCTTCTTTTGCTTCTTTGCCATGAGCACTTTCAGATCTTGGTCAGAATCTTCTTCATCTTCACTGGACACTTCATCATCATCTTCTTTTGCATAATAACTCTTTCTCTTTTCAAATTGTTTCCCTTTACCATGTTTTTTTCTATAAGGACATTTAGCAGCATAGTGACCAACTTTTCCACACTCAAAACATTTGAAGGGAAGCTTACCTTTGAATCTTCCAGTACCTAGTTGGAGCTTTCTCACGAAATTCGCTTCTTCTTCATTGGATATATAGCTGGATTCTTTGACAACTTCCTTTTCCTTTCCTTTTGTAGATGCCTTAAAAGCAGCATCTCTGATTTGGGAAGGACCTCCTGTCTCATTTCAAAAGCAGTCAGAATACCATGCAATTGAACAATAGAAAGAGTTTGCAGATCTTGCCTTTCTTCAATAGCCGAAACTTTAGAGTCAAATTTAGAAGTCAAGGATCTTAAGACCTTTTCCACCAGAGTAGTATCAGTTATGGTTTCACCCAAATTTCTCATTCGATTTACAATATCATCCAGACGTAAGAAGAATTGAGCAATACTCTCATCACTATGCATCTTCAAATTTTCATATTCAATTCTAAGAGTTTGGAGTTTTGCACTTTTTACCTTTGTGTCTCCTTCATAGCTTAGAATGATTTTGTCCCATATTTCTTTTGCTGAATGTAGCTGCATCAATTTAGCAAATTCTGGTTCAGACATGCTTCCTAATAAGACATTTACTGCTTTGGTATTGATTTCATACTTCTTCCTTTCTGCTGCATCAGTAGGAATACTTGCCGGGTATTGATAACCTTCTTCCACGATTGCCCATACATCTGCACCAAGACTTTGCAGATATGATTTTGTACGTACCTTCCAGAATATCAGATTGCTTCCATTGAATATAGGTGGCTTTATAGACATTATTCCTTCTTGACTTCCCATTGCGACGAATCTCCTTTAAGCGATCAAGCTTCTCCACAAGGACCTGCTCTGATACCAATTGTTGGGAAAAATACTGAGAGGGGGGGGTGAATCAGTATTTACTGCATATTCAAACTTTTTACTTTTTCATTCCTTAAAACCCATACGCTACTTTACTTCAGTAAACTAGCATATATACGCGGATCCCCTTTATGAAACTAGCGTATACACAGAGATTTAGATATGTCATTAAATCTTCACTTAAACCATTCAATCATTTATTCTTCAGATATTCAATAAGCAGTAAACAGGTGCAGTAAGAACAGAATAAACCATCACACAAAGCATCACACATGAACACCAGGATTTTTAGGTGGAAACCCAAATCTGGAGAAAACCACCGCTGCAGTTGCTCAGCCTTCAATATTTTATTATAGAGAAAACATCTTACAACATATGTGCTGGCGCAGACTTGACCAGCACGCAGGCACCCACCTGCGCTCGTTTACCAGCCTCTCCTGGAAGGGAGCTACGACCCCCTGACTCGTTTACCAGCCTCACCTGGAAGGGAGCTACGACCCCCCGATCTCGTTTACTAGCCTCACCTGGAAGGGAGCTACGACCCCCCGATCTCGTTTACCAGCCTCACCTGGAAGGGAGCTACAACCCCCTGACTGAAGGCTACAACCTTCAGCACCACCTTGGACCACGTTTCATCAATTTTCACACTGGATCCAACTACTTCAATAGAACAACACTTGCAGGCCACATTTCATCATATTTTCATATTGGACCCTTTCCATACTTTTTAAGCACAAACATACATCACGACCGTATACTTATCAACACGTACGTATACAGGTAAACACAAATATATCGCACGTTTATTTCATACCCCTCGTTTCTAAAAGAACCCTAGATCGTATACGCGCTTTCCCTTTATCGATGAGTCACAGATATACGCTTCCGTCTACATATCACTCGCGCGTATACCTCACAAGACATATTTCATTGCGCATACGCGTTTTCTTCGCCGGGTCACAGACAGACACGCGCGCTTCTCCGCGCGTCGAAGTAGCGTATAGATCTTCAATCAATATAGAGCAAATACTTCTTCGCATCGTATATTTAGTTCAGATTTACCCTTTTACTGCATGATGCTCGCCTAGATGTTCACCTTATTGCTGCATTCAATTACCCATAAAATGCATTCAAGCAGATACAAATACATTCCAGATCTAGATATTCCGCTTCATCATTTCTTCATAGGTGCATCATAGATTCAGATCTATTATCAAACCTTTACCCTTTCCATATAGATATACTTCATAGAGAAGTATTCATTCAAGCTCAGACATCTTGCTCCCACACTCATGATTTGCACAATGAATTTCTTCTCCTTATATAGGTTTTCCTTTTTCAATACCATGAGCCCCTTTTTCAATACCATGGGCCAAAACAATACCATGAGCCCAAAACTACCTGGACGAGGTCAATTAGGCGGATCATTACCCAATACAATGGGTCAATACCATGGTGGTTACCCCTGGTTTTGCACTTTTTGAGCGCTTTAGCCCATACGCGACTTGGCACGTTCTTTTCCGCGTGCATACGCGACTTCCCCTAGGCAAATCCGCGTATACAAAGAGACATACTCTTTTCATCATATTTGAGCACATTCTGAATTCCTTTCTTCATTGCCTTTTTGTACATACTGTAGATACATCATATTTTCTTCATCAGGAACATATTCTCTCAAGCACAACTTCATCAAGTAAGTTGCCATCTTCTTCATCAAGTGAGTTGCCATTCAATGACAACACTTAGCATCATATTGCTACTAACATCATATCACATCGACACTCAAGATCATATTGCTAACGTACATCATATCACATCGTATTTACATCGCTACTAAGCCCATCAAGTCAAGCATAATCTCATCGTGCATTGCCACTTCAAGGACAACACATGTCAACTGTCACATGTCTTCATCTTCATTTAGTGGGTTGCCATCAAGGACAACACTTCGCATCATATTTCCAACTTTTCCAACACTTTGTCGAGAAAAATTCTTTAAGATTAGAAACTTCTTCATTTCGATCAGAAGTGATTTTGTCAATTTATTTTTGCATATTTTGTAATACTTCTTTACCTTCTTGAGAAATTAATTTTGAAATATATTGTATTTCTTCAAGTGTTACTAAATTTGGCTTCAATGTAACATCCCGGAGTGTTAATTTCTTCTTCTTGTAGACAAATGTTAGTTTTTTTTTTTTCGTATTTAAAATGAAGGAACCAACGGTTTCCATACCGGATGAACCCAAATAATGTCAACTTGATTGCTCCATAGGGTTTGAACTGTGAATTGCAATATAAATGTCTAATCATTAATGTTTAACTGTAAATTGGTTATGTCATATTTTTTGTTTCCAAAACAGTCTAATTTTTCGATTATATTTGACTCTGGAATCACTAACTAATTTGTGATTTTATTCGTTATATAATTTTTATCTTCGATAGGTTTTTTCCACAGAAAAAAATAGAACTTTCTATTATATATAGATAGTCACATAGCATATGCAGAGCATTTCGGATCAACTCCATTCACCTTTTGTCCAAAGGGGAATGGTGGTCTCAACTACTTTATAACACCTGAAGGTATTGTAAGAGCAGCCTGTGCACAAAAGTCAAAAAAGAGGCACCTCCAATTATTCATCATCTCTTGGTGAGAAACCGAAACAAAGATGAGAAGAAGAGGGGGTAGTGCCTTTAGAAGCATAAACTTCCAATCCAAGAAAGGGGAGACCGACAGTAAGAACTATCCCGGTCTCCTGATATATTGTAAACAATTTTTTAAGATGAAGTCCCAGAACCTCCTTACATAAGGAAAACAGTTCTAAGCATCAAAAGTTATGAGATAGTTTTGAATGTTTGATGCGGAAACATAAAAAGAACATAAGTAGTTGAATATGTTCAAAAGTAGAATAAAACATAAACTTTTTAAACAAAGACAGGTTGTTCCAGGGGGTGAACAGCCCCATTTTCCAACTCGGTCACTGTCCAGGTCCCCATATCTTGCTAAGAACCTTCTTTAGATAGGCGGTCTGCATCCTGGTTCCGTTCCCTGTAAATGTGACAAACAATGATCCCAGTAAAATAACATTTGATCCGACGAATCTCTTTAAGCAAAGGTAACAAAATATAATTTCTGCATTGTTGAGTCCCATTAAACCAATTCACAATGTTCTTAGAGTCACAAAAAATATGAATTTTCCTCATTTGTCTTGAGATCAACCAGCAGAGAAGAAAATGAATGGCTTTAAGTTCAACAAAGTTGTTTGACCCTTGCCCAAGACTCACTGATGCACGTAAGGATTTTTTAGGAGACAAGTGAATGACTAGACCAGCACCACACCGCCCATTCAAGTCTGAGGCACCATCAAAGGAAGCCCATGGGATCGAATCCCTGATGGCTTCTGGCTGAATGCAGCGAGGAGGGCCTGGACCAGATGAAGTTAGTAAGCTATCATAGATGGCAGCACCTTCCGCAGCCAATCTTCCAATTGGGAAGGACTGATCTTGAAATATTTCCCCGTTCCTTGCTATCCATGTGCCCCATGCGATCAGGAGGGGGATTGTTTTGAATTTATCATTAGGAGCCTCTTGCCACCACCGGGTCCATGCTTGAAGTAGGTCTTCTCCATCCCATCTGATGGGGATATTGATTAGTCTTAGAGATTCAGCCCAAAGACTGACATTAAAAGGGTAGTGAAGAAATTTATGGAGAGATGTTTCCTCCTTATCCTTGCAAAGGGAGAACAAACCCAGGCCAATTTTCCCCCTCCTTTGTAGAAAATCCCAAGTTGGCACTTTTTTCTAAAGGATACACCAGAAGAAAAGTCTGGTCTTAGCTGGACATTTCAACTTCCAAATCGGTTTACACCACCAGGCCGGAGCCTCTCAACCTTGCTGTGACATCATCCATTTATACCCCAACTTTGGAGAATAGATTCCAGTCTGAGCATTGACCCAACGAAGTTCGTCGCTTAAGTCAGAGATTCGAACAGATGAATTTTGCAGGTCCAAAACATATAATCTCCATTCTTCCTTCCATCTTTCTTCAAGGTGAAGATGAGTTCCTAAGAGCCACCCTTGTCTCAGGAGAGAGGAGGACCTCTGATCAGTCACATGACTCAGGTTGAGATATCCTCTGTTGTTTAGGAAGGTTACCAAATCCTGTGAAAGAGTAAACCTGGCTGAGCATCCGACCCAGGGGTCACAACCAAGCTGGACTTGAGTTGCATCACCCACACTCCACGCTAAACCTTGCTCAATGGTTTGCACAG
Source organism: Pinus albicaulis (assembly GCA_034641835.2). NCBI lineage: Eukaryota > Viridiplantae > Streptophyta > Pinopsida > Pinales > Pinaceae > Pinus > Pinus albicaulis. Next base: position 1,055,589,932 of record CM076581.1, read on the forward strand.
ATGCTACAACAACTTTCCATACCACAGAGGCATTTTTTGAAGACTTGAGGGGAGAGCGGACCCAGTCGAGAACTGATCCTTGTGCAATATATTTTATTTTAGTGATAGACGATCAGAGCGATTCTGTCGAAATCAGCGTCCAGGCTAGTTTGGCTGCAAGGGATTTTTAGAAACAGAACAAGTTCTTTATGCCCCAACCTCCCCATTCCTTAGGTCTAATAATTTTATCCCATGCTACCCAAGGAGTAACATGATCCACCTTAGAGCCAGCCCATAAAAATCTACTGCACATTTTATCTATGGAGGCTAGAATACCTTTCAGTACCCAAGAGAGACTGGCCTAGTACACCAAAATTTTCAACAAGATAGACTTGATTAGAACCAGCCTTCCTGCGCTTGATAGCCATTTGTGACTCCAATGATTAAGTTTTTTTTCAATTTTAGCAAGGAGCCACTTCCAGTCATGGATCCAATAATTATCAGTCTTGAGATGGAAACCCAAATATTTGAAATTATCTTGAATGGATTTGACCTCAAAATGCAGCAGAGCTTCAACTCTACCCACCTCTTCCATGGAAAAACCAGATGTAGTAAGTGTCGTTTTCTGTTCATTAATTTAGAGACCTGTTGCCTTCAGGAAAAGGTCCAAGATACTCTTTATAGATCGACAGTCCTCCAAACTCCCATTACTAAACAACATAATATCATCCACAAAGAGTAGGTGAGTGATCCAGAGATTTACCGCAACTTCTATTCCTTTGAGCTGACCCTGTCTTTTTGCTTTGTAAATCATAAGGCTAATCCCCTCAACAGCCAATAGGAACAGAAGGGGCGAGAGAGGACACCCTTGCCGTAAGCCTCGCTCAGGATTGAAGAAAGAAGTGGCAGCTCCATTTATAAAAATAACAATGGAGGACGATGTAACACAACTCATTACCCATCTAACAAAGTCAAATCTGAAGCCAAGATGAGTTAGCAGAAGGCGCAGATACATCCAAATTATTCTATCATAGGCTTTTGACAAGTCAATTTTGTTAATTGCCCCTTTCTTTCCACTTCTCTTCAGACTATGAAGAGTTTCTTGGGCAACTCCCATAGCTTCATGAATCTGTCTACCATCCAGAAAACCAAATTGTTCAGGGGAGATATGTCTAGATAAGAAAGGCTTTAATATTGAGGCAATGACTTTTTCAATAATTTTATAAACACAGGTACACAAAGAGATGGGCCGAAAGTCAGCAAAGGAGTCAGGATGATCAAATTTAGGAATCAAGGATAGGAAGGTTGAGTTAAAAGGCTGATAGATAGACCCAGAAACTCGAGAATCCTCCACAAATGCTACCAGCTCATCCCCTAAGGTTTCAAAAAAATGCTGGAAAAATTCAACAGTCCAACCATTCAGACTAGGGCTTTTGTCCTTCTGCATTGCCTTTAGGATATCCTCCACTTCCTGCTTCGAGACTGGTTCCATGATGGCCTCATTACCTTCTTCATCAATGTAGCTGGGGAAGAATTGGCCAACTCTGATTACCTCAGTAATGGAGATCTCTTCAGGAGCTTTAAACAAATATTTGAAGTGATGAATACCCATGGACGCTAACTCCTTGAAATATTTAGCCATTCCTCCATCCTCCTTGGGAATTTCCCAGATAGTATTTGTGTTTTTCCGGCCTTTTACATAATTATGGAAGAACTTAGTGTTCTCATCTCCCACTTGCAACCAGATAGCTCGGCTTTTCAGCTGCCAACTCTCTTCCCTGAGCTGGAGAATTTTTCTCCGAGAGGCCTCCAACTCCTTGATTCTTGCCCTGGATTCAATAGAGGCATAGCCTCCGCCAGCAGGGTCTTTCAACATTTCCAGTTCAGAGTTGATGTTTTTGAGTTCCTCCTCCTCCAGAGATTTATTTTGGTTGGCCCATTGTTTGGAGGCAACTTTCATTCTCTTGAGGTTGTTCATAAAAAGAGAGCTCATGGAGACTTCATTACTAAAACTGTCTTTCTCTCAAGTTGCATGGAACAGTTCATTATAAGAATCATCCTTCAGTGAGGAGGAATTAAATTTAAAATGGATTCCCAGTTTTTTACCATCGCCTTTCATTTCCAAGAAAATCGGGAAATGGTCGGATACACCCACCTCCCCAACCCAGTGTCTATAGATCAAAAGATTTTCCACCCAAGCTTCACATAGAAAAAAACGATCTAACTTTTTACCCATCTATTCAGGCCCTACTCTCCGGTTCCTCCATGTAGGGCGCAGTTTGAGGAGGGGAACATCCACCAGATGAACCATTGCCAATTTTTTCCTAAAGAATTTTGTCAGGGGGTCCGCTTTGGCAGATGCTCCCCAAGATTCAGCTTCCCCCAGGGAGAAGTTCAGGTCCCCTCCAATTATTAAGTTTGGGTGGGAAAGCCAAGAAGATATGAAGAAAGAGGTCCAGAAGCAATCCCTATCCACACATGGACCATAAATTTTCAGGGATAGAAACAAGAGGTTCAAATCATTTGAATAGAGTTCCAAAGCCAAGAAGTTTTTTGAACCCCAAGAAGAAATATCTCTTAACTTCTTTGAGTTATATCCCGAAACCACGCCCCCAGACCTGCCCATCGCATCAAGGGCATGAAAAAACCAACCAGGCAGCATTATCGAAAGAATACTGATCACTTCATCCCCTTTCCCCAGCGTTTCTTGCAACATGATAACATCCGTGTTTTGAGAACACATAAGTTCTCTGAAGGCTATATTTTTTGGCTGGCTAGCTAAGCCTATGTAGTTAAAAGATAGAAAAATCATGGGACACCTTCGGGGGGTGGACGCTCTGGTCTAAGCACCCCAGTGATAGAAATTTTCCTCCCGTCAGCTATATCAACAATTGCTTTCATCTGGGCCTTGGATAGGTTAGATTTCCTTCCTCTCAATTTCCTTGGCCCAACACCCACAGGGTCTGAAGCAAGCCCTCCCACAACCAACCCTTTCCCTATACAATTGGCCAGAGGTCTGAGATTATAAGGGGGGATGTCAGAGGAAGAGGCCCGAGGGCTAGGAGTTACAGGGTCACGAGCAGCCGGGGGGAGATTTGGTTCGGGAGGATTTGGGATAGAAAGAATCACACTGTCTAAAGACGAATTTGAAATGTTTAAAACCGAAAGATCATTGAGGATCTGCTTGGAAGGACCAGGCTCAAAAAACTCAGACAAAGAATAACAAAAAGAGGATTGGAAGGAGAAAGGAAGGGAAGTGGACATACCCACCTGAGACGCCCCAACAAGTTCAACGACTGGAAGGGGAACCAGGGAGGTCGCTAGATCAGCTGGAGGAGGAGAGAGAGAAACAAATTCCGCTACTTTATCTTGCATCAGGGCCTCCTCAGTAGTAGGGGGCTGCTCCTGCGTAGTGGGAAGAGGTACTGCTGCCTGTGCAAAACCTTCCACATCATGAAGAGAGACTCCCTCCTTGCACGGTTTCTTCTGCCTACAGCGTCGATGATGACAAAGGGGGCATTCCTTCGCCAAATGCCCGTACTTATGGCAACGGTTGCTTCGAAAAGGGAGGTTCTCATAGTCAAGGGTTTGCAGAAATTACAGATCCCTGTATTGAAGAGTCATTACATCCGCCAAACCCTCTTTGGGGTTTAAACTAACCAAAATGCGTGCCACACTTCGATCTCTTGTTTGAATATACGATTTATCCGCTTCCAGAAAAGTGCCCAACGTGTTTCCAATGGAGACGAAAATTATCTTCGATAGGTTACATAGAAACAGTGACATATTTTCTCGCAATAGACCCTTTAATTCTAATTAGCTCTGAAGCATAATTACATGAAGTTTGTAAAAATATTCAAATGCTAGTCTCCATTTTACCTTAAAAAAAAAAAAAAATATTATGGAAAAAGGCTTGATAGTGAAATGGATAAGCTCCTAAATTCTTGTAGCGAAACGCTTCAATGACAATGAAGTTGACGAATTTGACGATTAAAGACTTGGACAGGAGAACACGCTCTATGCAGCGGTTGAGAGACCAAAGGATCGAACTGCTCTAATACCAAATGAAATGAAAAATGTTCGTTCTTCAAGTTAAATACTCCAGAAGGCTTGGAATATGAGGATATATATATATATATATATATATATATATATATATATATATATATATATTAAAATGTGTGAGTGAAAATGATGATACAATATAGAGTGAGGGGCATGCTTATATACTAGGAAGGTGCCTCTTCTTGGAAGGTAATGTTCCATTTAGACATCCCCCTTCATTAATAACTATTAACTAATTAATAATTTTTTATCTTTTACATTTTTAATATTATTTTATTCATAAAAGACACTATCTCTCCCCTTATCTTTCTTTACTGAAGATTGTGTAAATAAGTTTGGAATAGAAAGTACTCCTAGTTTATGTATGAGATACTCAAAGGTATCTCAACGAAGTCGTTTTGTGAAGATGTTTCATCTATACTTCCTACCTAATTTGCATCCACGTAAGCCACTAGTGTCAATCCCTTTCCTTTCAAATACAACAATCCAAATTCTGTTATTACTTTGACATATCTAAGGATCATTTTCATTTCTAAAACATGAGTTTCCTACAGTGCTGCTTGAAATCTTGCAACCTGTCGAGCTGCTTGTGTTACATCTAGTATTGAAGCTATCATATAGATTAGGATAAAAAACATTGATCTATAGAGTGTTTTATATACCTCCTTAGATTCAACTTCTTTGCTCAAATTGCATCCAACGACCATAGGAGTGCTTACATGTTTGTAGTCTTTCATTTTTAACTTCTTCAACATTTCTTTGATGTACTTGTTTTTAGAGATGGAAAGGCCTCCATCTAGTTGAAATATTTGGAGTCACAAAAATAAAGTAAAATTCTCAAGAAAAGACATTTCAAATTAATTTTTCATATCTTTTGCAAAGTTCTAACTTAATATATGTTAATTTTGGGAAACTAGGTCCAAACTCCATGTTGTACTACTCAGATGATGATACCAATATTTTTATTGGACTCCTCTTTCAGAGAGGTGCAATATTGATCTAAAGACCATATTGATTGGATGAGCAGAACATTTATTTTGAATTTATTCCACTTATGTGCAAGGTTGGCCAGAATTGTAATGTAGGCTTGGAGCCCCAACAGATGTGTCACACACCCTCACAGATGGATATAAATTGGACATACTTGGAGGTCATTTCTTCATCCACTCATTACACACTTCTCTCTTGTGTTTGGTTGGTTCGATTACCTTTTAGAGGCTTTTCTTCTCACATGCGTGGAACAACAACTAGGGTTTCTGGTATAGATCTTTCTAGGGTTTCGGCGCAGGTTTGATCAACGTTGACCTTGGTAAACGCTTGGTCCTTTTGACCTAAAACCTTCACCAAAATTCCGATTTCTGAAGGCCGCATTCATTGGCACATAAACCGAGGCTAGACGTTGAAATTTCACCTGTTGTGTTGAATTTTTGCTGCTGTTGTTCTGTGTTAACTGGACATTGTTGACTTTGAGTTGAATTTTGTGGAGATGTATTTAGGGTTGTGTGACACTTCTGGTTGGATAACCGTGAGGAGACTTTGCTGATTGAAGCATCTTGTTGACTGCTGTAATGCACCACAACACATATTTTGCTGATCAAAGTAAAGTGTATTTTTGGCTTGTCTTCCATCGGTCTATTGGTATGTTCTATCAAAATTTTAATTTCATGATTATGTGATTGCTATTTGGTATCGGGTTTGAAGTTAATTTGCATCAAGCATAGAACATCTTCAAAAATTTACATGGTATCAGAGCTAAGGTGAAGACAAAGCCAAAGTTTGTGTTAAGAGCAATCATTGAAGAAGTAGTATTTGTTAAGGACCCATGGGTGCCTCAAATTATAATGGATTCAAAGTTGATGATAAGTTGACTGGAAAGTCTGACTATCATGCTTGGAATATTTCTTTGGACTTGGCCTTGGAAGATCAAGATGTCATGGACTATGTGCAGGGAAAAATCCAAGAGCCTCCATCATCTATACCCGCTGCCACAAAAACAAAGTATAGAAAAGGAGAAATCAAAGCTAACCTGGTTATCCGGGATTCCATCCACAAAAGTGTGGTTTCTTACATCTCTGAGTTTGGCACATCTAAGGAGATGTATGATAAGTTGGTCAATATGTTGAGGGCTAACAATGCAAATCAAGTTCTTTTCTTTAAGAAACAATTGAAGAATCTCAAGAAAGGCAAGGATGAATCCCTTCAATCCTATTTTCTAAAGTTGACCGAAATTAGGAATAATATTCTCGCCATTGGGGAAACAATAGCTTTTCGAGAAATGGTTCTCATTTCACTTGGGGGTCTCTACTGTGAATGTCATGTATTCATTACTACCATTATTAATAATAATGTGATTCCTGATTTTGATGAAGTGTTGTCGAGATGAACTCAAAAGGAGACAAGAATGATGGAATATGAAAATGAAGGTAATGATGCCTTCATCGCTCGTGCTAAGAAAAATAATAATGGAAGTCCGAGGAACCATGGAAGAGAAGGGGCCAAAGGAAATAAAGGAATATGTTACACATGTAACAAGTTTGGCCACTATGCTAGAGAATGCCCTAATAGAAGGGATTCTCTCGGGGATGATGATAACAACAACAATAGGGGATATGGAAATCAAAGGAACACTAGGCTCAAAGGAAAGAGGAAGGATCCCTATGGTCGTAATGGAAATGGGAAACCTTTCAAAATATTAAGAAATTTAGGGTATGAAGAATTTAATGTTGTTGACACTAAAAGAAATGAATTCATTCTTATATCTTCCCTCTCTGCTGCATCTCCACCCGACACCTTGGATGTCTGGTTGATTGATAGTGGTGCTTCAAGGCACCTCACTGGTTTTAAAGAATCCCTCTTTGATTTGATTGAGAAGGACACTAATATTCAAATTATCCTTGGAGATAATGCCACCTATCCCATGAAAGGGACAGGGACTGTGACCCTCCATTTATCTCAAGGTCAAGTCCTCCGTTTGCAAGATGTATTGTATGTACCTGAATTGAAGAAGAACCTTGAATATTTCTGCCATGGAAGACAAAGGACGTTTCAAGGTAGAATTCGTCAATGGAAAGGTATGCATCTGGAAGAAGAGTTTCAAGGAAGCTCTCACTATTAGTTTTAGATTTGATACACTCTACTAGGTTGGAAGAAGTCCATTGGGGGCTATGACATGTGATACAATTCGTTAAAATGAATTATGGTACCAGAGGTTTGGAAACATTCATTACAAAGCCCTTCTCGAAGCAAGAAAGGGGGTGACAGGGTTTCCCGAATTCAAAAATGATTATGAAGGTGTATATCAGGGTTGTGCTGAAGGAAAACATACAAGGGGACCTTCCCCCTGAAGTGTCACAAAGACATCTGATGTCTTGCAATTGATACATTCTGATTTATCTGGTATGTTGCTCATGATATCCCTGGGAGGATGCTATTATTACATGACATTTAAGATGAATTCTCTCGCAAGACCTGGATATATTTCTTGAAGAAGAAGGACGAAGCATTCATGTGGTTTTGTACCTTCAAGGCCTTGGTGGAAAATCAAATAGGAAAGAAGATCAATATTTTGAGGACCAATAATGGCATCGAATATGAGTCAAACGAGTTCAATGACTTTTGCAGAGAAGTTGGCATTAAGATGGAGACCACAACCATGTATAATCCTGAGCAAAATGGCATTGCTGAAAGAAAGAATAGAACCATTGTGGAAGCTTCCCATGCCATGCTATGTGACCAAGGTCTTCTGAAGTTTCTATGGGGAGAAGCTACGAACACTGCTGTGTATATAAAAAATGGATGCCCGCATTCCTCTATGGATTCCAAAACTCCCGAATAATTTTTCTCTGGTAAGAAACCTGATGTTTCTCATTTTAGAGATTTTGGTTGTCCCATTTACTTTCATGTGCCGAAAGAGAAGAGAACCAAGTTGGATGATTCTGGAAAGAAGGGAATGTTTGTGGGCTAGAGTGAAACTTCTAAGGCATATAGAATCTATGTGCCTAGTCAAAGAGAAGTGGATATATGCCACGATGTCACCTTCAATGAATATGATTCCCTCAGGAAAGTGATAAATCTTCCGAGCTCCAAGGAAGACCATGATGTAAGATCAGGGAAGCAGGAAGAGCTGAAGGATGAGGTGATTTCTGATGTTGAAGGACCGATGAACCCTATTGATCCACCTCCTTCAATGAAGATATTAGCCATCTATAAATTATGTCATATTTGATGATGGCTAGATTAGCCCATGAGTTTCCAAAACAAATTTTTAATGTAAAGTTTTTGAATTTTGGAAATCTCACTATGTTCATTATCCCTAAGTTGTCCATTTTCTCATAAAATTTCACTCATTTACTCCTATCCCAACTGTTATTTTCCCCTTCAAAAGGACCTATTTCTCTCATTTAACCTTCATTTCCTCTTAAAAACCCTTTTTAAACTGATAGAACCCTTTTATTTGGTTTAAAAATTCTTATTTTACCCTATCAGAACTTCTAAAATTGGCCTAAAAACCCATTTTTGGCCTAAAAACAGTATTTTTACAATTAAGGGTTTAAGCCCCCGAGGGCTTAAAATATTTCACCCACTTTCCTCCATATGCCCCAGCCTTGAAACAAAGCACTTAAACTCTCCGCGCTAGCCCTTGGCCCCTTTTCCTTCGCTCCCGGTCTCCTTACTTTTTCACGGGACCGTGCCCCAGCCCCTCTTCTTAAGCCCCCTTCCTTTTTATTTTCCCCGCACCTGTGTTATTCCTTGATGGATCTCAGCTTTCCATCCCGACCATCCAATGGCTCCGAACTGCCCCCTCATCATCCAACCCACCCATTCATCCCCGCAAATCAATCTACACCGTACATCTTATGGATCTAACGGTTCCTGTTTCACTCGACAACAAACCTCGCCAATCGACCATCCCGCTACCAAAAAAAAGCGCTGACGTCATACTCTGGACCCACCCCCCATTATTCAAACGCCCGTCCAATCTTTGGCTGCCACCTGGCTTCCACTATCCCCTTCCACTTTGCACCTTCCCCCGACGTGTTCGTCATCCACCGTAGATCTGACGGTCCAGAAACGATATCGCGTAGATTCTGCCTCCGAGGGTTAACACGCGATTCCAACACAAAACCAACGGTTTCATAAGGGACACGCGTCACCATGTGTATGGAATTGCGTTCGTAACACGCAAAACTATTTACCGCCTGGATGCTATGCGAAAACTGCCGACGGTTTTCGCAAAACCACTAATCCATAATTTCGCGCCAAATCCATTTTAAACCCTATTTTTCACGGTTTTCTCCATTTCCTGCCTCTGTAGCATTCCTCCACTACTCCTTCCACCTCTGCCAGCCTCTGCATCCAGTTTTTCCAACCCCACAGTGTTTTATAACATGTTTGTTGGTTTTTTGCAGATTCCATGGAGTTTTTAGGGCCGAAAACCCTCTTATAGTCCATAAAAAGACGGGCCAGAAGGTGAATAACTTTGTGGTCCAAATAGAGGCCAAATCACGAAGAAAGGGACTGCCAGGGTTCATTTCATGGTTTGATCAGCGCTTTATGAGCACGGGTTATACAATCAAACCCTCCAACGCACTAAAAATCCTGCACACAAAACCAAAGAAGAAACAGTGAAGTAAAGAAGAAAGGAAAGGATAGAATTTAAAGTTTAAATAAAAAGGGGATAAAAGCGAGGTTGAAAGCCAAAGAAACAGATAAATAAAGGTTCGAATCAATCAGAAGGGCAAAAGGACTACAATGTTGCATTATGAAGGCCAAAAAGCATCATCATGCCTTAGAACACAATTTAAATGATGAAATAAAGGAAAATTAGGCCTGAAGAGCAGTTTTATAATTAAATCAAGAAAAATTAGGCTTAAAGATAGCCTCGGATACATCAAAGGAGCAGTTATTCACTTGATAAATCAAAATTGACACCTTTCACTTACTTTATGTCTCAAAAGACAAGTTGATAGTTATTACACTAAAGAAGATACTATAAACTGTCAGAGTAGTTAATATAAAGACAAAAAAAGGCCTCAAAGTCAAATTTTTCAGCTATTTCATCCTCAGAAAGTAAAGACAGATTTATTACATAGAGAAGTAGTTGAGAGACATTCCTACCTTATGCCTTGCATGGTTTTTAAGGATAGGAATGCATTTACTATGTCATTTATAACATTTTGAACCCTAGATATTTCCACCTCCTAATTTGTAGCATAAATACTGCATTCGAACTCATTGTATGTGGGGGCATTTGATAAATCTTTGAAGTAATACATAGTTCCGCTGAAATTGAAAGAAATTTGATGTTATGGAACCTGCGGATGTTTTGACCTATTTGTTGATGGAGAAAGCTCTATCATTGGATCCTTGAGCTTGGCTATTGGTGAAGTATTCTAAATTCTTGATGTTTTTCCTGTTTTCCATTCTATTTTCATTATTTTCTTGCTTACAATAGAGTAAAAATTTTAGGCTAAGAAATGTCTCCTAGAAGCACCTTAGACCTGTTTACTCTTCATTGTCTTTATGTTTTCATCTGATGAAGGTTTTATTAAGTAGTTTGACTTCTTTCTAACCCTTATGCTTGTTTATTTCCTAAATAGTTCAATACAGTGGCCTCAAAGAATGATTTATGGTTTTCCCTGATTTCTTGTTGCTACTTAAAAACTGCTTTTGAAATCTCCCTTCAAAGTACCATTGTCCAAATTCTGCCAAAGAGGTCTGTTTTGATCATACCCTTTGTACTTGCTCAAATAATTGTTTTGAAGGTCTTTATAGCTGTAATCACAGATTTTTAGGAGTTCCCTCTTCTATGACTGCAGTTATTTGTGAATCTTGAATGTTTTCTTATCCTTGAAAGTGAAATCTTTTATGAAATAGAGCGTTCCTCGACTCTTAGATTTCATTTTTGAAAGTTTGTCTTGAAATTGTTATTTGTTGAAGTGTGATTTGTAGAATTCATGGTTATCCCTGTCTATAAAATACTTCTTCATGTTCAAATGATGTTTTAAGTCCCTTTTTTGAGAAGTACATATAATTAAGGATTCTTAATTTCTCTTAGTTTTACTTTTCATTCTAAAACCTTAATGTTCATCTCATTTCACCTGAAAACTTTGTAGATCCAATAACCAAGTTAGATTTTCCCTTTGATACCCCTAATTCATCTACAAACATGTTACAAACTTCTACTTGACTCCATTGCCTAATGACTTAGAGATTTCCCCTTTTCTATCTATGTTGCCTAGATCATCATGTCCCACAAAACAATCAAACAAACTCATGCTTAATAACTAGCCTAAAATCAACCTTTTTCAAAGCTAACAAGTCATATATTTGCAAACAATTAAGAGATCCCTCTCTGAGACTAGGAGGGATAGATCCTAGAGCTCTAAAGACTGGTTTATAAGTTTCCTTGTCATTTAGTATGCCAATTTTCTAAATCACAGTATCCCAACATTCTGGTGATCACAGTGGGACCTTTTTGAGTAAAATTCCTTAAACAAGATACTTAGTATTCATATAAGTGAAATATAACTTCTTCAAGCACTACCAACATAATGGTAATCATGATCGGATCTATCTGAATCAGTGGAAATCTAAGTAAACCTTAGGATTCTAAGAGACCCTTATCAAACCTTGAAGAAATCAGCTGACAAGCCATAGAGTAGAATCTATTTGTTTCACCACCTTATCTAAGTGTTGAATTAGGTATAGGACACTCTCATAACCAGAGAACCATATAAAAACTCAAAAAAACCCAAAACATTTCAGATTGGTTTTCAAATAAACCATTGGTGGTGGACCATAAGACATTTTACCTTTAGAAAAGCTAAAAATCTCCACCTGGCGACTCCACTAGCCCTAGTAGGCCTATTACCTTACTAGTACATCAGATTTCCTTGAAACTATGTTAACCAACCTTGAGGAAGTTTAGAAGCCTAGTTCCCTATTATAGAAATCACTATGAGAGGAAAAATCTTGAAAAACAGTCCTAAAAACTTCAAATCTCTCTAAATTTTGGAAAACTGAAATCTGGCTTCACATAGGATTAACACTAGATCCCATATAGATCCTAATCCTCCTACCATAGTTGATAATCCATAAAGTATTTTTTTTCATACTTCTAAAACTGGAAAACCAACTACTGATAGGACCATCCTAAGAACAAGATCTGTCCCTGAAAAACTTACAGTCTTGAAAGACCCTCACTTTGACTTACCTTACACAAAGAATCTATTCAGAAATAAATATCAAAGTGATTTAAACCAAGCTGAATTTGAAACCACAGATTTGCAACAGAGCTTTAGCAGAGAAGCTTCACCTTCTACTCCACCTAATTCTTAGCTTCTTCATCATTTTCGCTCCATCCATAACAAATCTGTTCATCATCAGTTTGCTGGCCCAAGTGTTTCTTCTACCCCTATCCACACATCCACTGTTCAAAACACTCCATTTCAGCCCACTTTCCCTCTTGTTAATCCACCTCTTGTAAATCCCCCATTATTTCCTATTATGGCAACATGGTATGCTCCACTTGTGTTACCACAACCTCTGGTTCCCATACCCAATGATTACCAATACAAAATTTCCCATTTCACTGGAAATGAACCTATTACTGCCCAACAACATGTAGCTAAAATGAATGATGCCTTTTATTACATGGTAATAGAAGAAGAGACCATTAAGATGAGAATTTTTGCTCAAATTTTAGGAGGAGAAGCCAAGAAATGGTTTAAGGGCTTAAATCCTCACAACACAAATGATCTCCCTTCTTTATATCAAACATTCATAAACAAATGGGAAATTAGGAAGAACCCTCTCCAAATCCTTTCAGAATATACCAATCTCAAAAGAAATAGTGGGGAAGGTGTCCAAGAATATTGCACTAGATTCAATAGTGTTTATAATGCACTTCCTCCAGACATGAAACCTCCATTAGGCTTAGCCTTGGCTAAATTTCTAGAGGGCTTTGATCCTGAAATGGCCTACCAGCTAAGAGAAAGAGACCCCTCAACTTTAGAAGACATGCAGAGGGGAGCCTTAAGTGTAGAAGCAAATCTGATTGAGAAAAGAGCTAGGTTGAGAACAGAGAAAAGAGTTACATACATGGATGATACAATAGCATCAACCTCATCATCAGATACTAAAATTGATAACTTAGTGAAGGTAATGGAGAGAATGCTTGAAAAGATAAACCTAAATGATAGAGTGCCCCCTAGAGAAAATCAAAATAACCCCCAAAACAAAAACATAAATACAAATTTCAGAAGAGACTCTAATCAATATAGGCAAAGAGATAATGACCAATAGATTAGGCCCCCCTTTCAACAAAACTATATTGATCAAGAAGAAAAAAGGGAAGTTGAAAGGTTGGAAGAAAATCATGTGAATCTGATAGGATCTGACAGTGAGACAGATGTTTTTCTCACTGAAGAAGAACAAGGATTCTTCTCTTTAGAACAAATTGAAAACAATCACGAATATTCTGAAGATTACAGATTGGGGTTTGAAAATGCAATCATGGAGGTACACAAACAATATAATCTTAGAAGCAAAGGGAGCCCAGAGATTTCTAATGACAAAAACACTAGTACTGCTATTAATAAAAATCCAGAAAATCAGCCTAAAAAGATAGCCAGTAACATCAACACCGTGGCCAAGAAAACTGACATAAATAAAGACAAAAATAGTCACCAAAGTGTTGAACAAAGCTGCCGTAGTACTTCTGCTAGTGGCCCTAACAAATCTGTCCCAAATAGAAGTACAAATAAAAATCAGCAAATCAGAATTGCTGAAAGAGTTGTAAATGACAAAATAGATGTAAATATGTCAAGAACAATAGTTCCTTTCAGCCTTGAAGGGGAAATTGCCAAAATCAAAATCACCATACCCTTAGCTGAACTAGTAACTCAATATGTATATAAAAACCAAGTTTTGAAAGCTTTGAATATAGGCAGTGACACTGATACTTTAAACTTGACAAATGATAAACCTGAGTTATTGTTTGGTCCTGAAGTTCAATGAAAATACCAAGAAGGGGCTATCCCTCCCTTCTATGTCAACCTGAATATACATGACAAAATCTTGCATAATGCCATGCTAGACTCAGGTGCTTCACACAATCTTATGCCGAAAGTAGTAATGGAAAGCCTAGGCTTAGAAATTACTAAACCATACAAAGACCTTTACTCCTTTGATTCAAGAAGGGTCAAATGCTTAGGCCTAATCAAAGATTTGTGTGTCAACTTGGCACAAATTCCTGCTAAGAGTCTAGTAATGGACATAGTAGTAGCTGACATTACCCCTAAGTATGGCATGCTTCTATCTAGATCATGGGGAGCCAAACTACAGGAGAGCCTGCAAATGGATATGTCTTATGCCACCATTCCAGTATTTAACCAAACTAGAAGACTATAAAAGGAATCCCACATGAAATACATGGTGAGCAACATAGATAGACCAAACAATTCTCCTATCTACTCCATCCATTCAAATTTGGATTCCTTTATCTTATATAATGAAGATGAAATCAGCCAACAAGAAAAGGAAAACAAAGGAGAATTTAGTCTACCGGAACAACCAAATCTGCCATCAATTCAAGAAAAGAACAGTCTAGATTTTAGCAACCTTGAATACCAGAAAGAAAATGAAAATGAGATTGAAATACCTTGGAAAATAAACTTTGATGGCTCTTGTAGTAAATAAAGTGCAGGGGTTGGTGTATGGATACAAAACATAAGCAAAGGATTTTCCTATAAACTGGATTTTCCATGCACAAATAACATTGCTGAATATGAAGCCCTCCTTATTGGCCTACAATTACTCAAAGATTTAGGAGCCAAAAGAATATCAGTCCAAGGGGATTCTGAGCTAATTATTAGACAGATCAAAGGGGAATATTCAACCAAAAACTCAAAACTCAGAGAATATAGAAATGCTGCTCCTTGATCTCCTAAAAACCTTTGAAAAATATGGACTCATTTTCATCCCAAGAGCTCAAAATCATATAGCAAATGAACTTGCCTTTGTTGCTAGTAATTGCCAAATACCACAGACAAATGAACAATCTGATATAAAGGTAAAAAACAGAACTGCAATACCTGACAATGAAGATTATTGTCAAGTATTTGAAGGAGACAAACACATAGATGATTTTCTGCAATCAAAGAATGACTTTGCCATACCAACACCTTCTTCAAGCCATGAGGAAAAATGTTTTAATGAAGAAAAAAACCCTGAAACAGAGCTGTCTTTTTCTACTGATATAAACCATTTTGAACATCCTTTTAGAGCAGAAATAGTTGACAATGCAGACCAGAAAGACCTTGTAATGTTCCAAATCTGAAACTCTGCAATGCATAAGCTGTATAACGGTCATGTTATGATGAATATGCTTAAAATATACATAAGAAACAAATAGACATCATTTTTAGCTACAACAACAATTGGTACTCTGTTTCATGATCCGGAAAGTGGGGAAAAAGGGTGTTTTATGCCCTAAAAAGGTTGTTTTCAGAAATGAGCGTGAAAATAAGTAGGGTAAATGGCCAGATATGATAGCTTAGGACATGAGGGACCTATTATCTGAATTTCATATCAAACTGATGCTTCTAGCTATATTAAACAGATCCTCCTTTCCCGACTAGGCTAGAAAACACTGATTTCCCATGACTTTACTAAATAGAAATTTTTGAATACAGTGAGAGCGTAATTCCCATGAGGGTTTCTACAGAAAGTGATAAAATAAGTCTGATATGAAGTTTATATTAATCAAATGGTAGAGAAATGCAGGTTTAACATCATTTATACAAAGAAAAAGACACCCGACAAAGGTTTCTGGGAAAATGCATGAATAACAAACAATACTGCAGAAAATAACGCAGTTACTGCATCTAGGTATTAAAAATTGCTATAAATGACATGAGATATCATAATAATACAAATAGATGGCCTTAGGCCTCTTATTAGAACTCCTGGAGGGTAATGAACACCTCCTTCTCAAAGATTTGCATCAAATCAAAGGGTGCAGCTGTGCTGCTACTGCTGCTCCATAAAGGACGCAGTTTTATGAATTAGACTACGCTGTGGCTGAATGTGGATGAATGGCCCCAAGCCAAATACTGAAATGAAGCTCAAATCCTTCTCTCTTGATCCCTTAAGCAAGCTGATCCAAAGAGAGGATGGAATTCCTGCACAGGAATCCCTTGCACTAAGCAGTGCAGTAACTCCGGCTAAACAACTGAAGTATGCAATTGGTCTCCAGAACAAGAAAGCTGAATACATGAATGAATCTCCTTTGATGCTATGCCTTCCTTTTATCTTTGGTGAGCCTCCTCACCTCGGACCCCACACAATGTTGAGGTGACTTCTTCATGAAGCTTCCTCTTTCAAAACTGTGTTGCCCTAGCTAGCTTCCCTCCTCTTTGTGACAACGCTATTGACTTGGTCAACTGGAACCAATCCACTTGCAATGCCTCTATTCATACCGAGGGATCTTCAATTCGGTTCTCATATGTGTGTCTAGGCTGCTTCTTGTTCACATTGAGCTAGTTTACTTGAGTGTTTCCTTCCTCCTCAAGAATGCATGTTGACTTAGTCAAACTTGACTATGTCCCCATCTAATTTGTCCTTGTTCACACTTGGAAGTGTAAAACCAGCTCCTAAGGTGATATCCTTCCTTACTAAGGTGGAATTTATTCATAATTTTATTTTTCATAGGCCTCCTTACCCATTTATTCCTCTCCTAGGTGAAAGTAGCAAAATCTAATGTTCCAAATTGCTATGTGCAAATTTTGGAACATTACAGTCCTCCCCTCCCAAATCTTGCTTGTCCTCAAGAAATTGCAAGGATAGGACTGAAGAGCACCCTCTTCTCCCCTACAACAACCTCTTAAGATGGAAACGTCCAAAGGTCAAGGTGTTGCATCATCATCATATCTCCAAGTTGCCTATGTGACAACAGAACATACATGGAAGCAACAATGGGTTGTTTGAAGATCTTCTTGAAGCATGAGGGCTGATATAGATTGGGACTCATCATCCCCATTTTAATCTCTCCTCCCCAAGCTATCAACCAAAAAAAATGAGCCACCTTCCAAAATGGTAACTCATGCATATCATCCTCCACCTGAAGCTCCGGTAAAGTAGGTGTAATGAAATTATGATCATGGTAGGCATAGTAGCCTACCCCACATTGATTTCCTTTCCAATTAAGACAAGTGTAAAGGATTTTATGATCTTGGGCTGCCATCATGTTGCCCTCAAATGGAAAGAAGGAAGCTATACCCCCAAAGGTCCCTCTCCTAGCGCTGTGCATCAAGCTGGCCCAAACCATCTCATACATGATGAACAAGAAATTACCACCATATGGCATACCATCCATCTCATGGCCCTCCTCATTAAGAAACAAATATTTAGCTGTAGAGGCCATGTATCCTACCATGCTCCCCTTAGAGCATGCAATGAGGAAAGTGTGGGGATGCTCCTCCCCTAAGAACACATCCACTCTATGTGTTCCTCCTCCAATCATGCTCCTCATATAGGTAGGAATAATACCAGCAAGTAGGATCATGATCAAAATCAAAATGAGAGAAAGACTGAGGGTTTTATGTGATGCTGGAAGGTACCAACAGTCTCCCAAATGGTCACAGTGCAGTCTTCCCCACTGTAGCTTCAAAAATAGCATGGCAGGTTGTCTCTTGAGAAATGGCTTACTGTATAAGTTATCAAACCCACTAGTAAATAGTAGATGGTTGAGTATGTCAACTGAGCTCACAAGAAGAAACCATATACTTGCCTTGGATCATACATTAGATGGATGTCTCCATTATGATAGTTGGCCAAAAATAGACCATGGAGCCTAAAGAGAAATTTTCCCCTTTGAAGAAATGGTAAGAGCAAAATATTGTGTGGTATAATCAATAAATGCAATAATAGAATTCTTACCATGTAATGAAGACAAGATGGTGACAAGATCTATAGATGAATCCTACATAGTGGCATGATATACCCATATGAAGAGGAATGAACCACATGCTGCATGAAAATCCTCCTTCTCATGCTTGGAAATATAAGTCAAGGAGATCATACCACAATAATCAATGAGTCCATCCATCATTCTGCTAATCTCACCTCCTCTATGCCCACCAAGTGCATCAAATATGAAGTGATACTGGGAACACTCCATCAATAAGCTCATTCTCCAAAGTGAAAACAATATTGGCCTATGAAAATAGGCTCTTGCCAACCCATAACTCCATTCTCTGACATGCCCAATGTCAAATTCTCCTCCCATAATGTTGCCATCTCCTCCTATTGCAACATCATGCAAAATGTGAGAGCAGTTCTGCCTTTTCTCTCTCTCAATCCTCCAAAGCAACAAATGTCTTTTCTGCCTCAATATACCTCCATCATATGACTCATGTGGTGAAGACATAATGATTTCATCATCACAATGCATCCACACTCCTTACTTCCCCATGATGCAAGTACTCTGCCAAGTACTCTTCTCCCACATACCCTTGGAAAAAGGATATGTCTCATGATGGCCAAATTCTCTCAAGAGCAGCCAACATAGTTTGGCCTCTTGCTGCCCTGTATCATAAATTTTTAAGTGGCTCACCAGCCTTTTTCTCTTCCCCCACATCCAGTCAACACCATGTGGATGCCTTCTGTCATTCTTTACCTTGGCATTCTCCCCATGTGGGCCATCACCGTCCATAATCAGTTCCTCTCTTCTGCATGCCATGAAATGATGGAATGCATTTCCTTGGAGATCTCTTAGAGAAGATCTCATGTCCATGGTCATCTCGAATCCATCAAAACCCAAAGGTGAAAAAGGTAAAGCCTCTTCCCTGCCCTTGTTTAACAGTGCTGATAGTCCCTCCAAAGACATAGTTGCTGCCTTATACTCCATCTCAAGGTTCATGACTCCCCCAAAAAGATCACACTTCAAACTCAAGGGTTGAGTGCAACTCAACAAGGGTCCAAGAAGATGATGGTTCATTTTTTTCTTGAACCATTCAAGTTTGTACAGCGCAGTGCAATATTGCTGCTCTACCCCATCAACAATGTTTGATCCTGGGCCATATGAAAACATATTTCCACAACTTTTAGAAATATTTTTTGCAATAAGTAAAAGTGGAAATCTTCCCATACCTTGGTGAGATGTGGGAACCTCTTGTAGAGCTGCAAAGGCTCCTTCCTCTAATGTAATGGCTACCCAAGCTGCTGATGTAGAAAGCTGCTCTTCCAAGGTTGTGACAATGCTGGTACTTGTCTCTTCTCATGGTGGTGTGGACCCTCTTTCCTTTGATCTCTATTCATCAAAAGTTCTGATCAGCTCTTGAGTGAACTCAGAAAAGGAAGTCACTCTTGTGTGGCTTAAGTGACTGCACCACCAAGCATTGGCTTCACCCTCCAGGTGCAGCGCTGAAACTTCTGCTGCCTCCCCCTCTTCAACTGGATAAAGTATGAAGAATGCCTCAAGCTTCCTTTCCCAAGCTCTTGCTATAGTTGACCCATCAAATTTAAACAATAAGAATCTATTACCTTTGATCTCTTCTTTGCTGCAAGGTCTTCTTTCTTCTCTCAGTTGAATAAACTGAGGAAAATATAGGGTGTCTTTGAAAGCCTTAGGTTGGCACTTGTATTCTGAAAAATACCCACTCAGAATTTCATGCTCTAAGTGGTCTCCTTTCTCTTCACTTCCTCTACAATAACAGGAAGTGCATGCATCTGCTTCTGCTTCTTGAAACCCTCTATAGGTCTCACGGCAATTCTTTCCTCCTTGAAATCCTCTTGGAGTTTCAATGCATTTATCTTCTTATTTATTCTTAGATCTGAAAATGGATGAGAGTAAGCTCATCCTCTCTATCATTTTTTTCTCCTCTTATTCTTATTTTCTGATTGGATCTGAAATCCACACGCTGAGCCAAGATGGCAGCTCTGATACCACTGTAATGTTCCAAATCTGAAAATTTGCAATGCATAAGATGTATAACGGTCCTGTTATGATGGATATGCTTAAAATATACATAAGAAACACATGTACATCATTTTTTGCTACAACAACAACTGGTACTGTGTTTCATGATCCAGAAAGTGGGGAAAAAGGGTGTTTTATGCCCTAAAAAGGTTGTTTTCAGAAATGAGCGTGAAAATAAGTAGGGGAAACAACTAGATATGATATATTAGGTCATGAGGGACCTATTCTCCTAATTTCCGCTCAAAATAATGCTTCTAGATATATTAAAAAACTCCTCCTTTCTCGACTAGGCTAGAAAACACTGATTTCCCATGACTTTACTAAACAGAAATTTCTGAATATAGTGAGAGTGTAATTCCAATGAGGGTTTCTACAGAAAATGATATAATAAGTATGATATTAAGTCTATATTAATAAAATGGTAGAGAAATGGAGTTTTAACATCATTTATAGAAAGAAAAAGACACATGGAAAAGGTTTCCGGCAAAATGCATGAATAACAAACAGTACTGTAGAAAATAACGCAGTTACTACATATATGTATTAAACATGGTTGTACATGACATGAGATATCATAATAATACAAAGAGACGGCCCTAGGACTCTTATTAGAACTCGCGGAGGGTAATGAGCACCTCCTCCTCAAATATTTGCATCAAATCAAAAGGTGCAGATGTGCTGCTGCTGCATAAAGGACGCAGTTTTCTAAAGGAGACTGCGTTGTGGCTGAATGTGGATGAATGGCCCCAAGCCAAATACTGAAATGAAGCTCAAATGCCTTAAGAAAGCTTATCTAAAGAGATGATGGAATTCCTGCACAGGAATCCCTTGCACTAAGCAGTGCAACAACTCCGACTAAACAGCTGAAGTATGCAATTGGTCTCCAGACCAAGAAATTTGAATACATGAATGAATATCCTTTGATGCTATGCCTTCCTTTTATCTTTGGTGAGCCTCCTCACCCCGAACCCCACACAATGTTGAGGTGACTTCTTCATGAAGCTTCCTCTTTCAAAACTGCGCTGCCCTAGTTAGCTTCCCTCCTCTTTGTGACAACGATGTTGACTTGGTCAACTGGAACCAATCCACCTGCAATGCTTTTGTTCACACATGGGAATCTTCATTCCGGTTCTCATATGTGTGTTTAGGCTGCTCCTTGTTCACATTGAGCTAGTTTACTTGAGTGTTTCCTTCCTTTTCAAGAATGCATGTTAACTTAGTCAAACTTGACTATGTCCCCATCTAATTTGTCCTTGTTCACACTTGGAAGTGTAAAACCATCTCCTAAGGTGATCTCCTTCCTTACTAAGGTGGAATTTATTCATAATTTTATTGTTCACGGGCCTCCTTACCCATTTATTCCTCTCCTAGGTGAAAGTAGCAAAATCTAATGTTCCAAATTGCTATGTGCAAATTTTGGAACATTACAGACCTGGAAGTTTTACAATGTAAAAATGATACAATTCCAAGAGGTATTACACCATTATAACAACTTTTTGATTTCAATGATGTAGCCAAAGAACCAAGAATGGAGCCTATAGAAACAAACATAGAAGAACATAACATAGGTAGCCTAGCAGAACCCAGGATGATAAAATTATCCTGCACTCTCCCAGCTCACATCAAACAACAATACATAGAAATTTTCAAAGAATTTAAAGATGTGTTTGCATGGGGATACAAAGATCTAAAATCATATGATACCAACATCATTCAACACAAAATTCCCCTTAAGGAAAATCATAAACCTTTCAAACAAAAACTCAGAAGGATAAACCCTGTTTTATTATCTTTAGTTGAGAAAGAGATTAAGAAAATGTATGATGCTGGGATCATAGTTCCTATCAGGTATTCAGAATGGTTTCCAACTTAGTATCTATTAGGAAAAATACTGGAGAAATTAGGCTCTACATTGATTTCAGGAACCTAAAAAGAGCCTCCCTTAAAGATAACTATCCCTTGCCAAAAATGGATCATATACTTCAAAGGGTGGTTGGGTCTAAAAGAATTTCATTGTTGGATGGGTTCTCAGGTTACAATCAGGTGTTAGTACTCCCAAGTGATCAAAATAAAATTGCTTTTACTACACCGTGGGGTACATTCATGTATGTCAAAATGCCATTTGGTTTAATGAATGCGGGGGCCACCTTCCAAAGGGCCATGGACATAGCATTTTTAGAAGACATAGGCTATTTTATAATCATTTACCTTGATGACATTACTGTTTTCTCTAAAACTGATGAAGAACACTTGATTCATTTAAGAAAAGTTTTTGAGAAATGTAGGAAATATGGCTTATCTTTGAATCCCAAAAAGACACTTTTTGGTTTCCAAGAAGGAAAGCTTCTTGGCCACATAATATCTGAAGAGGGAATCAAAGTAGACCCTAAAAGGATTGATGGCATATTGAAAATCAACCATCCTAGAAACCTTAAAGAATTACAATATTTGATTGGGAAGATAATTTTTTTAAGGAGATTCATCCCCAACCTTGCCGAGCTATTAAGAAATATCACAAACATGCTTAAGAAAGAAGTAGGTGTTAAATGGAAAATACAGGCTAAACAGTCATTTGAACTAGTAAAACAAGCTCTTACTCAAACACCAGTTCTCATAAGTCCTGATTTTACCATATATTTATATATCTTTTTTTTTGCATCTGAACATACAATAGCTATAGTATTACTACAAAAGAATGACATGGGGCATGAACAACCTATATCCTTTTTTAGCAGGGCCTTAAGAAATGCTCCACTCAAGTATAACATCCTGGAGAAACAAGCCTTAGCCTTGGTAAAAGCATTGAAAGACTTTAGAGTATACATCTTACACTCTCACATCATTGCTTTTGTCCCACATACTGATAGCTATTTGATGAAGCTGGGCTTCACTCAAAGTAATGCTGATTCGAACCTTTAATTCAAGGTTGATAGAGAAAAGACTCTCATTCTGGTTCTCTATGTGGATGATCTCTTCCTTACATGTGATGACCCTCTCATTCATTAGTGTAAGAGGGAGCTCGCTTCCATGTTCGAGATGAAGTACCTAGGATTGATGCATTACTTCCTAGGCTTGGAGGTCTAGCAGAGACCGGACGATATTTTCCTCTCTCAAGGAAAATAAATTGTGAAGCTACTGGAGAGATTTGGTATGGTGGAATCTAAGTACGTGTCGATATTGATGGAGATAAACTTCAAGAAGTTGTGTGGAAATGTTGTTGGGTCTGCAATGGGAAATCCTACCAAGTATCATCAACTCGTAGGTGCATTTATGTTCTTAGTGAACTCCCGTCCGGACATATGTTTTGAGGTGAACACTTTGAGTCAACACATGGTTGATCCTCATCACATTCATTGGATTGGTGCCAAGAATCTATTGAGATATCTTCGGGGCATGATAAACCATGGGCTGAGATACACTGTCAGGAGTTTGAGACTCCATGGATATACTCATGTCGATTGGGTTGGAAGTGTGGTGGATCACAAGAGCACATCTGAATGCTTCTTCAAACTTGGGTCTGCTTCGATATCTTGGATGAGAAGGAATCAAAAGTCGGTAGCTTTGAGCACCATTGAGGCCAAATGCATTGCAGCGAGTATGGCCTATTGTGAAGCTATTTGGTTTCGAAAGCTCTTTAGTGAGTTATTTGGGCATGTGCTAGATACCACAGTTATCCTTTTTGATAAACAAAGTGGGATTCGTTCGTTAGAGAATCCTATGTTCCACGATCGATCTAAGCATATTCAAGCACCATTTTATCTGAGATATGGTACAGCGAGGCGTCGTAAGGCTTGATCATATAGTAACTGATAAGTAGGTCGTGGATATTCTCACAAAGCCCTTGGGGAAGGTCAAGTTCCTAACCTTCCGTGAGAACCTTGGAATTGTGGAACGACCCTATTCTGAGGGTCCTGTTGGATAATGAGTTCTGGGATCTCCAGGAGGCTTTGGGGATAGCTTCTTGGAGTTATAAGAAACCACAAGACTAGGCTTGTCGAACATTGTTGGTGTGATTTTTCCCCACCGTGATGATATTGAATTGGTTCACCTCTCTTTGATCTGTGTCCTGTATGCATCCTACCCATGGAGTCCCAGACTCATGGGAAGTACCTCTCATCTTGGCCATGTTGAAGATTGCAACAAGAAACAGTGAAGGAGGCATCCTGAAACATCTTTCCTGATCCTAGTTGGAAAGTGATCACCTAAACTAGGTGGGGCCCACACAGGTGATTTTTGTCGCAAAGTCTATTTTTAGACTATGTCTATTTTTAGACATATGGATCATGGTCTATGAGTTACAGGATGCTATTTATGGATGATTGGTCGAGTTGGTAAAAATATATGGACCTCTATTTTTAGACATTGGGCGGTTTCTATTTTTAGACTGCCGAGCTAAAAATAGAACGTCAAATATTATTAACCCTTAATAATATTTAGACTATAAACATTATCTTATCCTCTTGGAGCATGATTGGAAACCCTAAGATGTAGCACATGCAGCGAAGAGGAAATTCAATTTCCTATTAGGTTAGTTGGTATTACATAGTTGACTTCGATTAGAACTCATGTGTAAAGTTTGGGTAGATTAGTGAAACCGATTGATGGAGTTGTGTTCGGTTTAACTTAGTTAAACTAGTTGTATTTAGTCTAACTGATAAATACACTAGTGATGAGTGGTATGAATTAATTATTAATTAATTCACTAATTATTAACTCATAAATCAACTAAAGAATATATCAGTTAACTGCAATGCATGGACAGTTCAGTGGAGACCAGTGTTAGAGGTGGGTGAAAGGGTGAGTCTACTATCAGTTGTGACTATAGCTGTGCATAAATTTAATGTTGGAGAAGTGCCGTGAGATTACGCGATTAAATAAAGTTAAATTCATTCATCCATTCTCTCATCTTGGATTGCGCAGTAGAGGCAGGCAAACAATGGAGGAGTTTTGAACTCGTGACTTGTTCAAAACTGAGCTAGTTTGTGTGTAACTTTTGGAGACAGTACTGAGTACTTGTGAGGAGTATTGTACTGAGATTGTTACATGATTCTTCTTCATTATAATATACAGACAGTAGGGGGTTTTCAGCTGTAAGCTTTCCCTGGTATACATATTGTGTTATATGTGTTGAATTTCTATGTGCGCATGTGAATGTTTTCAATACCGCTTGTTGTTTTTATTTCCGCATGTGATGATTAATGCGTAGAAGAGATTATGTGTTATGTGTGAAGCTCAAATAGTATGTGACCAGGATAATCTCGGAAGAAATAGTTAACCGTGAAAAGCCCGACAACCTGGTGTCGGAAGCGAAATTGATAAACCCGAAGAATTATTACGGTGGTACAGTGTTCCTCGGACAGAGTCTGCACTCGGGCCAGGTAGCCTCCGGATTCATCTTTCTTCGGAAAGTGAAAGGTCTGGTAAATGCCCATGCATTCAAGCTCTGATTTGGAAATAATTTGTTCTCAAGTGTAGATCGAAAGCGGTTGAGTTATCAGCTCTTGGAATTCGAATTTGCAGATTTGTGTTTTTTGGTGCCGCGGCGAAAATGTCTTTCAACGGATTGCGACTAGAATATGCCTTGGAAGGCAGTTCGAATTATGTTGCATGGAAAGACCGCATGGAGGCTGTATTAGATGATAATGGGCTGTTGGAATTCATGGAGAAAGAGATTCCAAAGCCTAATTCTACTGATGCTGCTGTTGTGGAAGCCTGGCGAAAGAAACAAGCAAAATGTCGAAGGATTCTGTTGGAGGGCGTAAAGGATCACATAGTGTCCAGCCTGCATGGAAAGGATTCTCCATATTTGATGTGGAAAGCCTTGATAGATCTGTACTAGAGCAAGAGCGACCAGATGAGGTTGGCGCTCAAGGATAGACTCAGAAACATCAAGATGGAGAAAGGAGAGAGCATCCCCAAGTACCTCACGAGGTTCACCCAATGCAGGGATGAGCTAGGAAGCGTGGGAGTGACGGTGGAGGATGAGGACTTGGTGAGCTTGGCTCTCCTGGGTCTTCCAAAAAGTTGGCATGCATATCAAGATAATGTCAATGGTCGGGAGAAATTTCCCGGATGGGAAAGACTGTGGTCTGATCTAGTGCAAGAGGAGATCCGGCAGAATACCAGGGATGGATCTTCATCAAAGGCATCTGATGAAGAAGACTGCGCTTTGGCTGCCAAAGCAAGGAAGGAGAAGGGCAAGGAGAAGGCTTCTCAATCCGGTGCAGATGGTAAAGAGCGTGACATGTCCAAAGTGAAGTGTTTTCACTGTCACGATCATGGACATTACGCCACGAATTGTCCAAAGAAGAAGAAGAACAAGCAGGTTGCTGGAGCTGCAGCTGGTGAGGCTCTTGCCTCACAATTTGAGCTAGAATTCTCATTGAGTGCATGCATGTTGTCTAGTGCATTGGGATCGGGGTGGTATTTTGATAGTGGCACCTCCTTTCACATGACGGGAGATGTGAATCTTTTCAGTGACTTGGTGGAGAAAAATCTCCAGATGCATGTTGAGTTGGGCGAGAATGGACGATACAATGCGACCGGAATTGGTACCATAACCTTTCAGAGGGAGTCAGGTAAAATCATTCTTTTACAAAATGTATTGCATGTACTAGGTCTAACAAAGAATTTAATCTCAGTCGCAATGTTAGAGGATAAAGGGTATGAAGTTGTCTTCAAAGAAGGAAAAGTTTTCCTTCGGCACAAGGCAACAGGACAAGTCAAGAAGGTTGGGATTTGGGCAAAGAATCTCTACAGACTCGAAGTAGATGGGATGTCTACGAAGCTTCCTACTATTGGGAAGCGGGAGAAAGACATGCAACTGATGCTTGAGAGGGAGCAAGTTTTGCATGCAGGTGAAAGTGAACCTCGGGGTGTGGAGCAGCCACAAGAGGATCATGGAGTGGAAGAAACCACTCATCGGAGAAATTTCATGCCAGATGGGCAGAGGGAGTGCATGCAGCTATACCACCAGGTGAGAGGTGGGGTGACATGCATGAATAATCCCAAGAGGATATTTCTGGGCAGGATTCATGAGATGGTGTGGATCTCATGAATTGAACTTGGCTACGAGGTGCCCACAGCGCAGCAGTAGCAGATCAGTTGGATTGATGCAGGCAGATCAAAGTGATAGTGTCGGATACTGGAGCATGGTTCAGAGTTGACAGCAAATGTAGAGTGCATGGGTGCAGATTTCAACAGCGCAGTGGTTCCTGATGACATGTGCAATTGGTACCAGCAGAAGTTGAAGACTTTGATGATAGATGCATGGAGTTGCATGGCGCATCAGACTGATTGAGTTGTTTGGAGCCTATTCAGTTTCGGAGATGTTGCATGCAAAGGGTGCATGGTGCATGCATGGAGTTTCATGGTGCATGCATGAGTTTGCATGGCGCATGAAAAGGGTGCATAGCGAATGCCATGAGTTGCATGTCCACATGCGCGCTTGTGAAGGTTGCGGGCGTGCATGGAGGTTGCATGTCGCATGCGAAAGACGAGTCTTTCTTGTTGAGAAAGTGTTGAAGATTGCAACAAGAAACAGTGAAGGAGGCATCCTGAAACATCTTTCCTGATCCTAGTTGGAAAGTGATCACCTAAACTAGGTGGGGGCCACACAGGTGATTTTTGTCGCAAAGTCTATTTTTAGACTATGTCTATTTTAGACATATGGATCATGGTCTATGAGTTGCGGGATGCTATTTGTGGATGGTTGGTCATGTTGGTAAAAATAGATGGACCTCTATTTTTAGACACTTAGTTAAAGTCTATTGTTTTTATCTAAAATAGAAACGGAGTCAAATATTCTTAACCCTTAATAATATTTGGACTATAAACATTATCATCTATCTTGGAGCACTTGATTGGGAGCTAAAGATGTGGCACATGCGGTTGGCGAGAGGAAATTTCAATTTCCTGGGTTAGTTGAGCTATTGCATGGTTGACTTGATTAGAACTCATGTGGCGAGTTTGGTGAGTTGATGAGACGGTTGGTGGAGTTGTATTGTTTAGCCGTTGAACTAGTTGTATTTAGTCTATTTGATAAATACACTAGTGATGAGTGGTGTGAATTAATTATTAATTAATTCACTAATTATTAACTCATTATTCAACTAAAGAACACATCAGTTAACAACAGTGCATGGACAGTTCATTGGAGACCAGTGTTAGAGGTGGGTGAAAGGGTGGAGTCTACTATTAGTTGTGACTATAATGTGCATGAGATTTGCACAATCATTGGAGGAGATTGCCAATGAGGATTACGCAATTAAAGCCAAGGGAATTTGAATTCATTCCATCCATTCTCTCATCTTGGATTGCGCAGTAGAGGCAGGGAAACAGTGGAGGAGTTTTGAACCCGTGACTTGTTCAAAACTGAGCTAGTTTGTGTGTAACTTTTGGAGATAGTACTGAGTACTTGTGAGGAGTATTGTCTTTGAGACTATTGTAAATTATGATATAATATACATATAGTAGGGGTTTTTCAGTTGTAAGCTTTCCCCGGTATACATACTGTGTTATATGTGTTGAATTTCTATGTGCGCATGTGAATGTTTTCAATACCGCTTGTTGTTTTTATTTCCACATGTGATGATTAATGCGTAGAAGAGATTATGTGTTATGTATGAAGCTCAAATAGTATGTGACCAGGATAATCTCAGAGAATAATTCAGCAAATTATTCAAATTTCTATAGGCCAATGAGGTGGGAAATGTGGATAGAGACCAATAGCAAGGCCGATGGATGCATAAGAGATTTTTGTACTCTCTACGTCTAGGATGGCACGTGCCCAACCACTTGATCTAGGATCAAGCCTAGTGAGGTTTCAAACCTCCAATTGACTTCGGGTCAGTTAAACTAACTTCGAGTTAGTATGATACTCCTTTCAGTCCTATAGAGGTTTCAGACCTCTGATTTGATTTTAGGTCAGTCAGGAGTGATGTCTTTGTGACTCACCATTTGAAATAAAGAAGCTAACAAAGCAATTTATGGCCAGATGACGCACGATCTTTGGATGGCACTGGTGGATGGAGTTCTCCCTAGTTGAGAGGAAGTGTTAATTTTGGGAAACTAGGTCCAAACTCCATGTTGTATTGCTCAGATGATGATGTCAATATTTTTATTGGACTCCTCTTTCGGAGATGTGCAAGATTTATCTAAATATCATCTTGATTGGATAAGCAGAACATTTATTTTTAATTTATTCCACTTATGTGCAAGGTCAGCCATAATTGTAATGTAGGCTTGGAGCCCCAACAAAGGTGTCACACACCCTCACTGATGGATATAAATTGGATTGCCTTGGAGGTCATTTCTTCATCCACTCATCACACACTTCTCTCTTGTGTCTGATTAGTTCAATCACCTTTTGGAGGCTTTTATTCTCACACGTGTGGAACAACAGCTAGGGTTTTTGGTACAGATCTGTCTAGGGTTTCAATGCAGGTTTGACTAGTGTTGACCTTGGTCAACTCTTGGTCGTTTTTACCTCAAAACTTCCCCAAAATTCCGATTTCTGAAGGCCACATTCATTGGCACATAAACCAAGGCTAGACATTGACCTTTGACCTACTGCGTTGAATTTTTGCTACTGTTGTTCTGTGTTGACTGGACAAAGTCGAATTTTGTTGACTTTGGATTGACTTTTGTGGAGTTGTCTTGAGGGTTGTGTGACACTTCTAGTTGGCTGACCATGAGGAGAATTTGCTGGTTGAAGCATCCTGTTGACTGTTGTAACACACCATAACACATATTTTGCTGATCAAAGTTAAGTGTATTTTTGGCTTGTCTTCCGTTGATCTATTGGTATGTTCTATGAGCATTTTACTTTCATGTTTATGTGATTGCTATTTGGTATCGGGTTTGAAGTAAATTTTCGTCAAGCATATAACATCTTCAAAAATTTAAAATCTATCATCATCACTTCCAAAGATGATTTCATTAACATATACTTTAATGATGATCATGTTTTCTTGATCTTCCTTTATGTAGAGATTATTGTATGCATTTCCCTTTTTGAATCTTTGTTATTGCAAATACTTGTCAAATCTTGTACCAAGCTCTAGGGGCTTGCTTAAGTCCATACATGGATTACTTCAATATACAAACATAGTCTTCATATTTTGATAATAGGTGATCTGAATATGGGCAAACTAGTTATTGCTATGCTGGCTCCCTTATCCCTATTAAAAATGTGTGATTAGGATCGTCTCAATTTAACCACATGTGAAGGGATTTGTGTCCAGTTTTATTTTTTATGATCAGATTATGAGTTAATTAAATTTTTAAAACTCATGAACAGAAAATGAAATGAAGAAAAATAACTCACAACAATTACATAACAAAATGGATGATAGTGGAGTTCACCCCTCCTGGGCTACATCTCCATGGACCTGGTTCAACTAGTTAGGCCCTCTTGGGATTAATATTCAAATGTCTATTTAAAAGCACTTGTAGTGCTCTAATGGATTTTCAACATGTTCCATTGGCTTCAAAACACTCAAAAACCCCTAAAATGACTATTCAATCTTTGAATTTGGTTTCCAGCTGATCTAGACTTGACCTCCCATCTTGGTGGCCATGAGCTTGTTTAATCTTCAAAGTGACAAAATCACCTTCAGATGTGCTCCAATGCATCTGAAAACTATACCACTATTTTCAGAACATCAAATACATCTAAAAATTTCTGTTCATTCACTCCATTTGGCCTTCAGCTGATTTGGGTATGGCCTTTCCTCATGATGGCCCTAGGCTTCAAAATTCTACAAGTGACCAAAAAAACTTGTAGATTTTCTTCTCTACCTATGAATTCTATTCCAATGGATTCAGAGCATGCTAATAAGCTAGGAATGACTCTTCCTGAGCCAAAATTGGTCGAAAATTGCTTAAGATAAGCTTCATTTAATTTTTTCCTAGATTTTGCCTCTAAATATGGAGAACTGTCAGTTAGCACCAACAAATTTGGAGATTCCATCGAATTTGATGGCGCTGCCAAAAAATATGCCAACTTAGTGTGCAGTTTAATTAATGGTTAATCTGATATTAGTGTGGATAAGCATCCACTAAGTGAAACTAGTTCGATGCTTTTGCTGAGGTCATGTGGCATGGTAGCATGAGGAGGAGGCCTGCCCCCCTCCTTCCTGCCATCAGAGACTGCATACTGTTCAAATGAAATTTTTCCACAAACCTTAACAAGGATCATAGTGGTGGCTCATTGGTATGCGCATGGGAGTGGAGTGGGAGAGGTCATGGGGTAGAGCCCCGACCTCGCCCCTCAATACACGTTTTTGGCCCATAATATAACACACCAAAGCCAAACACCACCATTTAATTAGTACGACCTTTTCATATGGTTGTGCTCCACTGTAATAATCCTTAGACCATAGTTTAAAACATATGGGGAATTTGGTTACAAAAATATGTGCCATATAAATATACGCCATACCATTATATCCAAATTTTAATTGGAATGTGCCTCCACCATTCAGACTTGATTAAAATTGTTATATGTGGACTTAATATATAAGTTTGGATTAATAATAAAATTATAATATATATATAGATATATATATATCCAACCCTTAATAATTAAAAATAATTCCAACACAAAAATCATCATGAACCCACATTCAATCTTGGAGGACATTGGGCAAATTTCACCTTCACAAACCAAACTGGAAAATCCAATTGTGACACTTGACATAGTCCCATTGGACAAAAACTGAAGAATATTCCCTGCATGCTGACTGGGCTGCCATGTCATCAGCCTATACCCATTCTACAATTTGTTTATAAAAATTTGCTTGTTCTTAACGGTGACCAACATACCATAACTTCTTCATCCAAACTTGGTTTTCGACAAAACGAGTTGCATTGGATTCCTGGCGATGGGTTGGTCACTGTCGCTCCAGTTTGGTGCAATTTTGAGCACTTTGAATTTGAGCTAATTTTTGCCCCTGATCTTGATTCTGATCAATAGGAATCCTTCTATTTTTCTATTTAGATTTCTTATTCTATCTCCCCAATAAGAAACACTAATTTTACATCCATCTGATACACTAATTATTTTGGAGCATGCATAGGCCAAGAGAATTATGTTTGCTTCCATTCTAGCTAGTGGAGAATTTTTTTCTTCAAATTCTATAGCTTCAATTTGGGCATATCCTTTACTCATTAGCCTTGCTTTGTTTCTGGTCACCTTTCCATCTTCATTTAGTTTGTTTGTGAAGACCCATTTTGTACCAATAACATTTTTTTCTTGGGTCTTGGAACAAGTTCTCATGTATTCCCCTCAATTTGATTTAGATTTTCTTCCATGGCCTTGATCTTCTTCTTGGATATTTTACATTTCTAGTTGTTGTATGTCCTCCTTTAGCGGCTTGTATTATTAATTCTTGATATGACCCTTGAGATTCCATGCTTTGCTTCATTTTTTGTCATCATAGAGCTTGAACCTTTATATATATATATTTTATATCCTAGTTGAGACTTGTCAATGAGTGGTTTTTTATTGCTGATGATTTCATCTATTATTTTGGTACTATTGTCAAATTTTTGTTGGATATCCTTCTTCTGCAGTTCTTTAAGGAGACTATCTCAACTTCTAGATTCCAGGTTATAATGTCCTCTTGTATCTGTCTCTTGAGTATTTCTTCAATCACTTTGGTTTCTTCTAATTCTACTTTTAGATTTATGATAGTCTACTTGGTCTCTTGAGAGTTCCTATTGGGACTTTGTAAAAATTCATTTAGTTTCTTTACCTCTTCCTTGAGTATGGAATTTTTCTTCCTTGTCATTCTAATATCACTTAAGGAACTAATTAAAATTTCCTCAAGACCCAATTCCCCTCCTCCTTGTTCATGATTGCCTGATTTCCTTCATAATTTCCCAGAGATTCATTTTGAGTATCTAATTCCATGAATAACATTCTATTGGAATCATGATCACTATCATTATGTTCATTAGATGAGCTACTATCTTCTCGTGAATAGAGACCTTTATTCTTGGAAAATTATCCCTTGTTTTTTCCTTTGTTTCTTTTATTTCTTATAACGTTCTTCTTCATCACTATATGACCCCTTTGAAAAAGGAAATTTAGAAGCATAATGACCAATTCTAACATATTTAAAACATTTAAAAGGAAGTTTACCTTTATATTTTATATTTCCTCTTTTCAACTTTCTCACAAAGTTTGCTTCTTATTCATTGTTTGAATCATCACTACAACTAGAGATTGTTTTTTACTTTTGCTTTTTTTTCCTTGTTTTCTTGGATACCTTGAAAGATAATTATATTTTGGATATATTTTCTTATTCTTTCCTCATTTTATATGTTGTAAAAATTCCATGTAGCTCATCCATACTCAACGTAGTTAGATCTTGTCTTCCTTCTAAAGTTGATACTTGAGAATCAAATCTCAATGGGAGATATATTAGTATCTTTTGCATGCTGATTATATCTGCAATCATCTCTCCCATTACTCTTGTAATATTTACAATATCATCATGGAGAAATTAAGTTTCAATGTCTTCATATTCCTTCATCTTCCTTCATCTCCAAGTGTTCAAAATTTCCTCTATAATTTTGAAGCTTGTCCCCTTTGACCTTTTCATATCTACCATACACATTCTTGAGCTTGTCCCATAATTCCTTTTCTGAATCAAAATGCATAACCATGACAAATTATTATCTTCTCAAACCTCCTAGAGTAGAATACATAGCCTTTGAATTAATTTCCTAGAGTATTATTCCAATCATATCTATTGGAGTAAAGGATGTACCTTGTTTCCATTTAGAATAGTTTTCCAGACATCAACGCCTTGTGCTTTTAAGAACAATATCATCCTTATGTTCCAAAAGGAATATTTTTTTCCATCAAACGATGGAATACCTTATTTGGTGACTTTTTATTTCTTGTTCATGAATCTTATTTAGAGCTACGTTCTAGTGGTAAAACTATTTATGAAGGAATATAATCTTTTTCCAATTGTTGGAATATTTAGCAATACCGAGAGGGGGGGGGGGAGGTGAATCATTATTAACAATTGCTAACTTCAAAAACTTGTAAATGTATCCATATATATAAAGGAAAACACATAAATATATAGAGAATGAAGATTTTTATGTGGAAGAAGAAAGTGAGAGAAAACCATATAATGTTTTTCTTAATATATATAAAAAGTACATTCAAATTTATTAGCATTGAATAAAAGCAAGCACCAACTCCCTGGTTTATTAGCATAAACTAAAAGGAAACACCAACTTGGTTTATTATCACCAATCGAAAGGAAGTACCAAATCTATGATTTATCAACACTAAAACTTGTACAAGAGTTAATATTAGTCAAAGAAAGCATGCCCTCTTGGTAGCTACTTCTCTATCCTTCAAAAAATCACTTGGTTTCCCAAACACAACCTTAATCTTAGCAATGGAACTCGCCTTAACAAATGATCCTTGAACTTGGCCTTAATGGGCACCAAAACAAGACTGAAACTTAGACTTTAATGTACCTAAACTCAACCCTCAAGCAATTAGAACTCAAATTCTAGAACTATGCCTTCTCCATAAGGTTCAACCTCCTCAACATAGAAAAAACATGAAATTCACCTTCAAATTCACCAAGATTTGGCCCTTGAAAGTAGACCCGACTATGACCTTCTTTGAACTAGAACTTCAATCCTAAAATTCAACCTTTATAGGGATAATTCACTGCTCTTAGGATGCACCTGAAACTCGACCTTCCACACTAGAATTCACCCCTCTATAAATATTAGAAAAAATTTGAGGTATAAAATGGGGCTCCCAAGGAATATTTTAAAATAATAGCGGAAATAATAAAATAAGATTAGATTGCCTCATCAAGTTTTGGAAGGAAAAAAGAAAAAAACTAATTTTTCAATTCGTTTTCAACTTATCTCCTTATGATTTTACTCAAATTTCGAGTGAGATTACTTGTTGGATGCATAATTTAGATTTTTCATTCAAGTATTACCCATGTTTCATACTTTCGATGGACCCTACTACATGAAAAAACGTGATTGCAATAACACTTTTTCATGTATTTCACATTTATCGTGTAGTAAGGTTAATTGAAAGTACGCAAAATAAGTACTCCTTGGATGAAAAATTAAATTACGCATACAAAGAGTGCTCTCGCTCGAAATTTGAGTAAAATCGTAGGGAGATAAGTTGAAAATACAAGTTGAAAAAATAGTTTTTTTTTAATTTTTTTTTTATCTTTTTACCTTTTTACCTAGGCTGACTTGTCCACTAAATGGACTGGCTTGTGCAACTGGTAACATTTATAATGTATATTCAAAAAATCATTTTTCCTCAATCGTGATGAGTTAAAGGGAGTGCCATATACTATTGGAAAGGTCTCATAATAATATTCCAACCATATATGTTATGCTTCCATTTGAGTTGGGTAAATGGAGTAAACATTCATAAAAAAATGGGTATCTACATGGGGGCATAAAAGATCCAAAAATAATATTTTGAAATATGCTATTTGAATTGGTAACTCTCTCTTTCATTTAGACAACCTTTGACATCAATGGAAACTTCTTTCAATAGTCAAATCCTTTGAAGAAATCCCTGGGCCAATGCTTTGCCTTATAAACCCTCATTTCCAAAATAAATACATAGTGGTAGTCCTTTTTCTATTGAAATACAAATAATTTAGTTTCTTACATGGAAGCATTAAAAAACATCTTTTCCTTGTTGGTTATCCTGCATTATTTTTCAGCTAGCTCCTTCAACCTCCCTGTAGTCTTTCCTGGCCATTAGTATGATTCTTTAACCTTCAAACATTAGAATAGTTCCTTGTAGGATTTTTTAGACCCTCATCTAGCCTTTTCTGGGCTGCGACCTACCCTAACAGGCATCCCTTAGCCCTCCTAGGCCTGCGCCCCCCTAACACACAAATTTACAGCTTGCATGTTCTTTTCCAACTGTGGCCTCGTATTTCAAAACCTCCTTTTCCAACTGAGGCACGGTCCTTCAAAACCTTTTTTAACCTTACGAGTTACTTGACCTTAACAAATACACCTGAGATAGCCTCATTTTAGTCTCAACCCACCTATTTAAGTTTGCAACGCTACTCTTAGGCTTGCGAATGCCTAACCAGGCTTGTGGCCTTGCTCCTACAACTTGTTCTAGAACCACGACCTTCCTCTTGTGGCCTATTTCAGACCCGCAACCCTCCTTATCTAGGTCCATGGTCAACCCTAATTATTCTGCAGGTAGCTCACCATAATATTTTAGCCCTCCTCCTAGGCCTAATTTATATGTGACCTAATACTTGGACATTGCCATGACCTAATATCTAGTAGTGGATCCTTTCAATATTACTCAGTCTCCTTTAACCAAAAAAACTTGTGATTCTACAAAAGAATAAATTTTCCTCCACCTTCTTGTTAATAAGCCTCTTCTTTCACTTGCTATGTATACTTTTCCTTATGTCACCTTAGGAAGCCTTCATGTCCATCACGAAAACTCGAAATCAACCTTTGCATTAAATTAGAATATTAAATTCTCTTTCTTGGGTTCCAAGCCCACTCCTTTGGGTCCAAAACCCCAAACTCGGGTGTAAATCCCACATAGTCACTTTTTGGGTGTTTATCTCTCACAAACCTAGCACCAAGGGTACTTGATAGTACCTTTCGATGCTACCTAATATTTTCAATAAAAACCCACGACTCAAGGTATGGTACAATATTAATCTCATTTTTATAATAATTCTTATTTGGATGACATTGCTATACAATACACTTCACAACCATGGAGTCTTCCAACACAATCATGGGCTCCTCCTCCCCCAAACAAAATTTGGAAATTAGGGTTGAGGAATCCTACCTATGGAGCACCCCAAAAAATTGTCATACAACGACCCATGCAAATCCTTCCTCCTCCACTATTCAAGTACCCACACCTAGCCCTCCTAGACCTCAATTTCCTGCAAAATAAATCATTGAACCAAATAATGGGAAAATAGGTAAGCATGCACAGGTTGTATCTACCTATCCTATCTACTTTATCTCCTCCATAGATTTCAATAATTTTCATATACACTTTGGGAGGAACTTAACCAAAAACCAACCTTGAGTCTGTATTGAAGATCTAAACAAGGAGGCATGGATCGAAGAATTAGGATAGGAATCAACATCTAAAACTCCACTTCATGAACCCTAGATTCTACCTTACCCTGAAAGATTAAGCCAGGAGAAGCCTAATAATTAGCCCAAATTCAATTTCTTGGGGGAAGTCAAAATCGTGTATGTAAAATAACCACTACTTCAAGCCATCCAAGACGTACCCATTTATTCTAAAGAAATTAGGGAAATTTTTTTGAGGAAATGCAAGAGAAAGAAGAAATACCCTCAAAATATTCATTTTATGGGAATATTTTTAGAACTAATGATGGGAGGGGTATCGGAAGACACGTTTTATGATCGTGGAAACCTAGTGTTTAATTTGTAGATTAACAACATGATTATTCCTAACACATTGATCAATTTGGTGCTACCATTAATGTCATGAAACATGGAACTATGGAAGCCTTAAGACTCTATGGTCTTAGGAAGATCCCCGCTGTGTTGTATTTTGATGATAGATCCACCATTGAACCATAAGGCATATTAGAGGACCCATGGGACTACCCTGCAAATTTCATGATTTTGCAACCCAAAATATATCTGGTTGGGAATCCTATGTTTTTTAGTATAAATTGGTTTTCATTGATTCAAATTGTATCATTATAACGTTTTTCATTCATCTCGATTATTTTCAGAGTGGAAAAAGTGGAGGAAGAAGCTCACATGACCAATTTGTTGGAAAATATAACTAGGTTCAGTCTTCATGATTATCATTGTACTTGTGCCATTGTATATTTCATGTAAAAGAAAAAAGAAGAAAAATAAATATTATTATTTAATTGATTATTGTTTCCTACTCAAAGCATGTTCTTCATGCTCCTAGGGTCATTTAAATCAAGAAGAAAAATGTTATTGAGTTAAATTCCATTTGGACTCTTTGCAAGAAAAATAAAGAAATTTTTAATTGAGTCAAAAGAATAAAATTGTTGCCACAATCCCAAGTCAACCCTCCATGACGTGTTAGCCTAGAAGAGGCACCCATTTGGATATATGGAGAGATATATATACAAGAGAGGTTGACCTCATTTGATCATCCATCATCCACTTCAATTTCTATGTAGAAGAAGGAGAATTTCAACGAAGTCAAAGGTGATAAAGTGTTGTCGTTGCTACAAAACCCTCCAAAATTTTGGCCTATGCTCAATTTTGGAGCCTTCCTTGGCCTTGCACATTGTCTTCACAAACATTGAAATCATTTCATGTGTTTTCTTGAAGTTTTTTGGTCCCTTTTGCAAGATATGAAAAATTTCGTCTTTTTGCATGTTAGTTGTTGCACAATGTGTACATGCCTATTTTGGTGGTTGAAAAGGCCATCTTTGTGTAAATTATTTGTGCTAACCATGTAAACATATGTCACACTCATTTCCAAATTTTTAAGCATTTTCGCACAACTGTTGTCATGGTCGTCGCAAAGTGTATCTTAAGTGTCACACTTGTCATAAGTTGTTATAAAGTTGTCGCACTAAAGGAAATGAATTTTTCATGTGTCATGGATGATATATGTGGTTTATTCATCAAGTATTCTAAGTGTGTGATTACAGTAGAAGTCTTATCACCGTTCATATCAGCCTCACTGATCCTGCACTTAGCCATTTTTGAAAAGGATTCCTGACCAAGAAACCTAGGCTCACCCAACCTCCCTGAATTGTAAATTGCACAATATCATTCGTCTAGTTGTGACCTTGCCTCTTGGCACTGTGCAATGCATAGTGCTTACCTCCCAAGACTCCTGCATTATGCAGTTCTAGTGCTCAAGCTCCTACCTTGGCTCCCTGAATTTCTCAATCCCTCTTCCCAGCCTGGCCTCAACTACGCATTGTGCAGTCACTAGCCTCAATCTAAAGCTTTAGCATAAATTCAAAATATTTAAAGCTTTAGCAGAAAATCAAACAGGATGCAAGCTAAAATGCATCGGAACAGACAAAGGAGGTGAGTTCACAGATTATGACTTTGCATACCTATGCAATGAACATGGGATAAAGAAACAATTTACTATTGCAGGGACACCTCAACATAATGGAGTAGCAGAGAGACAAAACAAGTCTGTACAACAAATAGCCAGAGCCATGATGCAAGAGAGTAATATTCCTCAAACCTTCTGGGTAGAAGCAGTACACACATCCGTGCATATCCTAAACAAAGCTCATTTAAGCCCAAGTAGTGACAAGACTCCCTATGAACTATGGCATGGTAAGCCAGCTTCAATCAAGCACTTTAGAATCTTTGGAAGCAAGTGTTACATTAAGAATAATGATGAAAATTTTGGGAAATTTGATGCGAGATTAGATGAAGGGATATTTCTAGGATATGCATCCAAAAGTAAAGGGTACAGGTGCTACAACAAGACTATTCGAAAAATTGTAGAAAGCATTGACGTGAGATTTGATGAAGAACTTCCAAACAATACAAGAGGTACTAACTGCAGCAGTCCTTCAGACGACCATGAAGAAGAAAACCAAGATGATGATGAAACCAACAAGACAACAGAAGATGCTGAACTGAGCTTGAAATCCCCCTCAAGATACACTCAGAAGAACCATCCTGAAGATCAGATCATTGGAGACAAGAGAGTGGGGGTCCAGACAAGAAGGCAGCTAACTGAACAGACAGAAGAGGTATACATAGCCATGCTATCACAAATAGAGCCAAAGAAGTTTGAAGAAGCCAGCAAGGACAAGTATTGGGTGAATGCTATGAATGAAGAATTGGACCAAATTAAGAAGAACAATACCTGGGAACTAGTTCCTAGACCTGCTGAGAAAAATGTCATACGCTCAAAATGGGTATTCAAGAATAAAATGAATGAGCAAGGACAGGTAATCAGGAATAAAGCCAGACTTATCTGCAAAGGATATTCACAAATTGAAGGACTTGATTACGATGAAACATTTGCACCTGTAGCCAGAATGGAAGCTATCAGAATGTTTCTGGCCTTTGCATGCTACCAAGACTTCAAGGTATATCAAATGGATGTGAAATCTGCATTTTTGAATGGAGATCTAGAAGAATAATTCTACATGGAACAACCAGAAGGCTTCTCATTAACAGACAAAGAAGACTATGTATGCAGACTAAAGAAGGCTCTATATGGACTAAAACAAGCTCCTTGTGCTTGGTACTCAAGGCTGGATAAATACTTGCAAAAACAAGACTTTAAGAGAGGAGGAGTAGACAACAATATATACATAAAAGCCCATGAAAATGAACTCCTAATTGTTGTAGTATATGTTGATGACATTATGTTTGGAAGCAACATAGATGAGCTAGCAAAAGGGTTTGCTGAGGAGATGAAATCAGAGTTTGAGATGACTATGATTGGAGAGCTCAGTTTCTACTTAGTACTTCAAATTCAGCAAAAGAACACAGGTACATTTATCTCACAAGAAAAATACTTAAAAGAAATGTTGAAAAAGTTCAAAATGGAAGACTACAAACCTGTGTCAACTCCCATGATCACGGGATGCAAGCTATGTGCTGATGATGGATCTGTTGATATAGATCAAAGAATCTACAGATCGATGATAGGAAGTCTGTTGTACCTGACAGCATCAAGACCAGACATCATGCTAGCAGTAGGACTTGTGGCTAGATATCAAGCAACACCAACGCAAAATCATCTTTTAGTAGTCAAAAGAATATTTAGATATCTACAAGGAACAGTTCAGTTTGGACTATGGTATCCAAAAGGAAAAAGCTTCACCTTAACAGCATACATAGATGCATATTGGGCCAGCTGTGTGGATGACAAGAAAAGCACACGTGGAGGTGCATTCTATCTAGGAGAAAGTCTGGTGGCATGGCTAAGCAAGAAACAAACATCTATTTCTCTATCTACAACAGAATCATAATACATAGCAACAACAACATGCTGTACACAAGTCATATGGATGAAGCAAACCCTCCAAGACATGAAGGTAAGCATTGATGAACCTATCTCTATCAAATGTGATAATACAAGTGCTATAAGCATATCAAAAAATCCCGTGCTTCATTCAAAAACTAAACATATCCCAATCAAGTATCATTTTCTCCGAGAACAAGTAGCTCAGAAGGTAGTCAAGCTGGAGTATGTGCCAACAAAAGAATAGATAGCATATATATTTACCAAACCCCTTGCTAGAGAACCATTTGAATATTTGAGAGATAGATTAGGGGTAGTATGTGAATGACTGTGTATGCCGTGTTATGCAAGTTAATAAACAGGTGGAGGTTATTACCTATATTAATATATGTTGATATATATGATGGCCTGAATGCAGGTTGAATTAGATGGTAAAGAGTTCACATATACGTTAAGTCATGGATTTATTGAATGGGGGAGTTATATATGTCCATATATCATAATTGATATGCAAGTCACTAAAGGAGTGCTACATATGATGGTCAGCATATAGTTGTACGCTGTGGGCCCGAGCGTTTTGTACACGAAGACGGAGTTTGTTACCTATTACAATATAAATATGATACATGGCTAAGGTTATACCGTGAAGCGGAAGCATTAATCAAACTATGGAACCCGAGAGGTTATATATATATATATATATTAGTGCTGGGCTTATGTCTAAGTCCAAGACTTAATATAATGTTGACGGAAGATATTGTGTGTGTGTAGGGTGGGACTCCCCTTTCATAAAATTCTGAGAATCATAACCCAAGCTGGAGGATAAATTAAAACAGAAGCGAAAAGCCTATATATATGCATGGCCTTACTTATGTTGCAATTTATATACAAACATCCAAAGCATATATATATCTATATGTAGCGCTTTAT
This sequence comes from Pinus albicaulis, assembly GCA_034641835.2. Classification (NCBI taxonomy): domain Eukaryota; kingdom Viridiplantae; phylum Streptophyta; class Pinopsida; order Pinales; family Pinaceae; genus Pinus; species Pinus albicaulis. The sequence continues at coordinate 1,055,631,883 of CM076581.1, forward strand.
GGACAAGGGACCAAAGGTATAATACAAAGCATATGTATTATATTATTGAGCGCGAGATCTAAAGAACCAAAGGTTCTATCACAAACGAAGTACCACATGGTGGAACCCTCATCAATCGCATCGGAGAAATTAAAAAGTGGAACATGTTAACAAAATATTGTGATTGTGATGAAGTTTCGGACCCGATGGGCTTATAAACTATGATTTATACATGCTTAAGTTTCGACATCAGAGTAGGCCATCGCATCGGAAAGAAGAAGAACATCAGAGCACTATATTAAAAGATTGCGATTGCAATGAAGTTCCGGACCTGATGGGCTTATAAATTGTGAAACATCGGATCAGAGTGATCGCATCGGAGCATCGAAGCATAGGAATATCGGAACATGCAACTGGAAGTTGCGATTGCGATTAATCACAATCAGAAATAGTGATCGCATCGCATCGAATCGGAGTGATCGCATCGCATCGGAGAGTAATGCAAGCTCGACAAGTGGGCCTAATAGGGAATTTTATGTATTAAAATGATTCATTATTGTTATATATCCAAGAGGTATCAGAGTTAAATAACGAGACAGTTTGTATTTTAAAACTCTGTATAATTATGCCAAGAGTTGAAATTGTGTTATATATAAAAAGCCCTGTTACAGATACAGAGCAATTACACCATGGTAGAGAATAGGAGAGCTAGCAGAGCTGAAAGGGACAAAACACAGTCACATAAAAGACAAGCACAGTGAACTAAGAGGCTGAATGGGTGAGCTGGAATTCCAATTGTAATTAAATGTAAATGGTTTAACTGATTTATATTGTTTGTGATGCATTGGCAAGACTTCGGAAGAGAACAAATATCCCACTGTAATGTTAAAATTAGTACATACAGTTATATTTTTCTGAGTGAGCTGGAAAATAAATGTGAAGGCAGAAGACTTAGAGGTATGGCTATCCATTTCGAATTCCTAAAGGAAAACAAACAGTCATCAGGAAATATATATAAGTAATATCACCTTGATATGCATAAAGAAGTTAGAGAGAGTGAGTATAGAGAATGCAGAGTATGGAAAATTGAGGAAGAGAAGATAAGGAAGAGAGGAGCAGAAAGAAATGCTACAGAACAGATCTGATATCTGAGGTAAATCAACGAACATTTTGTTTAATTGAGGAAGTTGGAGCTTCCCTATCAAGTTGAAGCTTGATAGTTGTCAGTTGTAGCTGACTGAGGTTGGAGCCTCCTGTAGGTTGGTTCCTGCAGAAAAATAGTGGTGAGAGGGAGTTGGAGCTTGCCTTTGCATCACAACAATAATAAGATGTGGTTTTCTCCCTTTATGGGTTTCCACTTATATCTACTGTCTCTATGTGTGTTGCCTATGTTTTGATATGATCTATCCAATCTGCTTAATGTTTGCTACTCTCATAATAAGCTTGGTGTCTCATTAATTTAATACTTACTGCAACATATTAAGACTATTCACATATTAATGTCGGTTATAAAATTAATTTGTAAATAAGTTGATGAAAATGTAAAAAGTTGATGTATGTGTTAAACTGATTCACCCCCCCTCTCAGTTTAACTAAGGATTCAACACCTTTTGCATGCTTTAAAGACCTTGAGAATCTAGGGTTTGTAGAACTTTTAGTTTGTGAGGTCTTAAAAAAATTGGCATTTAGGGTTTGTGAGCCCTTTCATAGTTTGGATCAAGAAGAACCCTAGGAGAAAAACCCTATCTAATCATGTTCACTGTTAAATATAGATCTAACCCTTGATGTTTAATGTGAGAACAAAGTTGGTGAACAGGTCCAATATTAAGAGAGAGTTAATACTTCTCAAAATATAAGTAATTTATATCACCTTGTTTATTATTTTTGTGCCTTGTCCATTTTGTTCTTTCATGGTATTCTAATAAATCTTGTAGGTCAAGACAAGATTTATATAAATCTTGAATAGCAGAAGGAATAAGTGGAAGAACTTCACAAAGCATGAAGATGAAGGGAGAAGTTTGAAGCTTGCATTAAAGAAGTCGCTTAGAGGGAAAAAATATCACTTAACTTAGATGGAAAGAGGGACCTGTAAATACCCTAATGGATACAATATTAATTTGATATTTATAGAAAACCAAAATAATATTGTGACCAAAAGAGATGACGTTTGATCTAGGGAAATGTATTTAAGCAAAGAAGTTGAAGAGTTCTGATGTTATTGTACCAACAACTGATTAGTTCATTCCAAGAACTCATTTATTGATGATTGAAAGCTGAAGAACATGAAGAAGAGCTCTGTTGCAATACGAATATAGACCATGCAAAGGAATGTTGACCTCAAAGGGAGAAAGCAACAAGAATTTGAAGAATACCACACCATGAATAGAAGATATTGTGATTTGGAAACTCTCATAATCATGGGATATGGTTTGGATTCTTGAAAGGACATAATGAAAAGTATGTGAATAAGTTAGAAAGATACAAATTGTGATAACTTGTTTGATGATATTTTAACAACAATTGTTTAATTCAATATGGAAGCACATGGATTTAGTGGACAACACTGATGATGGATTGGAAGAGAATGAGGGGAGAATTTAGTTATGTAAGGAAGAATGCATGTTTTAGCAATTGTGAGTAATTTTGGCTCCTCGAAGATGATAGATGAACCATTTGATGACAAAGTTAATGAAGATTGTCAACATCTAGGAAGGTCAAAGTTCGATATGATGTGATTCTATTATGAGTTGAGAATCCCTACAATATAATACTAAGGTCTCCATGGAAGAATAAGTATATGATCAATTAGACAAGCTGAAGCTTATGGTTATGTATCCCTGGTTGAGAGGGAGTGATAGTGGACACCATATTCTCCATGTGTCATGCACTAGGCCAAGACTAACAGTCGTAAGTCTAGTGAAGGAACTGGTAAGGAGAATGGATGATTGGATAATAATATGATACCAATAATCCTTGAGGATTGCGAATCCATGATAGGAGTAGCCCCGAGGACCGATACTCTTTGAGGATAGTCCAGGGTATCCAAGATAAGAGTAGTCTTAAGGAGGACTGATATTATTTGAGGATTGGGAATCCAAGATAAGAATAGTCCTGTAATGACATAATTGGTGAACATATGGATGGAGTATGTCCCTTGAGAGGTGATTGTGGTGGTGTACAAATGTATGCCTCCCAACATTATGCTCTAATCTAGTGGAGAGTTAGATCTTGTTAGTCAAGTATTTGCTATTTTGTAATTGACAATGTTGGTTATGATAACAATTATGATTATCAATCCAAACCATTATTATGAGAATATTTTAATTTGAGAGTATCCTTGTATCCTAATGTGTAATTATGAATACCACCCTAGTTAAGAGGGAGTGTTGGAAAAACGGAAACTAGGTTTGGTCTTCATAATTATCATTGTACTTGTGTTATTGCATATTTCATGTAAAATAAAAAAGAAGAAAAGGAAAATTTATTATTTTGATTATTATTTCCTATTAAAAGCATGTTCTTCATGCTAGGGTCATTTAAGCCAAGAAGAAACATGTAAATGAGTTAAATTCCATTTGGAATCTTTGTAAGAAAAATAAATAATTTTTTTATTGAGTCAAAAGAGTATGTCCCCAAAAACCCAAGTCGTCCCTATAGAACATGTCGGTATAGAAGAGGCATCCATTTGGCCATGTGGACAAATATATATGCAAGATACTTCGACCTCATTTGAGCATCCATATTCAACTTTTATTTGTGTGCAGAAGAAGGAGAATTTCAATGAAGTCAAAGGAGAGAAAGAGAGAAGTCAAAGGGGAGAGAAAGTTAATTTTTATTCCATAGTTTTCTGTCCACACATGAAATTTTTTGAGTAGCTTTTGTGGTATTACAGGCCTGAAATTACAAGGCTGAGATTTCAAGGATGAAAATTCAAGGGTTGGCCAGAATCAAATGTTTGACTAATGTGGACTTTGACCAACAAGAAGAAATATTGAAGGAGGCTGGACTTAGGGAATATGTGGCGGTCTTGGTATTGATGTTGGGTCTTGGATATCTCACTTTGATCTGATTCTATAAGAAGAGGAAATTTTTTGTGTTTTCCCCCTTGTGGTATTTTAGCCTTGGCTTGGAGAGCCTACATCTTGTGTTCTTTTGTTTATTTGTGATCTTGATGTACATATTGGTAATGGCTCGATGAAGAACAACATAACATAATAATAAAAATCCAACAAAAACTCACAAGTAGTTATCATGAAATAGAAATCAGCCCTAATATGCCTACATCTTGGTTTCTCAATGCAATTTTACTGGTGGGACCTAGTTTTGGAAATTGGGGCCTGCAACCTTCTGGGAACATTTTGAGGCATCAAACGATATTTTTTGGGGGTAAAAAATTTCCACCTTTTTTTTTGCACCTTTATTTTCTATTTTACACACATATACCTTTCCAACGACGCAAGAATAACCTTAATAAGAGTTTGTAGGTAAACATTATGCCACTTAGAAGTAGACCTTTCTGTTTTGGCGACCGAAATTTGAGGGGATGCCATGTCAACCCCCATTACTTATGGAAAATGGGTTTGTCATGTGGTCATGATGAATGAGACTCTAGAAGATTCTATATTTTAACTCTAGTTAAGGGTTGAGGGAGTAAAAACTAACCGTTAGTAGTCTATCCGGCAAGGGGTTCCACTCTTTTTGAGTGTATCTTGTTCCATAGATGAGTAGAGTAGTCGAGAAGGATAGGGAGAGAATATACATAGAGGATTTGTGCACTTTAGTATACCATGAGCCACAAACCATACTTCTTTTTACTTGTAGGAATTTTCTATTCAAAGAAAGATTCCAGAGCTTCCACACCTTCCTGTTGAGTTTCCTACCAAAAGGGTTTCCAAGGGTATATATTGTGTCAATAATGGTTTGTGAGTTTTTATTTCACTGTTCCCTATTTTTTGCATAATTATAATTTACACACATACAAAATAAGAAATAATTTATAGATCCACAAATATAAGGAGAAATAAACCTTCATAGTGTAGATTTTCGATTTTTAAGTATAATTTATCAGATTTTTTGTGATGAATTGTATAGTGGAATATCCACTGTATTTTATGGATCATATTGGTATCAGTGCAACTTTATTTGGGTATATTACATAGATTTATGGGGAATCTATATTGGATAAAAACAAAATTTATAATACCTTAGTCATGGTTGATGAATGTGTGAATTACCCTTGTGATCCTGCAAAGGAGATGTTTTCATGGTTGGAAGCACAAGGTATAGATATAAGTTGTAATGTCAATATCCTCATGTTAACCCTGGGTAATAAGCTCAGGGTATTTAGAGAAGATGGGAGTTCTAACGAAGAGGAACGATCAGATGGGAAATCAAGATATCAAGAATAAATGAAGAATGAGCTCAAGAAATGACCCAAAAGAGTTCAACCTAGTTCAAGTGCCATGAACCATTCATAATCTATGTTCAAAATGCAAGGAAAGGTCTATATCAACTTGTACCAAGTTGATATCGATGCTTTGAAGCTAAATCACTGGTTGCAACAACTAGAAGTTTATTTCAATGTTCTTCATATAGAGGAAGAACGTAATATTTCATTTTCATGGTTGAAATTAGAGGGCTATGCCCTAACCTGGTGGGAAAGACACACAAAGACCTTGATGTTGTAGGGATATATTTTAGTAACTAAGTGGGAGGAATTTAAAACCCTCATCAAGTCACAATTTTAACCCATCGGGTATGCATAGGACCAATGGATCCGTGGCACTAGTTTAGGTAGAACTAGAGACATATTATACAGATTAATATTGAAAATAAATCTCCATGGGTAAATTAAATTTACATGACATAGCCAAATCATTATGGATTCTTAAGAGAAGGTATTCCATTGGGCCATTTGCCCTATTCAAGGTGTTGTAAATCCGTCAAACAAGGGGGTCTCCTTAATGAAAAGTCCCAATTAGAGTTCACACCATTTTGTGTAGGAGCCCTTCTGGAACTAAGGCTTGGCTGGCATATGTTCTTATAGATATTCCTTGGCTACATTTTTCAGCACAAGAGAGTAATGTCTGAGTACTTTTGGATTTGGAAGTGAGTATTCCTTATGGAATTTTCAACTGCGGAATGTATCAAGGTCCTTGTACTGAAAGGGGAGAGAAAAGTGTGTCTTTTAAAGAAAAGTAATAATACTAATCTAGAAAAAACACATGAGCATGTACAAATGTATGAATCATTCGAAAAGTAGAAAAATAGTTCACATAGAAGAAACGATTGTTAAAACACATACAACACACCTTAAACAAGATAAGTACCAAATCCATAAAAATAGTTTAATTTCCTAAGTACAAATGAAAACAACATACATTGCAAACATTAAAAGAATAGTCTTACAATATTTACGACATATTCATGAAAGTGTGTTGGCTCAATGAGCTTTTGAATTAAGAAAAAGTTCCAAGATACATCAATATAGTGAACACCACTATCCCTAATAGTGAGCGTTAGAGAAACCACTTTCTCCTCCAAAAGAACTATTTTAATCTCTAATGATTGGCAGGAGGAGCCAAGGTGAAAATTCCTTTACATGAGCTATGAGGGTCTATATATAACAAATGGGGTGACCATTCATCTCCCTTGTGACTCTTGGACTACCCTCATGACTGTTTGACTTGTCTATGACTCATTGAATCCTTCATGAATTTTCACATTCTATGGATGACTCTTGGACTTCCAATTTACATTACATTTCTCCAATATTGAATTTACATAATCCACAAATGATGAATTATGACATGACATTGATGACATGGATTGCATGATGACATGACAATGCCAAGCCATTCTTTGCTGTTGCTTTCTTTGTGTATTCTTGAAATATGGTACATGCTTTTATTCTTCCTCCTCCATAAGGATTGAATATAGGGAGTCTTCAATGTGATATTGATATCTAGTTGTTGTCGCAATCTAATGTCCCTTTGTCTTTCTTGATTGATCAACTTGTTTTCACAACTTCAAAGGTGTCTTCTAGCAGGGTCTCCTTCTTCATCTCCTTCATCATCATCCTGTCATAACATGATAGGATTCCTGCAACTAAAATATACTCATTAAAAGAAAACATCAGTATGATAAACCCCTAGTCTAACACGCTTCATGATAACCACTGACTGAGCTGGAACCAAGTGACGGGTTGGGAGACAGGCTCAAGGATTGCGTAGTGGTGTAGCTCTGTAGGTCAGGGGCTAAGATTGAGCCTTGAGATTGCACACTGCACAGTTTAGACAAGCTGGGGCTAGTCATCTATGCAGTTAATGGGTTGAAGAGGTTAGGTTGAGGTTTTGAGGCTTAAGATGCCTATTGCATAGCTTTGGAGGGAAAAAGGCCAAGGGATTGCGCAGTGCACTAAAGAGGATGGCTGGAAGCAGAGGCTGCGTAGTTCTAGAGCTCAAGGTCTGAGGTTGAGCAATGAGACTGTGCAATGCGCAGTTATGGAAGGCATAAATTTCACATTGTGCAGTGCCAAGAGATAAGGTTGAAGCTTGAGGACTGAGGTTTCACAATGCATAGTTCAGGAAGACTGAGTGAGGCCAAGTTGCTCGGGAAGGTGATGAGAATTTGGAGGGTTGGAGATTAATTCAAATTCTCTTACTTGATAATTACTTGTGAGCTTATTTCTTAACTTATTTAGTATTTCATCTAGTCAATTACCAAAATACAAGAGACACATAATTAGGCTCCTCGAGCCAGGGAAAAAACCTCTCTCTCTTGGAGAGGAAAACCCGTAAGAAATTCTTCTTATAGATATTCAAATGACAAGTATCATGACCAAGACTCAGACCCTTGACCTATGAATGCCTCCAAGACCTTGACACTGCTTCTAAGTCTTCCTTCATGGTTGATATTTCTTTTCTTCACCAACGTGCACTAACTTGTATCAACATTAGAGAACTCGGTCCCTAAGTTTATCTTGAGATACTTATTATTTCTTACAATATCATTCGAGATCTCATCCCTTGCATGCAATTGAGACTTTTTTTACTAGAGATGTATAACCTTTGAGTAGGAAGGTAAATCATATATTTTACCTTCCTCCTTTTCCATACTGTTATAGCTCTTAAACCTTGCATCATAGCATGATCATCAACTTTATCCACTTTCTCAAAATGCATCACAATAGATCCATCATGGTTTTCATGAGAAATAAGTTTTTTTTATAGGTCAAATTCTTCTTCTTGATGTCTTTAGGGGTTTTTCATCTTGTCATAAATGTATAATTTAGAGTCATGTATATGAAGTGTTGTTACACTTGTAAGGGAAAATCATTGATGTAATTGTATGCCCCAAATACCTTGTCAAATTTCTCCTTGAAGTCGGCTCAAATATGTTGTAGAAACTCCTTGTCAAGTCGGCCTAGAATATGTTGGAACATATCCTTGATAAAGTAGGCTCACCATTAGATTTTCATGTTGACCTAAAAGAGGGAGAGAATTCCTATATAAAGGAGGGACTGTAGCCTCATTTGGATACCAAAAAGTTTGGATCAAGTTCTGTAATGAAGTGTGAGTTAAGTTTTGAAGTGGATACGTGGAAGGGTCTAATTACAGCACAAGGAAAGTGCTCATATAATACTCGGTCTTGGGTCTATTCACCTCAGAAAAGGATTCACAATCTCAAAGCAAGATAATGAATGAAATCAGTGCGAGAAGAAGAGATTCCAAAAGTCATTGTAGGACTGTAATCAAGTGTGTAAGGACGGTGTATAGAAGGAAGTCAAGCCACTCAGGATAAGAAGAATTGCATGGAGTGTAAGGGATTTTTGTGTTGGGATAATCTATAATTCAGATATCTCTAAAATGGTCATACATAGAAGAAGGTATTACAACAATGGAGGAAGTATATGTCTAGGGTGTCAAGAGTGCTGAAAGATAGGTTAAGCATAACTCTTTAAGAGGCCAAAGCTAGTTAAAGGAATAGCTAAAAGGGACATCCTTGTTTAGGACTAGGAACCGAGCTTTCCTAGTCCTGGTGCAAAGTAGTGTAGAAACAAATATCAACATAAGGAGTCTAGTGGAGTAGTGACAAGGTCTTGGAAGCATACTAAAGCCAAGGGTCTAGGTCATGGTAATGGTATTTTTCAATTGAATATCTATAAGAAGAATTATTATCAGTTTTTCCTCTCCAAGAGGGGGAGGTTTTGGCCTTGGCTTGAAAGCCTAAATATTTGTGTCTCTTGTGGTTTAATAATTGACTTTATGAAAGACATAATAAGATAAAGAAGATAATATTTAAGTAAAGTAAGCATAAAAAGTTCACAAGTAAGTATCAAGAAGAGAAATTGAATTAAACACCCTAATTTCTCAACATGTTTAATTCAATTTTTCTTCTTCATAATTACTTGTGAACTTGTTATTCTTCTTTTACTTAAATATTATATTCATTAGCTTATTATGTCTTTCATCAAGTCAATTATCAAAACATAAGAGACAAAACTATTTAGGCTTTCAAGCGAGGGCCAAAACCTCTCCCTCTTGGAGAGGAAAACCCAATAATAATTCATATTATAGATATTCAATTGACAAGTACCATTACCATGACCTAGACCCTTGACTTTAGTATGCTTTCAAGACCTTGTCACTGATCTACTAGACTCCTTATGATGATCTTATTTTTTTCACTCCTTTGCACTAGGACTAGGAAAGCTCGGCTCCTATTCCTAAATAGGGATGTCCCTTTCAACTTTTCCTTGAACTATCTTCGGCCTCCTAGAGCCTTATTCCAAGCCTATCTCTTAGCACTCTTGATGCCCTAGACAAAGACTTCTTCCATTGTTGTAATACCTTCTTCTGTGTATGACCCTTTCAGAGATATACAAATTATAGATTAGCTCAAAAAAAAGATCCCTTACACTCTTTGCAATTCTTCTTATCCTGGCTAGCTTGACTTCCTTCTACACCATCTTTACACACTTGATTATAGTCCTAAAATAACCCTTGGCATCTCTTCTTCTGGCATTGATTGCAATCCTTATCTTGCTTTGCAATTGTAGATACATTGCTAATCAAGTTCTGTAATGAAGTGTGAGTTAAGGTATGAAGTGGATACACAGAAGGCTCTCATTATAATGCAAAGAAAGGGCTCATATAATACTCAGCCTTGGGTCTATTCACCTCCGCAAAGGATCCACAATCTTAGAGAAATATAAGGATTACAATAAATGCGAGAAGAAGAGATAGCAAGGGTCATTTTATGAATATTATCAAGTGCATAAAGACGGTGTATGGAAGGAAGTCAAGCCAACGAGGATAAGAAGAATTGGAAGGAGTATAAGGGAAATTTGTGTTGGGCTAATCTATAATTTAGATATCTCTGAAAGGGTCATATAAAAAAGAAGGCATTGCAACAATGGAAAAAGTATTTTTCTAGGGCATCAAGAGTGCTAAAATATAGGTCGAGAATAAGGCTCTAGGAGGCCAAAGATAGTTCAAGGAATATCTGAAAGGGACACCCCTCTTTAGGACTGGGAACTGATATTTCCTAGTCCTCGTGTTAAGTAGTGCAGAAAAGAAGATCAACATAAGGAGTCTAGTGGAGTAATGACAAGGTCTTGGAAGCAAACTAAAGTTAAGGGTCTAGGTCATGGTAACAGAACTTGTCAATTTAAGATCTATAAGAATAATTATTATCGAGTTTTCCTCTCTAAGAGGGAGAGGTTTTGGCCCTGGTTTGAAAGCCTAAATATTATGTCTCTTGTGTTTTGATAATTGACTTGATGAAAGACATAATAAGCTAACAAAGATAATATTTAAGTAAAATAATCATAAAAAGTTAAAAAGTAATTATCAAGAAGAGAAATTGAATTAAATTCCCTAATTTATCAACATCCCCAAGTTTGGCACTAGATATACACTTTGCGATGACAATGACGAAACTTATGCGATAGTGCTTGAAACTTTGGGAATGAGTGTGATGCATGTCTACATCGTACAAATATGTTAGGTCCCTATATTACTAGTGTAGTCCCTTATTGTTGTTAGTGTAACTCCCTTATTGTTATTTTTGTACCCCTGTAACCCCCATATTGTTATTATTGTGTCCTTACATTATTATTGTTAGGTCGGCTAGGATTATATTGTGACCCCATGGACTCCTATATCTAGAAAGGAAGTTTTGTCATTTGAATCATCCAAGAATTGTTAATTATGTATGTATAGAAGGTTTCCCCCTCAAATTGGATTATTTCTAAGGCATTGATCTATTTTATTCTTCTATTTTTGGAGCTGGTTTCATAACATTTGGTATCAGAGCTTTGGATTCTAGGTTTTTTCTACTCCAAACAGGTCATCGTGGCATTGTAGCTATAATTTTTTTTCTATGAAGGTTGAGAAGCTTAAATATTTATCACGCGAAGCTGAAATCCTGAGGAACTTCGTGTAAAAATTTCAGATATTGGTTCACAATATTTTAGGAGATATGATTTGTGGAAGTTAGGGTTTTTGCAGGCTCTCAAATTTCATCTAAAAGAGGTGACCTTGGGAAAATCGCCATAACTCTGTCTCTGAGCATCAGATTATAATTCCCTAAAAAGTGGCCGAAAGTACACAGACTGTAGTTTCTTGTGTATCAATTTTAGAGTCGAAGGATGTTATGAAACAACCCCCAAAAATAGAAGAAAAGAGAGATCAACGCCTTATAAATAAGCCACTTCGAGGGGGCAACCTCCAATACATTACATAAATGAACAATTTTTGGATGATACAAATGAAAAAAACTCCTTTCTATATATAGGAGTCCATGGGGCCATAATTTAATCCTACCCGACCTAACAATAATAATGTAAGGGCACAATAATAACAATATGGGGGTTACAGGGGTACAATAATAACAATAAGGGGATTACACTAACAAGAAAAACATACTATACTAGTAATATAAGGACCTAACATGCTCCTCTCCTTAAAAAAAGTGATTTCCTCAACACTTGAGTAACTCCGCATGATTTTCTATAAAATTCTCATCCTCCCATGTAGAATCTTCAGTGGGTAAGTTCTTCCATTTGATGAGATACTTTGAAATTGATCGATTTCGTAGCTGTCGAATTCTTGTTTCAGGGGCCGCTTCAGGTTCCAATATGGTTTTTCCTTCCTCATCAAGTTTTGGAAATATTTTTTGAACTGGAAGTTTGTCCCCTATAACCTTTTTTAAGCATGAAACATGGAAAACTGGATGCACTCGTGAAGAAGCAGAAAGCTCCAACTTTTATGCCATAATACCAATCTTCTGCAACACCTTGTAAGGACCATAGTGTTTTGGCTATAATTTATTATCCTTCTTAGCTTGCTTGAGGGAAATTTGTTTGTATGGTTGTAGCCGTAAAAATACCTAGTCTCCCACATCAAAACTTCTCTCACTGTGATGTTGATTTGCCTGTTGTTTCATTCGATTTCGCGCCAAAATTAGGTTATCCTTTAAGAGTTGGAGAACTTCTTGTTGATGCTCGATGTGATACTCCACTACTTGAACCCTATAATTATCCCTTAAGGAATATGTGATGGATGGTGGATTATATCCATAAAGTGCCATAAATGGGGTCATTTTTGCTGTAGTATGGAAGGAAGTGTTATACCACCATTCAGTGAGAGGTAACCACTTGACCCATTGTGCTTGCTTATCAGATACAAAAAAACAAAGATATCCTTCCAAACATTTATTCACTATCTCTGTTTGACCATCAGATTAAGGATAATAAGATGAGATATGAGCTATTTGAGTACCCAAACAAGAAAATAATTCCATCCAAACATTCCCTGTAAAAATGGGATCTCTGTCACTTACAATTATCTTCGGGTTTCCATGTAGCTTTTGAATTGTTTCCATAAATGCAGTAGCAACCATACTTGCTTTAAATGGATGAGATAATGCACATAAGTGTGCATACTTGGTAATTCTATCAACTACTACCATGATGACACTCCTTCCTTCGGACTTAGGTAAACCTGTGATAAAATCCATTGAAATCTCCTCCCAACATTGACTTGGAATGGATAAAGGTTGTGGAAGACCCGGGGTCTTAATTGTCTCAACTTTATTTTGCTAGCAAACCAAACATTCCGCCACAAAATTTTGAATATCAGATTTAAGGCCATCGCAAAAAAATTCTTTCTTCACCCTGTGGTAAGTTTTTAAAAATCCCGAGTGTCCTCCTAAAGGAGAAGTGTGCAATTCCAAAAGAATATTTTGTTTTAGTTGGGAATTCTTGCAAATATATAAGAGATATTTGTACCATAAGGAGTCATTTTTCCAACTAAATGTATCATATGTACTAGGATCTTGCTGCAAATTTTGAATGAGTGTCTACACTTCTTCGTCCTTCTTCCATTCATCTCTTGCTTCAATTATCCAATCTGGTTGGATAATAGAAATGGCACAAAGCAATTCTTCTACCTCTTCATTCTTTCTTGAGAGTGCATCTGCAACAACATTTAGCTTCCCTTTCTTGTAGATTATTTCAAAATCATAATCCAACATCTTTGTGACCCATTTTTACTGCTCTTCTAAAGATAGTCTTTGTTCCAAAAAGTGTTTAAGACTATCATGATCAGCTTTTACCTTGAAGTGTCTTCCCATTAGGTAAGTTCGACATTTCTTTAGTGCATGCAGTATTGCTAACATTTCCTTCTCATAAATAGCTGTAAATACTTTCGATTAAACGAATTTCAAAATAAATGGTCTTCCTTCTTATTAAAACAACACCAATTCCATTTCTATGGGCATCACATTCCATGTAACAAATAAGCTTTGTGTAGTCCAAGTGACAAGATTAAGCCAGTACTATGTCTCTTTAAGATGTTCAAAGGCTTTAGTTGCTTCAGGAGTCCATGAAAATGCATCTTTCTTCAATTATGTTGTTAGAGGTGCTGCTATTCTCCCATAATTCTTAACAAACTTGCGATAATACCCTGTTAACCTGAGAAATACGCGCAACTTCTTTATGGTTGTGGGGACTTTCTATTCCTTAATGGATTTGATTTTTTTAGGCTCTACCTTAACACCCTCGTGAGATACAATATGACCCAGATATTCCACCTCTTTTACTCCAAAGAAATATTTGGATGTTTTTGCATATAATATTTTTTTCCTCCAATAGTTTGAGCACCCTGTCAACATGTTGAACATGATCCTTCCAAGACCTGCTGTAGATTAGTATATCATCAAAAAATACTAGCACAAATTTTCTAAGGAAGGGTTTGAAAATGGAATTCATTAACCCTTGAAATGTAGAAGGTGCATTGGTAAGGCCAAAACGCATGACAAAAAATTCAGAATGACCCTCATGAGTTCGACATGCTGTTTTCGGAAGATCTTCAGTCTTCATTCTAATTTGATGATATCCTGAATGAAGATACAAATTGGTAAAATAGATTGCTCCATGTAATTCATCCAATAATTCATCAATCACAGGAATGGGAAATTTATCTTTAATAGTGAGCTTATTGAGCTCCCTATAATCCGGACAGATGCGCCATGATCCGTCCTTCTTGTGCACCAATACTACTGGAGCAGAGAAAGAACTTTGACTAGGTTGAATTATACCAGCCTCAAACATTTCTGCAATCATACATTCAATTTCACTCTTTTGGACATAAGGATATTTGTAAGGCCAAATTTTTGGAGGAACACTTCCTGGAATCAAATGAATAGCATGATCATGATCACGAATAGGTGGGAGTCCTTTGGGAGTATCAAACACCTTGGAATGATTGTCCAAGAATTTTTGGAGATCTGGAGAAATAGATGATTTTGAGGTTGGAACTTCTAGTGAGCATAATTGTGCAATTAGGCCTCCTTGTTCTTTATTCAGAAGCTTTGTCATGACATTAGAGCTTATTATCTTTCCTGGCTTCCTTGCGATACCTCGTAATTCGATTTCCTTTGCTTCAGAAAAATTTCAAGAAAAGTTCTTGAAAATTAAAAGCTCCCATCCCCAAAGATTGTAACCATTATACTCCTAGTACAACATCAGCATCTCCCATTGGGATGGAAAGCATTGAACTATTCAATACATATTCCCCCATGGCTAGCTTGATATTATGGCATTTTACAGAGCAATTTATAGTTCCTCCATTTGCAACCATCACTTGACATTCTGGTGCTGGGTATAGGAAACGATTCAATTCCTTGGCTACCGTACAATGAATAAAATTATGGGTATTACCTGAGTCAATCAACACTATTACCTTTTTCTTATTGATATGTCCTTCTATCTTGAGAGGTTGAGGAGTGGTAATTCCTGCCAATGCATTACATGATATGGTCAGACTCATTTCTTCTTCTTCCAGGGTTGCTTCCTGGTGTATATCCTCTTCTTTTGAAGTTTATTGTTCATTTTCTTCCTCCTCTTCACAATCTATGTAAAATAATTTCTTCTTATCACATTTATGAACTTTAGTGTATTTTCTATCACAAATGTAGCAAAGCCCTTTTGCTCTTTTTTCTTCCAATTGTTGTGGTGTCAACCTTGTAGGTTGTGGAAGTCTAGGAGTAGCAACATTTCCATCTTTATATATGTGAGTGGTAGGCTTCCTTGTCGCCATAATTTTACATTCAATTTTTCTTGCCAACCTGAATGCCTTCTCCAATGATTCAGGTTCCCAAATGCGAACTTTGTGTTGGATGTTATCCTTTAAAGTACCTATGAAGTCATCAATCCTGTGTTCCTCTAGAATATCAATTACCCTTATATTCAATTTTTTGAAGTCCTCAATGTGCTCCACCACAAAACCCTTTTGTTTGAGATTGATCAATTGGCTAAAGAAGATGTTGCTTTTTGTATCCTCATAATGTGCTATCATTTCCTCTGTAAAAATTGTCCAAGTGACAATTTTTTTACGGCAGCAAAGCCATCGATACCATACAAATATATTTTGTTCTAAATGTAAAGTTGCAATGCGCACCTTTTGTGTTTTTTTCACATTGTTGAGATCAAAATATCGCTCCATCTGTAGTATTCATGTTACGAGATCCTTGTCATCAAAATTCCTCATATCCATCTTTGGAATATGGTGGTTCTTCCATCCAACCTTAGAGTTTATGAAATCACGATTAACATTTATTTTGTTCTCATCTTGGGTTTCCTCTACTATCTTTTCTCCATTAGGAAGCATTTCTTGTATCAACTTTGCCAAACCTTCAATGTCAACTTTTAGATCATTCTTCATATTTTCCATGTTGTCGTTCATTTTTTCATCAATCTTAGCTTCCATGTCATCCATCTTAGCTTCCATTCCATGCATCTTAGCTTCCATGCCCACTTCCATGCCATCCATCTTAGCTTCCAAACCATTCATCTTATATTCCATGCCTTTCTTCAAACCATCCATCCTAGTTTCCATGCCTTTCTTCAAAATTTCCATTTCATTTTTTGTTTCTCTTTGCGATAGCGAAATTTGGTGCACTTGATCTTTTAATTTTGATTTCTCATGTTGTGTTTCTTCGTCTTCATGAGTCATAGTGTAGCCTTCTGAAGGCTTAATGGGTGTTGAATTATTTTTAGTGGGCATTTTAGAACCCAATACTGATATCTATTCTTCAATATTCCCTTGGAATAAATTCAAACTAATTTTTTTCAAACGAGACTTATGTAATTCGAAAAAAATACACACCTTCTTTTTGCTTTTGAGGAGCTCGATATTGAAGCTGAATTATCTCTATGATTTTGGATCTTCACTATCTGAAATTCGGCCCTGAATTATCCCTCTGAATATTCTTTCGAATGCCACAGGTCTGACCTGATTTGGATTATTAAAGACAAAGCTATGCCCAATCTCCCACAATGACCTAATTATGGACTAGTTCAGTAGAGAGAATTTGTACGACTTGCCACATGTCACTGTTTCCTTCTTCGACTTTGAAATTTATATGACGAAAAATAAAGTCTGTGTACTTACGGTCACTTTTTACAGAATTCCAATCTGATGCTCAGAGAGAGAGCTATGAGGATTTTCCCACGATCACCTCTTTGAGATGAAATTTGGGAGCTTGAAAATCCCTAACTTCCACAGACCATATCTCTGAAAATATTGCGAACCAAGCTCTGAATGTTTGAAACGACGTTCCTCCTTATTTTGGCTTCGCGCTCTCCAAATTTCAGTTTCTGAACCTTCATAGAAAAAAATTTATAGCGAAAATTCTGTGATGAGCTATTTAGATTAAATTCAGGAGCCTGCAAAAAGCCCTAACTTCTACAGACCATATCTATGACAATATTGCGAAACAAGCTCTCAAATTTTGCGATGATGTTTCTCTAGATTTCATCTTCACAGTCTAAAAATTTCAGCATCTGAACCTTCGTAGAAAAAACGTTATAGTGAAATTCCACGATGACCTATTTGGAGTAGCGAAACCCTAGAATCCAAAGCTCTGATACCAAATGTTATGAAACCAGCTCCAAAAATAGAATAAAAGAGAGATCAACACCTTAGAAATAAGCCACTTCAGGGGGCAACCTCCAATACATTACATAAATGAACAATTCTTGGATCATACAAATGACAAAAACTCCTTTCTATATATAGGAGTCCATGGGGCCACAATGTAATCCTAGTGGGGGCCACAATGTAATCCTCGTCGACCTAACAATAATAATGTAAGGGCACAATAATAACAATATGGGGGTTACAGGGGTACAACAATATAAATAAGGGGATTACACTAACAAGAATAAGGGACTATACTAGTAATATAAGGACCTAACAAAGGAGGAAACAATGGCACGTAGAACATCGTACAAGTTACTCTACTGAACCAGTCCATAATTAGGTCATTGTGGGAGAGTGGGCATAACTTTGTATTGAAGTGTCCAAATCAAATCAGACCTATGGAATTCGAAAGAAGATTCAAACGGATACTACAGAACTGAATTTCAGATATTGAAGATCTGAAGTCACAAAGATAATTCAGTTTCAATATCGAGCTCCTCAAAAGAAAGAAAAGGGTGTGTATTTTTTTCAAATTGCATAGGTCTTGTTTGAAAAATTAGTTTGAAGGGATTCCAAGGGAATATTGAATCATAGATATAAGTATTGGGTCCTAAAATCCCCCTAAAAATAATTCAACACCCATTAACCCCTCATAATACTCTATTATGACTCATGAAGATGAAGAAGTGCAACATGATATATCAAAATTACAAGAGCAAGTGCACCAAATTTCGCTCTTGCAAAGAGCAAAAAAAAAATGAAATGGAAGTTTTGAAGAAGGGATTAGAAGCTAAGATGGATGGTTTGAAGAAAGGAATGGATGGTTTTAATAATGGAATGGAAGCTAAGATCAATGGCATGGAAGCTAATATGGATGGCATGGAAGCTAAGATTGATAAAAAAATGAAAGACAACATGGAAGACATGAAGAATGATCTAAAAGCAGACATGGAAGGTTTGAAGGAAGGTTTGAAAAAGTTGATACAAGAAATGATTCCTAATGGTGAAAAGATAGTAGAGGAAAATCATGATGAGAACAAAATAAATGTTATTCGTGATTTCATAAACTCGAATTTTGGAGGGAAGACCCACCATTTTCCAAAGATCGATATCAGGAAGTTTGATGGCAAGGATCCCGTAACATGGATACTACATATGGAGCAATATTTGATCTCAATAATGTGCAAAACACACAAAAGGTACACATTGAAACTTTATATTTAGAACAAAATACATTTGTATGGCATTGATGGCTTTTCTCCCGTAAAAAAATTGTCACTTGGTAATTTTTACGGAGGAAATGATAGTACATTATTAGGATACAAAGATAAACACCTTATTTAGCCAATTGATAAATCTCAAAAAAAAGGGTTTAGTGGTGGAGCAAATTGAGTACTTCCAAAAATTGAATATAAGGGTAACTGATATTCTAAAGAAACGCAATGATTGATGTCTTCATAGGGACTTTAAAGGATAACATCCAACATGAGGTTCGCCTTTGGGAACCTGATTTATTGGAGAAGGCATTTAGGTTGGCAAGAAAATTTGAATGTAAAATTATGGTGACAAGGAAGCCTAACACTCACATCTATAAATCTGGAAGTGTTGCTACTCCTAAACTTCCACAACCTACAAGGTTGACACCACAAAAATTGGAAGAAAAAAGAGAAAAAGGGATTTGCTACAGTTGTGATAGTAAATATACTAATTTCCACAAGTGTGATAGGAAGAAATTATTTTACATAGATTGTGAACAGGAGGAAGAAAATGAACAAGAAACTACAAAAGAAGAAGATATAAACCAGGAACCAACCCTAGAGAAAGAAGAAATAAGTTCGACCATATCATGTAATGAATTGGCATGAATTACCACTCCTCAAACTCTCAAGATATAAGGACATATCAAGAATAAAAAGGTAATAGTGTTGATTGATTCGGGTAGTACCCATAATTTTATTCATTGTAAGGTAGCCAAGGAATTGAATTGCTTCCTATACCCAGCACTAGAAGGTCAAGTAATGGTTGCAAATAGAGGAACTATAAATTGCTCTGGAAAATTTCATAATATCAAGCTAACCATGGGGGAATATGTATTGAATAGTCCAATTCTTTCCATTCCAATGGGAGGTGGTGATGTTGTACTAGGAGTACAATGGTTACAATGTTTGGGGATGGTAGCTTTTAATTTTCAAGAACTTTTCTTGAATTTTTTTTCGGAAGGAAAGGATTAAGTCGAATTACGGGGTATCACAGGAAAGACAGGAAAGATAATAAGCTCTAATGTCATGAAAAATATTTTAAAGAAAGAACAACGAGGTGTAATTTTACAATTATTCTCACTATAAGTTCCAACATCAAAATCATCTATTTCTCTAGATCTCCAAAAAGTCTTGGACAATCATTCCAAGGTGTTTGAAACTCCCAAAGGACTCCCACCTATTCGTGATCATGATCATGCTATTCATTTGATTCTAGGAAGTGTTCCTCCAAACATCAGGCCTTACAAATATCCTTATGTCCAAAAGAGCGAAATTGAACGTATGATTGTAGAAATGTTAGAGGTTGGTATAATTCAACCTAGTCAAAGTTCTTTCTCTGCTCCAATAGTATTGGTGCACAAGAAGGATGGATCATGGTGCATGTGTCTGTATTACAGGGAGCTCGATCAGCTCACTATTAAATATAAATTTCCAATTCCTGTGATTGATGAATTATTGGATGAATTACATGGAGTAATTTATTTTACCAAGTTGGATATTCATTCAAGATATCATCAAATTATAATGAAGACTGAAGATATTCCAAAAATAGTATTTCGAACTCATGAGGGTCATTATGAATTTTTGGTCATGCCTTTTGGCTTTACCAATGCACCTTCTACATTTCAAGGGTTGATGAATTCCATTTTCAAACCCTTCCTTAGAAAACTTGTGTTAGTATTTTTTGATGATATTCTAGTCTACAACAGGTCTTGGAAGGATCATGTTCAACATGTTGACAGGGTGCTCAAACTATTGGAGGAGAAATAATTATATGAAAAAACCTCCAAATGTTTCTTTGGAGTACAAGAGGTGGAATATATGGGTAATATTGTATCTCACGAGGAATTTAAGGTAGACCATAACAAAATTAAAGCCATTAAGAAATGGAAACTACCCACAACCATAAAGAACTTTCGAGGATTTCTCGGGTTAACATGGTATTATCGCAAGTTTGTTCAGAATTATGGGAGAATAGCAACATCTTTAACAACATTATTGAAGAAATATGAATTTTCATGGAATTCGGAAGCAACTAAGGCCTCTCAAAGTCTTAAAGAGGAAATTTTCCTAGCACCGATCTTAACTACGCTAGACTTCACAAAAACCTTTATTGTGGAATGTGATCCCTCAGGAAATGGAATTGGTGTTGTTTTAATGCAATAAGGAAGGCCGATTAATTTTGAAAGTCGTGTAATCAAAGGAAAGTATTTACAGAAAGATATTTATGAGAAGGAAATGTTGGCAATACTACATGCACTAAAGAACTTGCGACCTTACCTAATGGGAAGACACTTCAAGGTAAAAACTGATCATGATAGTCTTAAACACTTTTTGGAACAAAGACTATCTTTAGAAGAGAAGAAAAAATGGGTCACAAATATGTTGGGTTATGACTTTGAAATCATCTACAAAAAGGGGAAGCTAAATGTCGTTGCAGATGCACTCTCAAGAAAGGATGAAGAGGTGGAAGCATTTCTTTGTGTCATTTCTATTATCCAACCAAATTGGATAACCAAAGGAAGGAATGAATGGAAAAAGGATGAAGAAGTGTGGACACTCATTCAAAAGTTGCAGCAAGATCCTATTACATCTGATACATTTAGTTGGAAAAGTGATTCCTTTTGGTACGAAGATTTCTTATATCTTTGTAAGAGTTCCCAACTAAAACAAAATATTATTTTGGAATTGCACACTTCTCCTTCTTTAGGAGGACACTCAGGATTTTTAAAAAATTATCACAAGGTGAAGAAAGATTTTTTTGGGATGGCCTTAAATCTGATATTCAAAATTTTGTGGCAGAATGTTTGGTTTGCCAACAAAATAAAGAGTTTTCCGGATTATCCACAGTCTTATGAAACATTTGACAAATGTTTCATAAGACTGTGGATAATCCGACAAACTCTTCACTAAACAATAACCACAGGAACTTGAAAACCAAAAAAAACAAAATAAAGTTGAGACAATTAAGAAGTCGAGTCTTCTACAAACTTTATCCATTCCAAGTCAATGTTGGGAGGAGATTTCAATGGATTTTATCATAGGTTTACCTAAGTCTGAAGGAAGAGTGTCATCATGGTGGTAGTTGATAGACTTTCCAAGTATGCACACTTTTGTGCATTATCTCATCCACTTAAAGCAAGTACAATTGCTACTGTATTTATGGAAACCATTCAAAAGCTACATGGAAACCCAAATATTATTGTAGTTGACAAAGACCCCATTTTTACTAAAAATTTTTAGACAAAATTATTTTCTTGTTTGGGTAATCAACTAGCTCATAACTCATCTCATCATCCTCAATCTGATGGTCAAACTGAGATAGTAAACAAATGTTTGGAAGGCTATCTTCGTTGTTTTTTATCTGATAAACAAACACAATGGGTCAAGTGGTTACCTCTGGCTGAATGGTGGTATAGAAATTTCTTCTATACTGCAGCAAAAATGACCCCATTTATGGAATTTTATGGATATCATCCACCGTACATCACATAATCTTTAAGAGAAAATTATAAGGTTCAAGCAGTGGAAGATCACATCGAGCATCAACAAAAAGTTATACAAATTTTAAAGGATAACCTAAATTTGGCACAAAATTGAATGAAACAACAGGTAGATCAACATCGTAGTGAGATAAGTTTTGATGTAGGAGACTGGGTATTTTTACGGCTACAACCATATAAACAAATGTCCCACAAGCAAGATAATAAGTATAATAAATTATCGCCAAAGTACTATGGTCCTTATAAGGTGTTGCGAAAGATTGGTACTATGGCATACAAATTGGAGCTTCCTGATTCTTCCCGAGTGCATCCAGTTTTCCATGTTTCATGCTTAAAAAAGGTTATAGGTGACAAACTTCTAGTTAAAACAATATTGCCAGAACTTGATGAGGAAGGAAAAATCATATTGGAAGCTGAAGCAGTCACGGGAACAAGAACTCGACAGCTACGAAATAAATCAATTTCAGAGTATCTCATCAAGTGGAAGAACTTACCCACTGAATATTCTACATGGGAGGATGATAATTTTATATAGAAGCATCCAGAGCTACTCAAGCGTTGAGGACAACAATTTTTTGAAGGAGAGGAGCATGTTAGGTCCCTATATTACTAGTGTAGTCTCGTATTGTTGTTAGTGTAACCCCTTATTTTCATTATTGTACCCATGTAACCCCCATATTGTTATTATTGGGCCCTTACATTATTATTTTTAGGTTGGATAGGATTATATTGTGACCCCATGGACTCCTATATATAGAAAGGAGGTTTTGTCATTTGAATCATCAAAGAATTGTTCATTTTTGTAATGTATAGGAGGTTTCCCCCTCGAAGTGGCTTATTTCTAAGGCGTTGATCTCTCTATTTCTTCTATTTTTGGAGTTGGTTTCA
>CM076581.1:1055655100-1055749591 GCA_034641835.2 Pinus albicaulis
AACCCTGGTCGATATTTTATGCTATCAATTCAGGACACTGAATTGACCAAAAATTTTTGCGCCGTTGCCGGGGAGGTATAAATAGGTAGCCCTATTTCCTATTTCCCAAAAACAATAATATGCGTAGAGAAAGAGATTCTAGGGGTAGATTTGTAAGAGGCGGAAGTTTAATTCCCACAACTCCACTCACTCCACCAAGACCAAGAAGTAGCACACCTCCAACTCAAACTCAAATTCCATACTATCCTGGTCATAGGCTTCTAGAGGTCTCAAGATCAGATATCTCATCAGGAAGATCCCCCACTTCATCCACTGAAGCAATTCTAAAAGAAGAATATCCAAGGACTCCTACAGAAGGGATAACTTTTTTCACTTCCACAAGGGAATATATTCCAGCAAAAGAATAAAAAATCCCTAGTGAAGAGGAAGAAGAGGACTATTTCTTCAATATACTCTTAATATAAGAACCAGTAGAACAACTAGCTCTTCCAACTGAACCCTATATCAGTTCAGAGGAGTTTATCATGGAAAAATAAGGGGAAGGAGAAGTCTTTAATGGAGAACATACACTATTTGGAGGAGGTGGAGGAAGAGGAGGAGACAGAAGAGGATATAGAGGAAGAGGTAGAGGAAATGTAGAAGGAGGAAGAGGAAATGCAAACTGAGGAAGAGGTAGAAGGGGAACTAGAAGTCCTTTTGGATTCCCTATAGTAGATGAAGAGATTAATGCAACTATGAAAAATATCTCACCTTTTGTTCTTCCAAAGTTTCATGTACTAAAAAGTGAGGATCTTGAAACCTTCTTATTTGAATTTGAAGTTCTATGTAGAACCTATGATTATCTACAAGATGCTCAGAAACTTAAACTGCTCCCTTCAACATTGAAAGGATCAGCATTAAAATGGTTTATGAGTCTAATCACTAGGTCTATTAAGACATGGGATGACATGAGGAAAGAATTTCTAGATAGATACTTGGATTACTGTATACCAGTCAATCATAAGGAAGAAGTGTTTAAGATGATACAAAAAGAGGATGAAAATCTGGAAGATTTGTTGGAAAGATTCAATTATAACATCAAGAGGGAAAAGATGGAAAATCTAGATCAAGAAACTTTGAAATATCTCTTGTTGAAAACAATTAGGGATGAATGGATAGATATCCTCAATATGATGGGAAAAGGGGACATATCTCAGCTTCCATTACCTGATATAGCTGAATTATGTATCAATCTTTCAAGATGAAAATTAAAAATTCTAAAAGGACCAAGAGACCTTGCTCTTGCAAGGGCAAGTAAATCTGCATCTAGAACAGTAAGTAGGACAGAAATAGGTAATATGCTTGATGAATTCAATCTGACATTCTAGGGAGTCTTAGTGAACAAATAGACACTCTTAAGTTACAAAACAAGAAAAAAGCCGAAACTGATGCCTTATCAATATTTTGTCCCAAATTTAGGAAGAAGCATGCCTTGAGAGAGTGTCCTTTAGATGAAAAATTAATAAAGACTTGTGCAATTTTTTCAGAAAAACATGAGACCAAGAGTTGTCCTTCACTCCCTGGTCTTAAGGCTGTCTTTCAAGAAGAAACACCCACAAATTCTACAGAATCTCTTAACTTTGTCTCTAGAAGACCTTGGAAGGGACCTCAGACACATGGGTTTAATAATCAAATGTATAATCAACCCCCACCAAATTGGAACTCTTGGCAGCAACCTTGGCTCCAATTTCAAAATCAATCTCAACCTTGGGCACAAGGAACACAAAATCCTTTTAGAAGGTTCTCCCAGTATATCAATATCCACCTTCTTATCCCTCATATCCAACATATTCAAACTTTCCCCCGCAACAAAATCCTCAACAAAATCCTCAACAGAATCCACAACATCAAAACAAAAATCAAAATCCACCACTTCCATTACCATTTCCTCAGAAAGAAAATCAATTGCCTGGGCAGCCAATACCCAACCCCAATAATAAAAACCCTCACAATACATATATGATAGAAGTTCAACAATTCCCAACCTATTTGATTACTCCTTTAGACCTTAATGATGTTTAGCTTAGGCCTGGAAGAATACTTGAAAAGAAGAAACCTTCTGTAATTATACAAGAGCAAAAAAATTCTGAGGAAGATTCTCTATGGGTAAATAAAAGTCTTGAGGGAAGCACATATTTTCAAGACCAAAATATTGAAAAATCAAAACAGAAAAAACCAATAATTTCAACTCCTATATTAGAGTGGCCATCAACATCTACTTCTACACCTCCTTTTCCAGAAAGATTACAAATTGATAGGGGTGTAGAGAAACAAATTATGATGCCTAACTATGATTTCCTAGATGAGTTAAGAAATATTTGTATTAAGATTCCATTATTACAAGCTATCAAGGAAATCCCAATCTTAGCAAAAACAATAAAGGAGTTGAGTATGAAAAAAAAAGGAAAAAGAATAAAAGAGACAAAGAAAATACAACTGGTAGGAAAAATAGCAGATATAATGATGGGAAAGACTGCCATTCCAAAGCATCTAGACCCAAGAAATCCAGTTTTTAAAATACACATCAATGGAATTGAAATCCAGAACACACTTATTGATTTAGGAGTAGAAATCAATATCATGAGTAGGCAAATCATGGAAAAACTAAAACTTCCTAATCTTATTTTTACACCCACACTGCTACAATTAGCAGATAGATTTGTGATCAAACCAAATGGGATAATAGAAGATATTCCAGTGTCCTTAGATTCTTGGGAGAATCCTGTGGATTTCATGATCCTAACTCCTAAAAATGATCTAGGAGGACATCCTATTATATTAGGAAGACCTTGGTTAGCTACAACTGATGCTTTCATTAGCTATAGATCTGGTGATATGTACATTTCTGATGGAATTTCAACCAAGAAATTCACCTTGTATCCTCGAGCAAGAACAATCACAAAATTAGATGATACTCAGTGGATTGATGATGAAGAAGATATACAACGTCTCTTCACTATTTCAGAAATTAGTGAAGATAGTCAAATTCTGAATACTTTGGAAAATTATGAATCTTCTTCAGAATTTAAATACGAAAAATTTCAAGAAGAATCTAAAATTGAGTTCTTATCATCAAGACAAATGTCTCTTTACTCCATGGAATATTTTGCAGCTCTGCAGTTGAAATATTCCTAGGAAAATCCTTAAATGTAAACAAAAACCTAGAGGAATTTCAACAAGAAAAGCTAGTCAAAAAATTACAGAGACACTCTTATGCATATGCTTGGGAGTACACTGACATGAAAGGGATCAATCCTAAGACTTGCACTCATCATATCTATATAGAGGAAAATTGTAAACCAATCAAACAACCTCATAGAAGGATGAATCCAAACCTTAGGGAAATTGTTAAAGAAGAATTGCAGAAGTTGTTAAATGTCAATTTTATGTATCCCATTTCAGATAGTCAGTGGGTCTCTCCTTTGGTGATTGTACCCAAGAAGAATGGAAAATGGAGGGTATGTATTGACTACCGAGAACTAAACATAACTACTCTTAAAGCTTATTTTCCCTTACCTTTCATAGATCAGGTGTTAGACACATTAGCAGGCAAAAAGTACTTTTCATTTTTGGATGGGTTCAGTGGTTATAATCAAATTAAAATAGCACTTGAGGATCAATACAAAACCACATTCACCTGTCCCTGGGGTACCTATGCCTACCGAGTATTGCCATTTTGATTATGCAATGCACCTGCAACATTCCAAAGGGCAGTATTAGGAATCTTTTTAGATCTAATACATGACTGTGTGGAGGTATACATGGATGACTTCACAGCCTATGAAAACACATTTGAAGAAGCCTTAGAAAACTTGGAAAAAGTTATAAAGATATGTAAAGAAGAAAATATTTCATTAAGTCATGAAAAGTGTTTTATGATGTTTACTTAAGGGATTGTTCTAGGACATCACATTTCAGGAGATGGGATCAAAGTTGATAAGTCAAAAGTTGAAGTCATCTCCAAAATAATAGTTCCAAGTTGTCAAAAAGATGTTAGGAGTTTTCTAGGATTTACAAGGTATTGTAGGAGATTTATAGAAAACTTCACTAAGATAGCATCTCCACTTTTAAAATTACTTACCAAGGACTATGAATTCAATTGGAATCCTGACTGCCAGTTAGCCTTTGAAACCCTAAAAACAAAAATCTTTGAAGCACCTATTTTGAGGGGACCTAACTGGAAATTACCTTTTCATATTTCAATAGATGCCTTAGATACAGCTTTAGGAGCTGTATTGGGACAAAAAGACCTGATTCCTTATGCCATCTACTACACAAGTAAAAATTTGACTCCTTCAGAGTTAAATTATACTGTAACTGAAAAAGAGTTCTTAGTTGTTGTTCATGCCATAAATAAATTTGGACACTATATAACAGGCTATGAAACTTTTGTTCACACAGATCATTCTGAAATTAGGTACCTAATGAACAAATCAATTACTAATGGCAGAGTCACAAGATGGTTATTTCTTTTACAAGAGTTCAACATCACTATTCTAGATAGGCTAGGGAAACAAAATATAGTAGCTGATTTCCTATCTAGACTCCAAAACATTAAAGACAATGCTCCAGTTGAAGATAAATTCCTTGATGAATATCTATTTGCAATTACCACTCAAACTCCTTGGTTTTCTGATATTGCTAACTATCTAGTTTTAGGAAAATTTTCTTCAATTATGAATACAAGAGATAAAAGAAAGATCATTTATGATAGTGCAAAATATTCATGGATTTCTATTGAGTTATACAAAACAGATCCAGACTTTATTATCAGAAGATGTGTTCGAGAAGATGAGATGCCTGAGATTCTCAAGGCATTTCATGATGAACCATGTGGTGGACACTTTGATGATAAGAGGACAGCTTATAACATCCTTCATTTAGGATATGATTGGCCATCCCTTTTTAAGGACGCTAAAGAGTATGTTAAAAGGTGTGACAGTTGTTAAAGGGTAGGGAAACCTTCTCCTTCAGGTGAGATGCCACTACAACCACATGTACACATTGAACCCTTTGAGAAATGGGCTTTGGATTTTATTGGACGTATTAATCCTCCATCAAGACAAAAGAAATATATATTAGTTTGCACTGATTATGTTACCAAATGGGTAGAGGCCAAACCATTACTTTCTGCTACTGAAGAATATGTAGTCAATTTTCTTTTTGAGGATATTTTTACTCATTTTGGTGTCCCAGTAGAAATTGTTACAGATCAAGGAGCTCAATTCACCTCAAAGCTAGAGGAGAAAATGGTAGAAAAGTACAAAATTAGACACAAAAAATCTACTCCCTACCATCCACAAGAAAATGGCCAAGTGGAATCTACCAATAAAGTCATTGAAGGGATCCTAACAAAGACTGTTCATTTACACATGAGAGATTGGTCAGAAAGGCTTCCTGAAGCCTTGTGGGCTTACAGAACTACATGGAGAAACACAATAGGTCACACTCCTTATGAACTTGTTTATGTAAAACAAGTCTTGTTTCCCATAGAGTTTCAGATCCAAACTTTCAAAATGGAAGTCCAATTAGGACTTGATCTAACAGAAGCACAGATTGGAGCAAATTAATGAATTGGATGAGATCAGACAAGATGCAGTCCAGAGAACAAGCATAGTCCAAGAACAAAGGGACTAGATGGCATGATAAGTACATCAAGGAAAAGAAATTTAAAGAAGGTGACTGGGCTCTCTTATTTGATTCAAAGTTTAAGGATTTTTCAAGTAAATTTCAAACTCATTGGCTTGGGCCATATGAGATTGTGAAAATATTTGAAAATGGAGCAATAAAAATCAGGACAATAGATGAAGGAAATATAGCTTTTCTTGTAAATGGACACAGACTAAAATTGTATCGCAAGCCACTTTCAAGAGAGGAATTTGTCAAGAAATTTCAAGATAACATCGATATGAAGTTAGTGAAGAATAATTCTTCTTCTTCACTAACTTAATTGTATTTTTCTTCAATATATATATAAGGTATAAACATGAAAACCAATCATTGATTGGCATGTTTATACAGAAAATCTAAGGTGAAAATCAAAAATTTTTTCTGACACTTTAGATTTTCAAAATTGTTCTTTTCTGCAATTAAGCATTATAAAAACATAAGTTGCAGATTCACTTTACATATTCATGATCCATTTAATTCCATTCCATACACTTCATCCACATTTTCACTTCATTCCATTCCATACTCCATTCCATTCACATTTCACTTCATTCCATTCCATATTTCAGAGTTTTTGTATAGGTATATTCTGTAGCTACTTGTTCTGCAGCCAGAATTATTCTGTAGCCAATTGATTCTGCAAAACCTACTTCAGTAAAAAGAGGATGAGTCAGAGAAGGTTATGGAGACCAAAAGAGCAATATTTCTCAGATGAAAGACAAAAGCACATCAAAACAGCCAAGATTTAAAAAAAAAAAGCTAAGGTAAGACTGTGTGAAATTATTTTTGATAACAAATCATTAAAGGTATAATGTGGTTAGGTCATATGTTTTCCTAAGTTATTTTCTGATTCTAATTGATCAAACCCCTATCATAACAAATCATCCCTTGACCAAATCCCTCTCATCCCGCTCCATAAAAAATCATCATTAAATTGAAAGTTAACGGTCAGAATCTAGAAGTGACCTATTAGGTCACGTCATCAGACCATGGAATTCATTGATGATTTTTGAAATCTTCATAAGATTTCTTCACGGTCATTCATCCCATATCAAACTCTTACACCTAATTATCCTCATGATTTACCACTACCCTATTTCCGTTCATATCCACTCACTGTTATTTCTTTCCATAACCAATCCCCATCTGTAGAGAAGTCATTTTAAGGTAAGAAAACCCTTCACAGTTGATTTTTCTTTGGACATAAGAACAGGAACAGAGCAGTGAATTGAAGCTAGAGAAGGGAAGTAATCTTTATAAGAACAGGAACAAAGCAGTGAACTAAAGCCAGAGAAGGGAAGTAATTTTTATCAAGAAGAAATGGGACTTATTGTAAGGTCAGAGCCAATTGGAACCAAGTATCTAGAAGTATACCCTTAGATTAAAGGGTTATTACAACAGGTTGGATGGTTGAGCTTTATAGAGAAGTTTAATGGATTCCACAAGGAAATCACAAAGTCATTTTCCAGGTCGTTCGATGGGTCAGAAGTGGAGATTGGGGATATCAAATTCACCATCACAGATTCATTCATAGCAGAAGAAATAGAGCTGCAAGATAGGGAGAACGTTGGTTTAAAAACAAAGAATTTCATAATGAGGCTTGGACACAAATGCTTAAAAACCCAGGTATGGACACTGTAGTGTTTAAGAAAGGTATTCCTAGTTTAGCTTTGAAGAATAAATGGAGGAATATGCTATTAATTTTACAAAAGTTCATAAACTGTGAAGGCAGATTTGGTACTTTGTATGTATATCATATTAGAATCATGATGAATTTTCTAGATGAAGAAATAAATTTTCCCTTTTTCTTACTTAATAGTTTGAAAAGGATGTCTTCAAATGTCCAAAAAAGGCTTCAGTTTTTAGAAACCACCTTACATCATCATGGCTTAATTAAAATGTTAATTGAGTTTCATTTGAAGAAGATAGGAGATAGTTGGGATGAATTCCTCCTAAGGAACCATTTTGAAGAATCAAGAGAAACATTGTCTAAATAAAAGCCTGTGAGAAAAAGTAAGAGAGGAAAAGATGTTAAAACTGTTGAAATCAAGCCTAATGTATCAACACAAGAAGACAGTGATGAAATAATCTCTGAAAAGTTGGTAAAAATTAGGAAACAACTCAAAAATAAAAGGAAGGAGGAATTAACAAATGAATGTATTGAAAGTGAGGATGTAAAAGATAAAAATCTACCCAAATTGAGGAGAAGCTCCAGGCTTAAAGGTATGATGAAAAAGACATGCATTAAGGGAACTGGAATCATAAACATTGAAGAAGAAAGCCCAATCCAGACACCAATGGACAGATCTCCTATATACCAATATGAAGAAAACTCTAGTAGAAAGTCCCCAAATGTAGATCCAGCTCAGCAGCAATTTTATGAGCATGTGGAATCATTAGAGATAAAAGCCTCAGAGAACAGAGAAAGGTCCCCCAGTCCACAAGAACCTCCAATTAAAAAATTAAAAAGAGACAATTATGAATTGGAGATACTGAATAACCATATTAAGAATGAAAATGAAATCCTTAGGAAGCAAGTTAAATTGAAAGGCAGCATTAACAACACTCTCTCTCAGAAAATGGAAGGATTATATAAAGAAAACAAGAAGTTGAAGAAAAGAAACAGGAAATTGAACAG
The DNA here is from genome assembly GCA_034641835.2 of Pinus albicaulis. Lineage (NCBI taxonomy): Eukaryota > Viridiplantae > Streptophyta > Pinopsida > Pinales > Pinaceae > Pinus > Pinus albicaulis. The sequence continues at coordinate 1,055,663,448 of CM076581.1, forward strand.
GGCACTTATTAATCTGAAGTTCAAAACACTCATGAGGAAACCTAGGATGGCACTAACTACTAGAAGAAGCAGAAAAAGAAGGTTAGATGTTATTGCAGAAGTGTCAGTACAAATGGAATGAAATTGCATGAGAGCATGCAAAAATTTTGCAGTGGGGGTATGTTGAGCCCTAAAAGTGTCTTCTCCTTTTCCAAATTCCACTTCATCCTATCATTCCTTTTGTCATTTTATAGACCTAAAATATCAATAAGAATGATTAAAATCACTTAAGGAATACATGCAATGACTAACTTGTTGTACTTTTGTGGTTTTGTTGTCTTAATGATTTCTGAGCAGTTTTAGCTACAGAATGCAACCATTCTACAGTCAGTTACACATTCCGTAGCCATTTTTGGGTTTGAACATGCTACAGGTGTCATATGAAGAAAAGGCGTATATGGTTAGAGTCTAAATCTTTCTTACATCATTCCTTGTCACCCACGAAGGCTAAATCAATAACTGGAGATGCTTATGCATGTGGTCAAACCAAAAGTCCGAGAAGCAGATTTTTATAAGGATAAGGACTCTTGACTTGCTTTCAGCAAATCATGAGTCCTAAAAAAGAGTTTTAGTTTGATTTTGACTTTAGAATACACCTGTGCCAACTTTCATTCAATATCAGTTATGTAATTGCCTATAAATTTAGCTCGGTGAGACCGACAAAAGAAGTTAACTCTTACTTTTCCAATACTATGATACTCTGTTTCGAAGTATTTTTGATAATAAGAAGCATAAATTTGATGCTGTATTAAAGACAAACTTGAGGGGTTAAATATTTTTATGCCAATTTGATAGAAGATGGCTCCTACTATCCAAGGAGGCTTCCACATGCTTTCTAGATAAGTAGTTTTTGATTCTGTGTTGTTATATTTCTCACTTAGACAGTTTTTTGAGTTCATATCTTTTAGTATCATGTCTTGCATTGTTTTTTTAACTAACATATCCTCATGATTTTATAGTTAGTCTTTTCTCGAAGCTTTTCCAACATATCTCTATTTAATGAATCAATTTAATTATGACATCCTGAGTTATCAGCACCTTAGCTTTTGTTAGTTAGATTAAAATATCCTTAGTATCCTACAACCATTATTTTTCTTAAAAGCCTTTCCAACATATCACTATTATATGAATAAGATTTGGTTTTATTATGATTGAGTTAATTAGTATTTACTGTTCTGCAAATTAGATAGAAGATCCTCATATTATTACAAGAAGTCTTTTCTCAAAACTGTTCCAATAAATCTCTAGATCACATAAAAGACCTAATTGCAATACTATGGGTTACTTGTTGTTTAGAAGATCCTTATGTCATTATATCTAATATCCTTCAATGAACTATTCCAATAAATCTCTAGTTGATGAACGAGATCTAGTTGTGATAACATAAGTAGTTTCAAATATTCATAGGAGATCCTTAGCATATTATAGCAATTTGCTTCTCAAGATGTTCCAAAATATCTCTATCATATGAATAAAATTGCTCTATAATATTCTAAGTTGCTGTCTATTTGTAGGAAGATCCTTATCACATTGGAGTTCAATATTTTCCACAAATTATTCCAACAAACCTCTAACTAAAAGGATCGGGTTGAAAAATAATGTCTTGAGTTACATTTCATGTTAATTTGCAAGCTAGGAATCCATGGATTAAAATGCTCTGTTTTTCATTATTTTTCTAATTAGGGACAAAATTTACAATTACACTCTGTTTTGAGTCTAAGGTTCTCTTTTTCTTTCCTTTTTGACATAGATTTGGTGTCATCTTTAGAACATGGAAGAGCATACCAAAACTCAGATATAACCAAACTAAAAAACATCAACAAAATATTGAAAACAATGAAATAAGAATAAGGATATTTAGGCACATATAGTGCAAGTATACCTCATCAATTTACAAACCCTGGTCGATAATTTATGCTATCAATTCAGGACACTGAATTGACCAAACAACCTCTTAGGAGGAAGCAAGTGCTCCTAGTATTGATCAATGGTCTTCAATACTTCATGGGGTACTAATATTGTTGATATAAACCTATGTGTTTCATGGAGTATTTCTCAAGGCAACTTATATGCTTCATAGGGCACTATGTAAGGCTACCTACATACTTCATTGGGTACTCATGTCACTTAGTCGTGCCTCTATTATTTATAAGGTATTCATATCACTCATTGGCAACTATGAGCTTTGTGGTATGTATTTAGATTTCATATATGCTTTGTTGGATGTATTCATATCCTTAAGATATTTTCATATGCTTTTTAGGATATTCATAATGCCCAAGGGTACTCATATCACCCAAGGGTAGCTATGTTCTTTTTTGGACATTAATATATTTTTGGAGTGCTTATGTTATTTGTAAGATAATCGTTTCAATCAACATTATAAACATTTTTGTATGATGATTTGACTTGAGTGTGCTCATATAATCTATAAGCCACTTATATTACCCATAAATATAATTTCTATTCATACTCCTTAAAAATACAAATATTATAATAATCAACATCAAATAAATCACAAATCAAGGTAAACATTAAATCGCACAGAATTTAATCATATTCATATAAACGATAATAATATAATCCCACATCAACCTCAAAACTAGAAACCCACAAAAAATCATATTTTTATATACTCCAACATTAACCTCAAAACTAGAATCTATATTTGTAAATATAAGTAACAATAATAATAATATACTCCCACATCAACATCTAAACTAAAACTATGAAAATCTATATTTATACAAAGAACAATATTAAAACACTCCCACACATCAACCTCAAAACTAAAATTGAAAATGATGTGCTTTTATTGTTTATATTCCAAGAAACCTACTTTCCATATTGATTGTAACTTATACTCACCACACCATTACACCAGTGTGAATGTGGAACAAAACGCGTCATTTTAGTAGCATAAGTAAGTCAAAAAGAACTTTGAAATATTAAATTAACTTTTGAAACTACCAACATTTAAAAAATATCACATAAGTATGATGCGGAAAGTCAAAGAAAGTTTTAAAAAAAAAAAAAAATTGAAAAATTTAAGTAATAGCTACAACTACCAACATTTAAAAAATATCAGATAAAGTATGATGTGGAAAGTGAAAATGATATTTGTGGGTCTTTTTATTATAATTGGTTTGATTACAATTACAAGATTATTGGGACTGTAATTGAAAACTCAAAGAAAAATTATCAATTCCAAAAATATGGTGTTACTAACAAATTATTCGGGGCCTCATGGAAGTGATGAAAATCAAGCTCAAATTCCCTGATCAGGGTGCCACGCGGAAGAAGGGAGACTTGAGGTCGCACGTGGCAGCATGCACCACATGTTCACTCAAGGATGAAGACGGTAGACATCTAGAGGGGCAATATTATCACACGCCGATTATAATGACTATCGAAGATTTAGGTGGAGGCAAACTAACATTGTATGAGAAGCTTGGGAAACAACGTTAGTGCTTGAAGGGGTTTATGAAAGCAGTGGTAAGGAAGGGAGGCATCGTTTTCCTGCTGAATTCTAAAGAAGGAGGTGCAGGTGTAGTGCGGAAGAAGGTTGGAGCTCTATGGCCTCATCTAGACACCTGGTACGTGGTATATATCCTTGTGATGTATGCAGAGGTCTACTTTGTCACTCGTCTGGTTTGTTACACTGCAATTGTCTGTGATGAGATTTCTTCATTCTTGTTCAATTGGAATTCTACAGTTAATTGTCAGGTTTTAGATGGAGGTTGTCAAAACTCTATGGGCTTGCATGGCACTCAATGTTACAATCATTTTTTGAATTATGTTTAGAGTTATATCTCAAATTGTGGTTATTTTGTCTGCATAGCCTTGACTCAAGCGGATTTTGGTTTAATTCACTAGCACATTTGGCCCAATTTCCGACGACAATTTCGTCGCTATTTTGACACATAGGCGTCGCATGAGCAACAGTTTGAGGTAGGGAAAAATGTGGTTATCCATTACGTCACAATTCTGACACTTCAATAAAGTGTCGGAAGAGAAACACATTTTCCGACGTTTCTAGACTATCGTCGCTCTTTCGACGACAGCAAACGTCGATCTTCCGACGAAAATTGAATGTCGCTCTTTCGACAGAAACTAGACGTCACTCTACCGACGAAAATTAAACATCATTAAACGTAATTTAATGTTTCTCTTCTTACGTTTATAGTGTCGCACTTCCGGCAGATTTAGTGTTACTCTTCCGATAGATATAGAAACTCTCTTCATACGTTTATACTGTCGCAAGTTCCGACGTTTAAAGCGTCACACTTCTGACATAGTTGGTGTCGCTCTTCCGAAGGCTGGAGCATCGCTCTTCCAATGAATATAGAATATGTCTTCCTATGTTTATACCATTGCAGTTCCGACGGAAACAAAAAAATATTTAAAAAAATTTATTTAGATAAATCCAGCATGGATGACCTTGGTTCTCTCCTTTGGCCTCTAGGCATCCTCCTTCACCTTTAAGACTATCATTTATTACTTCTCTTTTATTTTATTGAATGATTTTCACCTCCATAGGAAGTTTGTGACTTAGCTGTCCTTGAGGTCCTGGCAAATCCTGGAACAGATCTGAGAAGTGGTGATGAACTGCTTGCCTTAAGGAAGTGTGAATGCAGGCATGGAGGAAGTGATGCTATCAAATATTTCTTCAATGGTTCATTGTAACTGTGGTGTCTCATAGGGATTGGCACCAACTGTATTTATGAGTACTATATTGTGTGGTTAAACAAGCTATATGATGTTGGAAGTTACACATTAGTCACCTTAATGAGGCAAGACTCAACACATCCTCCACCATTGATAATGGAAAATCATCGTCCTCTATAACAAAATCTATGGAAAATTTCACACACTCGGACAATTAATGCAAAAACGAAATTTCGCCTTCTTCCTAGACGATTTCCCAGATCTTAACCCTAGAATTTTCAAACTTTAAGACTACTATTTTAATTTAGAGTGTAAAACAACAGCAGAAGGATCACAATAGTTCACTTCAAATAGCCCCAAACATTTCACCAATTCAGGGAGAAGATATACAAAACAAATATATAAGTTTAAGCCTCTTATAGGGTAACTTATCAGCCAATAATCAGATCTGAAAATGCACTTTTACAGCAGTACAATTACCCCCTTGTATTCTACCTCATATCTCAAATAACTTAAAAATTTTCCCTGTTGCTTATGTCCAATCAGTAAGACATGAATTACTAAATAACAATTTTCCCTGTTGCATGGATGACCTAGTTTGGATGCAACAATCAACAAGCATGCCAATGCAAAGCAATCCAATATGCCTAGCCCTTTAAATTATTTGAGATCATGTAAGCCATCCATGGCTTCTCTAGTTTATCAAATTTATTTTCATTATTTTACAAGTATTGTTATGTAACCTGTGTGGCTATGCTACTATTATAAGTTATAACCAAAAAAGTGATTTCTTTAATATGGCTACAACATAATAAACGACAAACAAAATAAGTGAATGGACAGTCCAACACCAACCTCACTCATTACTGCCAGCAAGGATCTAGATAGGTCAACATTGAGCATCATGTCAATAATTTATAATGGCAAAGGACATCAAAGTTGGAGGATCAAGAAAATGAAGGAAAAACACCAGTCAAGCCCTCCACAATAATCACTTAAATAAGCACCCATTAATGTATGTTTTGGAGTCATGCCATGTCAAATGTTATAGCCTGCTATTGTATTTCATGTGCAGAAATTTTGCTATCAATTAAGGCATGTACACTTGAATGGAAACTATTATTTATTTCTATAGGTGGTTAGATTTCAAAATAAAAAAATTTAAAACAACTCTTCTAGCAAAAGAAAGCATATTTATGAAGGAATAATTCATACTTGTGATATAGAAAAAACAAAAAAATATTAAATATATATATATATATTTAGATAAATCCCACATGGATGACCTTGGTTCTCTCCTTTGGCCTCTAACACTACTAACAACTGATCAAAAAATTTAACATTAATAAACTAAATTAACCTTTTCAAATAACCTAATTTTGATGTAAATAGATGATACTAATAATAAATTTAATCAAGTAAAGCATAAGACAAATGAAAAGAATCTCCACCAAACTTTAGAACGACCTTAAATTGGAATTAGCCACTTGTTGCCTCCTACCAAACAGATTGTGTGGGTATATTTAATAGTGAGAAGATTGTGCTACACCTCTACATATTTTATACCTGTCGCCAATTGTGTACCACTAATTATTTGATACTTTATTCTCTGTATACCCAACTTGGTCTACAACTACCTTTTTCCCCAATATTTTAATGTAACCACGATTCATGCTACATAAATTTATAATGGCTACTATGCATATTGTCAAAGGAGAATATTGTCCTAATTCGAGAAAATCAAGCATGATATGCCAGAAGGAGTAGATAAGTAGGTATCCACCGGGTTGTACTGTCGTGCCTGTTGATATCAGTCCATTACACTGTTCAAAACCACAACAATCATGGGATTAACCAACAATACATTTGAATTCCAAAATCCCAAAAAAAAAATGGAGCCCTAATTTAAAATCCCACCTGTTGAGGGTTGATCTTCTCGTAAGATCGAACATGATCAAGATGGTTGTAGCATCCTGGCAAGAAATTGGCACAATTTCTGTAAACTGCTGATGCCCTGAAAAAGAAGAATTGAAGTGAGTAAAAAATTATTATGTCAAAATGAGAAACGGCCAATACAACTTTGTGTTAATGAAATTAAATCAGAGAGTGTTGGCAAGATTACCCCCAAAATCCCAAATGATAAACAAAATTTTAACACCTCTGATATGGATAACTTTGTCCTTACAAGAAGTTTCCACTGTTTGAACATACTTCTCATTTCTCCCTAAAGATACATACTATACCTGATTTCAATAAAACAAATTCAAGTATTAGTAGAGTTTGCGTAGTGGAATGAATTTTAATGATGACCAATATTATGCTTGCCAATTTTTAATTCAATCGAACCACCTATCTTTACATAATGCAATGTGTGATTCCCACTATATCTCAAATCCTACATGGATGACTTTGGTTCTCTCCTTTGGCCTCTAGGCATCCTCCTTCACCTCTAAGACTATCATTTATTACTGCTCTTTTATGTTAATGAATGATTTTCACCTCCATAGGAATTTTGTGACTTACCTGTCCTTGAGTTGCTGGAAAATCCTGGAACAGATCTGAGAAGTGGCGATGAACTGCTTGCCTCAAGGAATTTACTTTTCAAGTTCTCAGCATATTTAATGAGGTTATCGTGTTTCATAAGTTCTTGCCTCAATGTCGATGAATCCTGTAACACATCAACTTGGGATCAGATGCTTCTCATGGCCTTATATGACATTAATTTGGATATTTAGGAAATGTTGACTTCAACACTCCAGTCGATCATGAGAAAATTGATGATGAAGTAAAAATTAAAATGCTGACAATGCTTTGGACACTTAGTGATTCGTAATTCTGAATTCATGTTCTTCTGCAACAAAGTTAGAATATCACATAATGGAAGACACATGCAAGTTATTAAAACGAGTCAAACATGCTCATGAACCTAACACAAATAGAATGCAATATAAAATCTTGCATTTAATACCTTGCGAAAATAACTGACAAGAATACTGGGTCTAGCTCCATTTTTCTTTCAAAACTTAGAATAATTCCCCAAGAACTAGGAAATTACTCACCTAATAACTGTGATAGCATAAAAGTCCAAAGTAGTAAGGTTTTCCAAATTGCCAACCCAACAACAAAGGTATATCTATTTCCCTGTTGAAAATGACAGTACTTAGAGTATAGGTCAACATTGAGCATCATGTCAATAATTTATAATCGAAAAGGACATCGAAGCTAGAGGATCAAGACAATTAAGGAAAAACACCAGTCAAGCCCTCCACAACAAGCACTTAAATAAGCACCCATTAATGTACGTTTTGGAGTCATGCCATGTAAAATGTTCTAGCCTGCTATTGTATTTCATGTGCAGAAAGTTTGCTATCAATTAAGGCCTGTACACTTGAATGGAAACTATTATTTATTGCTATGTGTGGTTAGATTTCAAAATTGAAAATTTTAAAACAACTCTTCCAACAAATGCAAGCATATTTATAAAGGAATAATTCATACTTGTGATATTTAATCATGTAAATTATGCACCAATGGGTACAATACAAAACCGAGAATGAGAACAAAGAAGATATTTAATAATGTAAATCATGAACAAATGAGTACAGACAAACCAAGAATGAAAGGAAAGAGAGAAGTTAGTGATGAGAATCTCATGGGATCACTTGCAATATTTTACGAGATTGTTACAGAGATGGTTGAAGCAACTAGCTTATTATAATTTATAACATGTTTTTTATGGTCACATCATGTTATATAAAGGGACTGTTTCCTACCCAAGTGGGTAACCCCTATGAGAAAAAATTTCTCCTATTATTTCAGCTTGCCAGCAAAGAGCCTTATGATAATCCATGGATACCTAGCCTTAGACACCTCCTATCCATGCTCTAGTCAATGCTTTATTGCATCTAGTCTACTCAACCAATGAGAATGGTGTTGAATTTTCTACAACAGCAGAGTAGAATACTATTTTCTGCCAGATAATTACTACCTAATGATTCTTCACATAGTATTCTTATGCCGTTGATATTCTTATGAGTTGAGCTTGGTTGGCTTCCATTCCCCTAATTACCTGCACTCGATTGAGTTGCATATCCTTAACCATTTGGGATATTAATTCCTTGATGAGCCCATTCTTAGACCTTTTAATTTCTTTTACTTTAGTTTTTCTTTGACCTTTTCTTTATCTCCATATTTATCTTCAAAGGCATCAATAATTGATGGTAAAGAGTCAAAGGTTTTATCTAAGAAATCTAAGAACCAATCTAGTTTTCCACGAGGTCGCGTCCCCCCAATTCTTCTTAGACTACCCCCACTCTGTCACTCAGCATCCCGAGCCCAACTGGGGAATGAAATACAGAGATGAATAGATCAGGTGAACAATGCCCAAAGCCTTCTCCCAGGGAAAAAGTCATGGCACTGGTTGTAGCTTGTAAAGTTAAAGATGTTGCTAACCTATCTAATTGGATGACAAGCCACCATGATCAATAGATTGTTGTGAGATCTTCATGAAGTGAATCTCCAACATCAGATAAACCTCTATTGAAATCAAACATCAGATAAAACTCTATTGAAATCAGACATTAGTAATGGCTCCTCCATCTAGGATATTACTTAAAAGGCTAATGCCACACACTTGGTTTACAAAAATAAAAAATAAAATTCAGCAGTGCATCTTCTCTTCACATCCTTGCTTCGCTCCATCCACACCCATTGATTACAGAGCCATGAGATTCACACACAATAACTATTTCTTTCACTCACAAAATTTATTGAAATAAAAACCATTATAATTCGATGAACTATTGTGACTTAACCATTTACAAATGCAAATGAAGGTAGGTGGGGGACTAGCGGGTCAATGTTTTGACTGGTTGCCACTTGGTAAGTCCTACACTCAACAGTCTTAGCCAACAGGGAAGCTCCTACCACATGATAATAACATGCGAGTGGAAGCACAACCTATCTCAACAAGTATATAAATCAATGGTACAATGGGGATGAGGTTTTCATATTCTCACCTGGTTAAGCAAACAAAATGTCAATTAAGTGGTTGTGTTATGTCTCTTGCACTCAAAAATGCACAACAACTTCAGTTTTCATTCAGAGAGATAAAGGATTCATGATATAGATACTTCTTCTTCTCACATCTTCATTTACTATGCTGACAGGTTTACCCTTAAGAATTATAAAACAACTCAATAGAAATATTGTACGCTGATACCAGTCATGAAATCAATGAATATAACTTCTCCTTGCGGTTTCTCTCCATTGTTGATGCATCCTAGGAAAAAATAGACATTCTTAAGCTCAACTTTAGATTATTTCATGAAAGTTCAAGTCGTTCCACCAAATCACAGTCAGTTTTAACTGGAAATGGCTAGAAATAAGTGTGTGTGGGGACTGTCATACTGCTATCAAGTTCATCTCCAGAATTGTAGGACAAGAACTAGTTGTAATGGATGTGAATCGATTCCATCATTTTAGGGAGGGCTCATGCTCATGTGGTGATTATTGGTGATATAAGATAATATTGCAACATGCAGTGTTGTATTTGGACACATTTGCTTTAGTGATGTATGCAAAGAAAAAACATCCAAGACAAAAGTGATGTGTACTCTGTTGCATGACATGAATGCTACATATGTGAAGCACAATATAGGGTATTATGTCATCTTGCGAGAGGCTGAAAACTGAAGGGTATGCTATTAGATACATAATGTAGACTCTAGTTTAATAGTGTAACCCTGAGGACTTATTGTGCTAGATATTCAAAGACGTACCCTTCAAGAACGTTGATGCAAGTGTGCCAATTTGATTTAAAGTGCTCAGTTGGATTATGAACCCCTTTGTAGCATGCAAGCATCAACTATAGAGTGGCAAAATTTGATTTGTGACTGTGTGAGCCTATTAATGTAGATTTGCACGGCAATTTTATGTGTTGTCAATCACCTGTTGCATTTTATATGGATGTCTATAAAACATGAAGTAGTTCTACTGTTCTCATCTTCCTTGTCTGGATTTATATGGAAAAATTTGTAAAAATATGCTTAATCAAGGTATCAATAACTTTTGTTCTCCTCTTGTTTTTCCTCTTCACATTTATGGAAAAATCCTTGTCTACTTCTTCACTTGGTACAAGTTTTGGTAGGACAGGAATAACCATAAAATCAGTCAAGGAAGAGGTATCGGGTCCTGGGACCAACTCCATGTTGTTCGTTAGGTAAACCAGACACTCCGAAGCTAAAAAGACATAAAAACCCAAAAGGCCATTGGAGCAAATTCCAAAAAAAAAAAAAAAAACATCAAAACCCTATGGGTAAACTAAAACACATCGAAACAAAATAGCCATTGCTACAAATTCAAACTAAAACTTATCGCAAATATAAGGGAAAAGTAACCAAATGAGCATGTCAACTAATGTAAACACATTGAAACTAGATACGTGTTGTTGCATGATGCAAACCAAAAGTTCTCAGCTACATGTGAAAGATTCACCAAATGGGCATATTAGCAAACTAAAACAAGGAGAAATCAAACATCCATTTCCGCGGATGCAAACAAGAACCTCTTAGAATAACATAACAAAATAACCAAATGGGCATATCAAAAAACTAAAACATATAGAAACCAAATAGCCATTGCCGCATAAGCCAACCATTGATGACTGGGAATGATAAGATTAAAGAACCATTCATAAGTGACTACAAGGAATACAAACCTGATACCAGGGTCCATTTAGAGGTGTCATTGTCTAAAGAGAATATGGATATTTCACTTCAAGAGGGCATTTTAAGGAAATTCAAACTGACTACTACAATCAGTACAAGTAACATGCATATTTTTGGCTCAAAGGGAATCAATCATAAATATGAGACCCTTGAGCAAGTTTTGGAGCACTTCTATCATATCCATCTTGAATTCTATGAAAAGCGAAAGAAATTCCAATTGGACAACCTTCAACTTGATTTGCTGAAATTGGACAATAAAATCAGATTCATCCTGGGAGTGGTAAATGGAGAAATCATAGTGAACAACAGGAAATATGCAGAGTTGCTTACAATCAAATAGATGAAATAACACATACAAAAAACCAGATAATAATCATGAAAAAGCTTAATATTGAATTATGAACTATAAAGGAACTTACAAAATGTGACACTACGAACCTGGTCAAGCACACAAGCAAAAATATCCTGGACATGGCCCTGGTTGACAAGTTGTATTGCTCATGATGCAAGAGGATTTGTACCTGTGCTGCCAAGTCATTAAAAATCCATAATTATCTATAAAATAAATATAAGTAATTGATGTAGTATTTTTTACTCTAAGATGCATTCTTATGATAATGTTACAACATATGTTGAAAATGTCAAAACATACCTGAATAAGCTCCTCTTCATTTCAAGAAAAGTTTAGTGGAGTTGCCTGAACTTGGAACAAGCCTCCCATAATCTGAAAGAGTAGCAACTAAGTCAACAATGACTTTTTTGTTGCTACGTTGGATCGAGCGAGGTTTGATCCAACATTAAATCTTTCCAATAAATTATTCTTGATAGAAAAAATGGAACACAGGCACTAAGGAGAGCTGGTCTCTCTTTTCCCGATCTTTTTCATTGTCAGGAAGCCTTCTTTAGTTTCTTCTTTCTAATTCATTAATCCAATTCGTGGAATTTGATAAATGAATTTCTATATTCCAATGATATATAGTCTTTCAAATATGACCCTCGGTATTTTAAATAAAACACCTGAACTATAAGACCTTTATTTCTTTTGAATAGCACACCGAGATTATATCTCCCATTATTATAAACCTTGGTCTTTTTACAAAGCACTTTAATTATAATTGCAACCCTTCCTTTGTATATTGTACCAAAAGGTAAATAATCCGACTTTGACCCTTTTTAATTAACTCTAAAAGGTTTAACACATGATATAATGAAATACATCAATCCTCTGCCTCAACCCACAGGTCCACGCCTTTTATTTGATTTATTTAAAATCCGACCATAGACTTATTACACTAACCTTAACACATTAAACCCATTATTCTGCCGACGCTACATACATTCCATTCAATGGGCCCCACACATCCATTATTCACTTTTTATGAATTAAATAAACAAAAACTGCTTCAAAAAAAATGGGCCATACCTCAACTTATTCCCCGTGCAACTATTTGCGCGATTGTCATCAAATCTCTCACCCTCTAGATTGGACGAACCGGATTTCTCTCATGTTTTTTCTTGAGCCGACGGTTAGCGTTCCAAAAAAACGTAATAAGGGCGGTATTAGCCCCATGACGTGGCACAAAAGGATTGGATCGGATTTTTTTTGGGTTGTTTCGCTTCTGGCCAAAAGCGGTGCAATATGGGCTGTATTGGTTCACAAACCCACTCCCGGTATTTGCATAGTACTTAACTCAGTTCTCATTGTAGTTTAACACCTTTCTTGACTTATTTCTTTGTATTAACTCTGGGGTTAATTCCTAATATTATCGCTCCACCAACAACGAAACAAGGTTAGGGACTCCAATAGATAGACGTTCGATCATAACCATCGCATTCATAATAGTCAGGCTTAACACTTAGACAGAGGTTCGACCGCCTTACATAAAAAAAGTATATCTATGGCTTGCTCTTCTAATAGAACCCTACTCCAAGCACCATATGCAAACCAAACACAGTTAATTCATTCAGAGAATACGAATTCAAGGCAGACAGAGTTAAACAAGGAGATTAACACAGTATGATGCACAGAGTTGTCAATTTGAATAATTAACTCCTCGGAGAATGTCAATAACACACAAATGGACCAAAAAATACTGACTTTCATTCAACAGAGAACAATGCTTCTCAAATTATTAATTCACCACAAAATCCCCCTTTTCACTGTAACAGGGGTTACAATTTATAATCCATTGTATGACTTTTCAGTTCCTTTGAGGACCATTTTATTCTTTTAACATAAAAGACTAATTACATAATATTACTATCAACGGACTGACACAAATAAACCTATTCGACTTCTACAGTTACTGAACTAATCCTAACTGCAACAAACAACTAAGGTATTGACACCTTGTTGTTACATTCTGAGTGACTTCGAACTCCTCCTAGCCACAACATGTGGACAATCCTCCTACATTGCTAGCTAGTGTTCAATGCTCCTGCATCAGACTCCCGAGGGAAATTTTCTTCATGGAATCCTGTCCATGAGCTCTTTCATAGAACTGCCTATCTTCTGCAACATCACTTCAGTCATCCAAGTGGCATCTTCATCTAGCTGGTCCTTCAAATTGATCAGATACTGGAAATACTCTTGTCCTCTAGTCTTTTTGAACACCTTCTTGTCCAATATCTTCTCTGGCTATAATGGTTGTGCTGGAGGTAACTGCTTTACCCATTCAATCTGCTCTTTGTTTGCTGGTCCTTCATCTGTGCTACCATCTTCATACAAGTCTGCAACATTAAATATGGGAGATATTCCAACATCAGGAGGAAATTCAATCTCATAATCATTAGCAGAAAAATTTCTTAGTATCTTGCATGGCCCAATCTTTTTAAACTTCAATTTGCTATACTGCTTCTTTGGGCATCTTTCCTTCCTCAAGTGTGCCAAAACCAAATCTCAAACTTCAAAATTGACTTCTCTTCTGCTCAAATATGCTCTATCCTTGTATTTTATGATGTTGCCTTGTAGCTACTGTTTTACCTGCTCATGTATGGCTTGGATCTCTGAAGAAAATTATTCTCCATCAGCGCTCCTCATTTCTTCTTTTCCCAAGTTTCTCAGTTCAGATATTCCTCTAGGGTGCATTCCATAAACAATATGGAATGAGCTCTGTCCTATACTTATGTTTGGTGAATCATTGTATGCATACTCTGCCTGTGGTAATATATGGTCCCACTATTTGGGATGCTCTCCTGCAAGACTTCTCAAAAGATTTCCCAGACTTCTATTTACTACCTCAGTTTGTCCATCATTTTTATGATGATAAGCTGAGCTGAAACTTAGGTTGGTACCAAGTTTCTTCCACAGTGTCCTCCAAAAATGACCCACAAATCTAGTATCTCTATCTGAAACAATACTCTTGGGCAACCCATGCAATCTAACAAATTATTTGAAAAACAAGTTAGCAACATGGGTGGCATCACTAGTTTTATAACATGGAATAAAATGTGCCATATTGGAAAATCTATCAACTACAACAAAGATTGCATCATTCCCTCTCTGTGTGTCTTGGGAAATCCTAAAACAAAATCCATACTCACCATATCCCAAGGCCTGTCTGGAATAGGCAATGTAATGTACAATCCCGCATTCTGGCTTCTTCCTTTTGCATATTGACAAATTTTGCAATTCTTCACAAATTTCTCCACTTCAATTCTCATTTTGGGCCAATAATAAAAGTGACTCAGCTGCTCATATGTTTTATCAGTACCAAAGTGTCCAGCAAGTCCACCACTATGCTTCTCCTTGATCAAATTCTCCCTCATGGAACATTTTGGTACACAGAATTGGTTTCTTCTGAACAATAAGTCCTCCTGCAAGAAATAATCCAGCCACTGGCTTCTATCTGTCAGAACAGGGTTACAACATGCTTCAAATGCTTCTTCAAAATTTGAATCTGCCTTATAAATTTCTTTAAGAAAATCAAATCCTACAACTTCAAACTTGTTTTCTTGAATAAGCATGTTTCTCCTACTCAAAGCATCAGATACTTTATTTTCTTGGCCACTTTCATGTTTCAAAACAAAATTAAAACTCTGTAGATATTAAACCCACTTGGCATGCTTATGATTTAATTTAAGCTACTACATAATGTACTGTAAAGCATGATTATTTGAATACAACACAAATTCCTTAGACATTAAATAATGCCTCCACTTCTTCAATGCCTACACAATTGCATAAAATTATTTTTCATAAGAGGAATACTTTCTCCTTGTCTCATTCAGCTTCTCATTGAAGTATGCTACAGGCCTATCATCTTGACTCAGCACAACTCCAATGGCTTCTCCACTGGCATCACACTTCACTTGAAATGGTTTGTTAAAATTAGGAAGAACTAAAACAAGATTTTCAGTTGTCTTCTACTTCAAAAGCTTAAAATTCCTTTCTGCTTCAGCAGTCCATTTGAATGGTTGTTTGTTCTTCTTTATTGTTTCAATGATGGGTGCATTAATCTTGCTGAAACTTCTTATGAATTTTTTGTAAAAACTGGCAAGTCCATGGAAACTTCTTACCTCAAAAACTCTTCTTGGTGAAGGCCATTCCACAATTACCTTGACCTTTTCTGGATCCATCTTCAGTCCTTCAACAAAACCAACAAAACCCAGATACACCATCTCTTCCTTCAGAAATGAAAATTTCTTTAAATTTATCAGCAGCTTCTCTTGATGTAACTTCTTCAAGACATAATTAAGATGTCTCAAATGTTCTTCCTTTGTTTTGCCGAAAACTAATATGTCATCCAGATACACTATTACAAATTTACCGATAAATTCTTTTAACACTTCATTCATGAGTCTCATTAAAGTACTAGGTGCATTGGATAACCCAAAAGGCATTACCAACCACTCATACAATCCTTCATTTGTTTTAAAGGCAATTTTCCATTCATCATCCTCCTTTATTCTAATCTCAGGGTATCCACTTTTCAAATCTAGTTTTGAAAAATATTTTGCACCACTCAAACAGTCCATTAAATCTTCAACTCTAGGCAAAGGGAACCTATAATTGATTGTTATCTTATTGATTTCTTTGGAATCAATACACCTCCTCCAGCCTCCATCTTTCTTTGGGCTCAACACTGCTGATATTGCACATGGACTCAAGCTCTCCTTGATTAGACCCTTGTCAACCAGCTCCTGCACTTGCTTCCTGATCTCTTCATTCTCTGTGGGAGTCATTCTGTAGGCTGCTTTATTTTGCAGATTTGATCCTAGAATAAATCTATCTGATGGCTGATTTTCCTCATAGGTGGCAATTCATCAAGCAAATCATCCACAACAATATCACAATAATTTTCCAGCATCTCTTGGATTTCAATTGGAAAATCAAAAATCTTTGTAGAAGTAAGTACTACTTTAGGTTTGCAGACTAAAGAAAAAATTACCTCTTCTTCTTCAATCTACTGTAGATACTCTTTCCCACTCAGCAATAAGGTCTTTGGATCAGCCACTCTGCTTTATGGTTCTCCTTCCTCCATAGGTATCAATGTGTGATGCACTCCATCCTTGAAGAACCTGTAAGTGTTCTTCTTACCATCATGTACTTCTGACCTATCATACTGTCAAGGTCTGCCCAATAGTATGTGACACACATCCATAGGCATCATATCACACATGACCTTGTATTTATAGTCTCCCATCTGCAACTCTATCTCACATTGCTCCTTCACAATCAGCTGGTGTCCTTTATGAAGCCATGACACCTTGTAGGGAGTTGGATGCTCCCTTGTCTTCAGCTTTAATTTCTTTATCACTTCTGTAGAGACCATATTGTCTGTGCTACCACTATCAATGACCAACTAATAGCATTTCCCCTAGACTTTGCATACACTCCTGAACAAAGTCTTCCTCTATACTGGCTCAGCAACTTCTTTTGCTTGCTTCAACAAGACCTTATTGACCACCAAGGATTCTCCCTTCTCTGGCAGAATTGCCTCCTCAGTTTCAGACAGCCTGGCTGCCTCTTCTCCAGCATGAGCAACAATAACATTTCTTTGACCAACACCCATATTCTCTGGGCACTCATAGTGTTTATGTCCCAATTGGTGACATCTATAACACCTCACTTCTCTTCCTCTGCCTCTGCCTCCTCTTCCTCTATAGGAGCCACTTCTTCCCCTTGCATCACCCTATGTGGATGCATTCTGAGGTGAGCTGCTGCTAGCTCCATCTCTAGATGCTGTAGACCTTCCTCTACCACCTTGACTTCCCTTTCCTCAGAAAGTACCTCTTCCTTTGGCAGACTGCTTTCTCAGGAGTTTATCTTCATATTTCAAGGCCATTTTATAAGCCTCTTCAACTGTCTTAGCAGACAGAATACCAATATCATCTTGGATCTCCAACTTGAGACCATTCACATACCTGGAAACCTTCTCTGTTGTGTTCTGGAATTGTCCAGCTCTTATGCTTACTGTTAGTATGAATCTTTCATCGGAAAAATATCACTTTAGCTACGCATAAAAAATATCCCTAACATCAATTATGGCTGCCAATATCTTCAATTCTACAGTTAGTTGATCAAGATAAATGTTGCACAAATCTAGATCTATGCATAAAAAGACATTAAGCAGTAAAAATGAAGTTTTTCTCCATCCACCCAATAGACAAGACAATATTTTTGAAAGAATTTTTTATATTAAGGGGCAACTAAGAGGAAAACAAGAAAGGTGTTTCCAATTCTCGTCAATGGGATGGGTTCTTGAAAGTCCTCGGCACTTCAGATCTAGAATTTCTCTCTCTTGTTGGTGTAGAAAACCCAAACAAACATAGAACTCAAAGGGAGCTCACAAAGTAAATAATGGAGAATGTGACAATGATAATGCTCAAAGTCAGACCAAGAGTATAGATCTAGAGTGATCTAATATGCAATGAAAGGTGACAAATGAATGGGAAAAACCTTCTATTTATAACAAAATATTAGGGTAGTCTAGAACTTGGTGCATGAATAAAATATTATTAACCAGATTCTAGAACCACCTTTTAGGAATATTTTATTATATTTGTTGGAGGGAAAAGGATTTTTGACTTGGGTCAAATCCTTTGTTTATAAATAATAAATAAATAAAGGATTTATTTATTATTTTTAAGGAAATGGTGGAAATATAATTAAATAAACAGTGATTTATTTAATTATTTATAAATGATGTAGTCAAATTTAACTAGGAATATTATTTAAATAAGGATTAAATAACTTATTCATAGGAAATAATCAAATAAATAAGGATTTATTTAATTGATTTCCTTGTTTTGGGTTAAATATGACGAGGAATAATAATTAAATTGATGTTTAACTAATTATTCCTTGAGGAAATATAAACAAATATAGATTTGTTTATTATTTCCTTTTGGGGTTTCCTTTTTAGACCATAAACAACTTAATAAAGATGTTTTACTAAGTTATTTCACATAGTGAAAGAAATTTTACTTAGGGTAAAATTGGTCTTACATGGTGTACTTGGTTCCATCTAGTAATAATAGGTTAGATGACCAAAAAATGGTGTAACAGATTGCCCCATAGCGTGCGAGTGTTAGGAGCAAATCGTATGACCGAAGTACGTTGTAAGAAATCAATCACCAGACATCAAGAGGGAAGTCAGAGAGAGAGATGTAAGGTAGTATAATGTGTTAAAGGACTAGACCCCAAGGAGACGAGACTTACAGGTGCAACATGTCTCTTTTTTATGAGATGGTACCTGTGCTAAAGGCGGCAGGGGAGGCATACCTATGCTCGCTGAGACAAAGTACAAAAGAATAGTGCATCCAGTAAACAAGGAACCAAACTATAAAGTACATGCTGGCATAAACACGAGCCAGATAAAATATAGAATGATGAATCCCACATACATGTTGTGCCTGGGATAACAGCCAGGACTTATTCAATAATATCTGAGTACATGAGATACAAATACAACCCAAATTCCCTCTATAAACAAGGAAGGGCTCACAAAATCTGACTGATACATGCAAATCAAAAAGTGTTGCAAGCGGCGAAGGCCAGCATCGTCAAATATATGGAGCTGCATCTAAGGCTGCAATGAAGAGGTCATCCGGGCATGTGGGGGGATACCTACAGGGCCACCCCCTCATGAGGGTTGAGACAACTCACACACACCTAGGAATCACCAATAACTGCTACTGCATCACTGGACCATCAAGTATACGGATCTCTATCATGCTGAAAGGAGCTGGAGTGGAGAAACAATCAAGTCAAAGGGTAATGAGAAATCCCTTTTCCTGATCCGAGGCACCGAACAAGTGGAGAAGCTGGAACCAAGGTACACCGCCCTCTAGACCTGTCTTCTAGAGTGAAAGAGCTGATGTCAACAGAAGGAGATCCACCATAGGCGAGGCAATAAGGGATCATCAACTAAGGCACGAGAGAAAATAGTAGAGAGACTGACAGACTGACACTGATGATGATGATGAAATGGGGGATACTGAGTAACGGATGGAAGACTTCCCTTTTTAGATCATAAAGGGCATGGATGACTTGGCAGCGATGGACACAATATCAGGAGGGATAGGGGACAGTGGGACTTAATTCCATCATGTGTGACACAAGAGAGGGACCAAGCAATGAAGGATGGAGGACTATAGCGGGGTACAAAGGGACTTGGGATAGACTCCATAAATGCAATGATGACACAACTCAGATGCTCTAAACAAGGGTGACTTGATGGTGTTGCCACACAGTAAAGGTCTAATGGGGGACCATAAAAACATGAGTACAAAAGGGTATCTCATGACGAAAATCAACACGAACAAGGACAAGTATGGAGGCAAAGTGGTGCCCTAAATACAAGTGTTGTGAGGAAATCCGATTTGAAGGAGAGGTGGATCGACCCTTCATGAAGAAAATGTGTCCTAGTGAAGTATCAAATCATGAAAACTAACAAATACCCAGTTGAGTTCTCAGTGAGAGCGTTCCAACGGTGCAGACAGTGTGTCAAACGGGGCTACGGTTTGGTCGCAGCAGGCGAAATAAAAATCAGGGGTTTTTCTTCTAATAAGGCATTTTCCCTCCAAGTGCATTCATTTGCTTGTGTAGCTGTGGTGAATGTGGAAAGGAGAGGAGGCCCTAAATCTTGCGGCGATCATAGCAGACAAGCTGACCGTTGGAATTGAGATCTGTCAGTTGCAGGTAAGAGGCCTAATCCTACTCTTTGTTTTGGATGGATTAAAAGTTTAGATTATGGTCCCAAATCTCGGGAACAACCCCTCCCTCATATTTACGGCCGGGTCGCACTTTTTGGGCTAAAAACTGTGACCTGTGAAGCAGGTTTTGGCCTAAAAAGTGTGACCTATCCCAGAATTTGGCTAAAAAGTGCGACCTATCAGATGAAGGTGATTCTAGTGCTGTTGTGGGCTAAGAGTTAGGTTTTTTGTAATTGGACACAGTTTTTCCTATCTGTAGATTGACACATATGATATTTTTTTGTAGATATGGCAGATATACGGATCAACTGGAGAGAGAGAGACTTGGGTTCATTACGGATGAAGATCCAAGCGGATTAGGGTGTCCGTCGTGCACTGGCCAGGTTTGGGGTTCTGAAATTTGTGGAGAACCCTCTGATGAGAGCTGGGAGCCCTTGTTGGCCCGGATTGTCAGTTATTGGGATCCAGATCATGAGTTCTTTATAGTGCAGGGGCACAGGATCGAGTTGACAGTCTAGGATTTGTATTTCTTGACTGGTCTCCCACCATTAGGGATAGTGGTAAATACACAGCCAGTGTTACTGCGGGGGCGTAACATTATAGAGTTTGTGGAGCAACATTGTCGACCAGGCCTTCGAGTCAAAGGGACTCGGATACCGATTGGGGATCTAGAGAGGTTAGAGACCCGTGCATTGGCGGCATTAGTGTTGCGGATCCTGGGCAGCCAGGCACTCCATCACATCACTGGAGGGCAGATGATGATTGTGGAATCAGTGTTGAGTGGGACCTAATATGGGTGGGCCCAAATGATGTTGGTGTCATTGAAATGACAGTGGTCGCTTTGCAAGCGGAAAGTGAACCATGATTGCTCGTATGGGACCGTGTTGTGCTCCTTCTTTTTCAAGAATATCTCGATCTTGCAACCTCGTGTACAACTACCATATGGGGGTCCGAGAAAACCCAAGATGCACCGGTGTGGGCGCTTACTGTGTAGAGGAGGAGGAGGGGCAGTCAGGCGGGTGTTTCGACCTGGGTTCTTTGCCCATTGGGATCAGATGTCATTATACATAGATGACTATCCCTATAGTGGGATGAGTTATTGTGGAGATCCGGACTTGCCATTTCTGCCTCGTCGGGTATGGGGGCCTGATAAACTCCGGGAGGGGGAGCAAGGAAAGGTATCTGACTAGCAAGGTAATGGCCAGGAGGGATGGATCCAAGAGGGTTGAGACCTAATGGGACTGACCCTGGAGGATAAAGCGTCTCTTGGGCACCAGCGGTAGAAGAAGGGCCAGAAGGAAGAGGTCCAGCTGGCTGGGGTGAAGGGCTAGGAGCAGGTTGCGGCAGGCGAGGTTGAGGTTGCTGACTAGCCGAGGCGGGCCGCTTAAGGTCAGCCTGAAACGATTGCATCATGCAAACATTCGCTAAGCTGGGATTAGAGACAAGAGGAGGAGGAAAACCAGGGAAGGTTCCAAGTAGGGAGGAGTCTTTTTAGATGCCGGGGGACACACTAGTCAAAGAATCGATGGTTTTCTTATTGGCTACAGAAGAGATGGTTGACTCAGGGGATGTCTGAGATTTTGGCTCATGATATGTCAACTGGTCAATGGTGACTATATTTCCATTATGAGGGAAAAACATCTTGCAGTGGACCGCAGATGGGACAGCAGACATGGTATAGGTGTAGCTACGCCCCAAAAGAATGTTATAATCAGGAGGGGCGTCGATGACTTAAACTTCAATGCAAAAAGTCTTGCCTGCAAGAGTGATAGGACAATTATGAAATAGGCCAATGGGCTGGGAGGCATGGCCATCCCATGCACGAAGGGTGATGGTGGAAGGGGCCAGCTGAGAAGATCCGAGTTGTTTCCAAACTGAAGCAGACATCACACAGGTGGATGCCCCCTCATCGATAATACACCGAGCGATGTTGGCAATCCGGATTTTGACTGGGATTTGGAAAGCAACGGAAGCAGGAAGGGGAGGATGGTCTGACTGACAGGCATCGAAAATAATCAATTGGTCATTAGCAGGATTTACAGTGCCCATGGCAGATAATAGAGCCTTCCTTTGAGAAGGACACGACTAAAGGAGTTCCAGTGTTGAAATGGCAGCAGGGGATTGTGCCAAATCATCTGCGATGCTATACAAATGGGAAAATCAACCAGAAGTAGCATTTCGGTGTAATGGGCCCTTAGGAATCTTGGTATGAACCTCATCTTTGGGCTAAGGGATTTGCAAGGGACCATTGGGTGTCAACAGAGGCTCTGTAGGACCTAAATATGGTGACTCGGGGACAGACAGAGCGGGAGGCGTGGAGTACTGACGAGACCAAGTTTGAAGTTTAAGGTCGACGGTAAGGGGTGGGTCAGAGTTCAGCATGAGAATCTGGTAATTGGAGGAACCAAAAGGGGAAGGGTGAGTGGCTACCGGTGCGTGAGGTGGTTGGGTAGCCACGAATCCTTGTTGAGGGAAAGGGTTGGTAAACACGGCTGGTTGAGAAGTATCTGCATTGGGGGAAACAGTAGGGGAGGCATGTTGTCCTCGCAATGTGGCCTACGACTCCCACATCTGCCGCATATATGGTAATAGGGGAAAATCGTGAGTGTAATGACCGTAAACACCACAACATGAACAAGGCTTACTGGTGCGAAGAGGCCTATCCAGCTTAGGCTGAGAGCCTTGTTGCTGGTTAGCAGTAGTAGAATCAAGACTTGAAGGATTGGATCCACGATTACTAGGGGCAGATTGATTTTGATTTCCTTTCCTCTTTCTTTGAGAAGAAGGAGGATTAGTCGCGCCCTGCTGTGCAAATAATTTCCCTGGAGGGGGTAGTAGCTGTTGTTGCGGGTGTTGAGAAGGCAAGGGAGGTGGAGGTCCAAATGCTGGAGGAGCTAGGACACCGGCTGTGGGTAAGGATAATGGTTAGGATGGAAAACATTGAGGTAAGCAAGAGGTGGGGCAAAATGAGGAGGCATGCTGTATACTGGATACATGCTACCTAGCGGGGGAAAAGTGCTGGAGGTGCTGTTCCCTCCCGGAGGGAAATGGTAGCCCATAGGAGGTTGAGCGTAGGTATGCGAAAGAGCTCCAACGATATCGTCGGCAGAGTGAGGTGCCCCCGGGGTGTTAGTGCCACTGGGTCTGGGGAGGTCATGAAGGACGGTATAAACATAACCAGATTTAGCATAGATGAGGTCATATTTCAAGGCTATTTGG
This sequence comes from Pinus albicaulis, assembly GCA_034641835.2. Lineage (NCBI taxonomy): Eukaryota > Viridiplantae > Streptophyta > Pinopsida > Pinales > Pinaceae > Pinus > Pinus albicaulis. Next base: position 1,055,687,261 of record CM076581.1, read on the forward strand.
AGGGCGGCTTCTTCAATTTGAGGGAACTGGGATACGACATCTTTGCCAATGGCAGGTAAGAGAGAGCGAAGGAACCAGTCCATGTAGACTTCAAAGGTGGGAGCTCGACATAGGCTTCTTCTTCTCCGCCATTCCTGGACATGAGTGGAAAGGCGGGTTGAAGATGATTGACGGAAAGAAGTCAAGAGTTCGGTACCAGTGTCGTATCGAAGAGGGAGATGGAAATAAGATAAGAAGGCTTGGGAAATGGCCGCAAAGGTGGTATGGGAAGAGGCGGTCTAGTCAACATACCATTTAGAAGCTTTGCATGTATGCGTGCATTGGAACAATCTAAGACGGACAGAATCATCAGTAATGGAATTGGAGGAACACCACATGTGGAAATATCGGATATGGTTGGAGGGATCTTCACTAGCAAGGCCTTCAAACTTGGGAATGTCGGAGGGGAGCTTGGTTGGCATAGCAGGCCAACTAACATCGTGGCAAACAGGATCGTTGATCAACTAATTGAAATCAGGGAGACTGAGACCTTCCATATAAGGGAGCAAAGGGATAGTCGAGGTAGTTCCCGTGGTGGTTCTGATAGTAACAGACCCAGCAGTAGGACCGGGGTTGCTACTAGCGTTAGGCCCTGAACTAGACATGGTGAAGGTAATAGGAGGAGAACCAGAAGTAGGGGGAGAACCAGAATAATGAGAAGAAGAGTCGGAGTGTGGACTAGGGGGAGGAATAAGTCGACGACGGTAGGAAGGAGTAAGTCGACCAATCGGAAACTGAGGGTGAAGGCCAAGAAGTCTCCGAGATATATGCCTTGGGGGTGCAATGATGACGGCACAAAGGGAACAAGAATAATCGACAAAGGCAGGGAGGTGCAGAATCAAGTGATGTCAATGTCAAAACAAGGGCAGAGAGGTGCAGTGTCAATTGATTTTAAGGTCTTTTCTTGGCAATGGTAACCAGGCTCATCTTCACTTAGGGTCAGTGTGTGGCGTGTGTTAATTTTAATTTTTAAACCCAGACATTTTGAGAAGAAAAGAAAAAGTGTGTTGCGTAACTGAAAATAAATCTGCAGAGAACAGTAAATAAAGTTGAAATAACAGAAAATTAACAGCTAACAATGCATCGATCTAACCCAAGAGGGTAGGTCTCTCAAAACTAGTCTAAAAGAGGAAAAAAATCTAGTCAAAACACACTAAAAAGGGGCCAATCGAATCAGCTAAAGGTAGAAGGGACAAGGAGGTGACCCTAGAGGAAAACCCAAACAAAAATATATGAGGTGATTTGAAAGGGAGAAGAGCTGATCTAAAAGGGATCTGAAAATGAGGTATCAAATCTGAAAAGAATAAGGCTGAAACTCTGAAAATTCAGACGTCTGAAACAGTGAAAACTCTTCCAAAAAAAGTGGAGGGTACTAAAGCCCTAAGGGGTGAGATTCCCACTTAGTTGAGTAAAATAGATCAGAAACAGGTCTAAATAGGTGGATACAGAGGTTGGAAAACCCTGACAGAAGCTTCAGACAAACCCAGAAAAATTGTTGGAAAAGTGCAGAAAAAAGTGCAAGTCGCAGGTTCTAACATGTTTTCAGTCCAGGTCACAGTTTTGGGGCAGAAAAGTGCGTCCTCCAAGTCAGGTCGTAGGTTTTGGGCCAATAAGTGTGACCTGTAGATCTGGGTCTCTCAGCGGCTGATTTCAGAAAAAATTGTCGTCTCAACTGCGGCTGATGTCTGTCACCTGCGCAATAGGGCCAAAAACACATGGAAGTTAAAAATTTTAATGTTTGAGGGTTTTTGAGGTGAAAAACACCATAAAAATAGGAAAAACAAAAAACTGGAGAGAAACCCTAGGGTCTGAAATAGCTGGATATGGAGGAATATATAAAACGACAGCGGTCGCAAAAGAAAACCCGTGTGGAGTCGCCAATTGTTAGTATGAATCTTTCGTCGGAAAAAGATCACTTTAGCTACGCATAACAAATAGCCCTAACATCAATTATGGCTGCCAATATCTTCAATTTTGTAGTTAGTTGATCAAGATAAATGCTGCACAACTCCAGATCTATGCATAAAAATACATTAAGCAGTAAAAATGAAGTTTTGCTCCATGCATCCAATAGACAAGACAATATTTTTGAAATAATTTTTTATATTAAGGGGCACCTGAGAGGAAAACAAGAAAGGTGTTTCCAATTCTCTTCAATGGGATGGGTTCTTGAAAGTCTTCAGCACTTCAAATCTAGAATTTTTTTCTCTTGTTGGTGTAGAAAACCCAGACAAACATAGAACTCAAAGGGAGCTCACAAAGTAAATAATGGAGAATGTGACAAGGATAATGGCTCAAAGTCAGACCAAGAGTATAGATCTAGAGTGATCTAATATGCAATGAAAAGTGACAAATGAATAGGAAAACCCTTCTATTTATAACAAAATATTAGGGTAGTCTAGAACTTGGTGCATGAATAAAATATTATTAACCAGATTCTAGAACCACCTTTTAGGAATATTTTATTATATTTGTTGGAGGGAAAAGGATTTTTGACTTGGGTCAAATCCTTTATTTATAAATAATAAATAAATAAATGATTTATTTAATATTTTTAAGGAAATGGTGGAAATATAATTAAATAAATAGTGATTTATTTATTTATTTATAAATAAATGATTTAGTCAAATTTAACTAGGAATTTTATTTAAATAAGGATTAAATAACTTATTCCTAGGAAATAATCAAATAAATAAGGATTTATTTAATTAATTTCCTTGTCTTGGGTTAAATATGACCAGGAATAATAATTAAATTGATGTTTAACTAATTATTCCTTGAGGAAATATAAACAAATATAGATTTGTTTATTATTTCCTTTTGGGGTTTCCTGTTTAGACCATAAACAACTTAATAAAGATGTTTTACTAAGTTATTTCACATAGTGAAAGCAATTTTACTTAGGGTAAAATTTGTCTTACATGGTGTACTTGGGTCGATCTAATAATAATAGGTTAGATGACCAAAAAATGGTGTAACACTTACTCTATAAAACTCTTATGTGTATTCTTTCACTGTCAGCAATCTCTGTCTCAGGTTTTGCATTTGTCTAAACAATGTAAGCTGATAATCACTAGGCAAAAACTTACCTCTCATCTTTTCCACCATTCTGGTCCAACTTTTGATTGGTTGTTTACTAGCTCTCCTTATCTCTGCTTGCACTCCAGCCCACCAAAGTGCAGCATGTCCCTTTAGCTTCGTCACTGCAAACTTGACTTTTTTGTCTTCACCCATTTCTTCATAATCGAAGCACTTGTTCATCTCATTAATCCAGTATATCAGCTCTTCTGGATTCAATCCTCCTGCAAAGCTTGACACTTCAATTCTAGGCTTGACTGTAGACCCCAGAACAGTTTTAAGGAATCTCATCTCAGGTGGAATCTCAACATTTTCTCCTGCCTCTTCTTCAGTTTCTGGTTCACTTGCATCCTCGGGATATCTTGGGTGTCCTAACTCCACTGCTTCCAATCTGGCTTGAAACTACTGCATGGTCTCCTGAACAAAGTCCAATACTTTTGTATTGGCAACTGGCCTGCCCCTTCTTCTACCAGCACCTCTGGCAACTTGGACATTCATGTTAGAATTATCTGCAAAATTATCTCAAAGACAGCTTTGATATCACAAATGACAGCGAAAATGGAACGCAGGCACTAAGGAGAGCTAGTCTCTCTTTTCGCAGTCCTTTTCATTGTCAGGGAGCCTTATTTAGTTTCTTGTTTCTAATTCATTAATAAAATTCGTGGAATTTGATAAATGAATTTCTATAGTCCAATGATATATAGTCTTTCAAATATGACCCTCAGTATTTTAAATAAAACACCTAAACTGTAAGACCTTTATTTCTTTTAAATAGCGCGCCAAGACTATATCTCCCTTTATTATAAACCTTGGTATTTTTACAAAGCGCTTTAATTATAATTTCAACCCTTCCTTTGTATATTGTACCAAAAGGTAAATAATCCGACTTTGACCCTTTTTAATTAACTCTCAAAGGTTTAACACACGATATAATGAAATACATCAATCCTCCGCCTCAACCCACAGGTCCATGCCTTTTATTTGATTTATTTAAAATTCGACCATAGACTTATTACACTAACCTTAACACATTATACCCATTATTCTACCGACACTACATACATTCCATTCAATGGGCCCCACGTATCCATTATTCACTTTTTATGAATTAAATAAATGAAAACTGCTTCAAAACAAATGGGCCATACCTCAACTTATTCCCCGTGCAACTATTTGCATGATTTTTGTCAGATCTCTCACCCTCCAGATTAGACAAACCAGATTTCTCTTATGTTTTTTCTTGAGCCGATGGTTAGTGTTCCAAAAAAACGCGATAATGGCAGTATTAGCCCCATGATGTGGAACAAAAGGATTGGATCGGATTTTTTTTGGGTTGTTTCGCCTCTAGCCAAAAGCGGTGCGATATGGGTTGTATTGGTTTCAAAAACCCAGTCTCGGTATTTGCATAGTACTTAACTCAGTTCTCACTGTAGTTTAACACCTTTCTTGACTTATTTATTTGCGTTAACTCTAGGGTTAATTCCTAATATTATCGCTCTGCCAACAACGAACTAAGGTTAGGGACTCCAATAGATAGAGGTTCGATCATAACCATCACGTTCATAACAATCAGGCTTAACACATAAACAGAGGTTCGACCGCCTTCTAACAGAACCCTACTCCAAGCACCTTATGCAAACCAAACACAGTTAATTCATTCGGAGAATACGAATTCAAGGCAGACAGAGTTAAACAAGGAGATTAACACAGTATGATTCACAGAGTTCTCAATTTGAAGAATGAACTCCTCGGAGAATGTCAATAACACACATAGATGGACCAAAAAAGCATGACTTTCATTCGACAGAGAACAATGCTTATCAAATTAGTAATTCACTGCAAAATCCCCCTTTTCACTATAACAGGGGTTACAATTTATAATCCATTTTATGACTCTTCGGTTCCTTTGAGGACCGTTTTATTCTTTTAATATAAAAGACTAATTACATAATATTACTATCAACAGACTTACACAAATAAAATTATTCGACTTCTACGATTACTGAACTAATCCTAACTGCAACAGAAAGTTAAGGTATTGACACCTTGCTGTTACATTCTGAGTGATTTCGAACTCCTCCTAGCCACAACATGTGGACAATCCTCCTACATTGTTGGCTAGTGTCCAATGCTCTTGCATCAATTCCCTACTAAACAGGGCCAACCACGTGAAAGTGGAAGCTCTTATGGCCCCTCCCCCCGCCCCCTCACATCACTCTCAATTCCCCAAAACCCAATCTATATTTCATTTTTTACTTTCATGAGCATAAAAAAAAATATTCAATAACTAATTAAAAAACAATGCAACAAAAAGTACGCAAGAAAACATTGAAAGTGCTTGACATAAAAATAGTATGATAAATGAGTTTTTAATATAACGCAAAAAACGTTCCAAGTATGGTAACATTTGTCTTATAATAATACAATAGTTTACATTATCAAATTTTCTTTTTCTTCTTCCTACTTCTAAAGCTCCTAACTACATCATCAACATCATCGTGCTCTACTCCTGTTTCGTGCCTTTCCCGCAGAGCTGACCTAGTTGCGTAGTCACGATGTCTGGTCTCATGCAGTGATGGGGCATCGCCTAAAAAAATAGATAATATTAAATTTTAATTGTCAGTTTTTAAATATCATTGAACTACTTCGGTAATATTAATTAAAAAAAATTGCAATGAGATTATTTACCTAGTGCACCAGTTGTCACCGTTGGGACCGTTGCCCTATCTTCCTCTCTGGTGGTATGATCCTCAAGTTCAACATTCTCTGTAATTTAAACAAAAAACTTTATAAGGACATCCATCAAGGTATAATTAGAAAAAATTATAAGTGGAAATTAATTATTGTCATGGTCCTCACTGATAGTAGCATTTTCGGCCTGGTCCCCACTACAAAGATTAGGTTGCACGTTAGAAACATGTTCTTCTGGAAATATTTCACTCTCAACGTAATGCTTTACAATTAGGTTATTTGGCTCGTTGAAAGTGTTGCTCCCCTGATTTAAACAAAGTTGTTAGAAATTAAATTTATGGACGAAAACAAACATATTGAAAGGTTAAATTTTTACCTTATTAAACATTCTGGATCTTGGGACCTGTCCCAAGCTTCTACGATATTCAACTATGGCTTCATAGCCAGAATGGAAAGCGATCTTTTTATCCTCCTCTATAGTTTCTGTTCCAAATTCATCAGCCTACATTACATATGATTGTGCATTTTTAATGTTATTTGATGGGATTACAAAAAAGTTGGAAGGCGATATAATTAATTATAAGATGTTTAGCTACTTACAATTCTTGCGGCTAATTTCAAGTAGCCGCCCTGGCCTAGCTTGTGATGGCCCTTTTTTTCAATCCTAGCTTTGGTTGCCTTCAAGGTGTCAGGCAACCTATCATCAAAATATTGAAGTCAGATATGACATAGAACAATTTTATTTTAGACATAGAGAAAATTAAAGCTATTGAATTAAAGTTGTAATTTGCCTTGCGGGTTTAGTTGGCATTTTCCTTCTTTCTTTGCCCTTTTCTCTTTTCCATCATGGATGAGTTATCTCCACTCACTCTCTAGAACTGTGAGAGGATGCTCGTATCTAGGGTTAAATTTCAACTGCATCCTATAGGTGTCCCTAGTATATTTCAAATATTTTCCAACTACCTGAGCCACCGCTATTTCGTCAAACGTTCCCACCCCAAAAAGGGCATCTAGATAATCTAGAAGTTCTTTTTTCAAGTTGGAATTCTGGGAATTCCACCTTGTGCGTATGGTTGGGCCAAAAATTATCAATGCATGGCTTTACAAAAACCTGTAGAACTCATTGTTTCCTACACAGAAAAAAGATACCATCATTAATTTAAAAATAAAAATCATGATAAAATATGTTTTAGATAGAGTACATGAAATAGTTAAAATATTAAAACTTACCTGGGAGTTGTACGTGCTTTATAGGTACACCTTCATCATTCACCAACAATGTGCCATCAATGGTCCCCGTGGAGCTGACACGTGTAGCTCCAGGAAACACAATAGTATAGTTGGCCATATCAACCTCATCACTGCCAACACGTTCAACGGTTGGTTGGGTGTCTTCTTGGGCAGGGTGCATTTCTCGGCTGCCACCTAAAGGCATAGAAGGTGTACGATAGGGTTGCTCGGCAATCTCTTTCCCTTGTGTCCCACTACCACCAACACTGGGTGCACTAGGTGTCAGATAACGCTACATACAAAATAATTTTTTTGTTAGTTTAGTTAATGTAAAAATTAAAAATAAACTATCACAATTCATCTCATGTAGAACAAAAAAAATATCCTTTTGATTTTTTATTATTACCTTATATGTTTCTTGTTGGGTCATAATTTTTGTTATCCTCATTGCTATTTCAGGTGTTTGAGGCGAAGCATCACCCAAACGCTCAAATTCCAACTTTTCTTTTCGCGCCTTTTTTCGCAACAACAGCATTGGACATAGGGATGAAGAAAGCTCTTCCTCGTAGAGGGAATCATCATGCGTACCATGGCTAGGTGTCTACATATTTGAACAAAATTAATATTATTTCAATTATGTAAATAAATAAAATACCTGAAGATAGAGCAATTCTTTCACTTTACATGTTCTTTTGTTAGCCCCTTTCTGCGATCATCTTGTCTCGGGGTTGTTCCTGTACTGCCCTAATCAGTCTGCCACATTTCAATAAAATTAGAAATGTGAAAACTTGAAAACAATATCTAACTTGAAAACACAAAATGAAAACTGAAATAATTTATAAATTTACCTTTCTAATACATAAAATTTTTGCATTAAAGTGGCCCTGGAGTGGTTGAGTATAATTAAAAGTAAGGGTTGTAAGCCAAATTTTTATACTTACACCTTGCTAGTAGACTGCAAAGTAGGTAGATTAGATGAGGCTAAAGATATTTTCAGTGAAGCTTGGAATGGTATCCACAGATGGGGTAGTCGTCATAACTATATAATGGAAAATATGAAAAATAATAATAGCTCTAACTCTTACGTGTTGCAATCAACCAATTTGGCATATCCACATCATTCCCCCAAACAGTTTCCTAGATTCTATATTAAGATGCAAGCACACCTGTAACAAACAGAAAATAAGTTCACCATTTGAAATGGATTAACCCTAAATGTTCAAGAAGACATCGAGCCCTTTGAACCAGTTTGTTCCTGAACAAGCTATTTCAGCTACAAATAGTCCAACCAAGTTTGTCTAGAACTAAATGAGATTCGACCAAAATGTCAAGTCGGCTCACCATGTTGGCAAGCAAAGTTGACATGTTGAGTACTTGCCACAAATAGTGAGTTGTGTTACAGAGCATAGAAAATGTTCTTTATTTTTCTAATATGTAAAGGGCTTCCCATAAGACCATTCCCAAGTGTAAAAAATAAATTGTTGAGTTCTCAAATTCATCTTGAACAATGGCACCCATCTTATTGTGTTGAGTTACCATACTATCATCATGTTACTTAATGGCACTCCTTATGCTTAATCTACATACTAGTCTTTTTCCTAAGCTAACTCCATTTCTCAGCTTCATGCTAATTATTGACACATAATAGTAAGAGTTAATATAAACTATCCATGTTCGAAGTGGAACCCTTGTGTATACCTTACCAATACATAGTAAAGCATAACAAACTACACTAATATGGATCCTTATCATACTCTAAGCTAGTAACACTGAATAAAAAATCACTACTATATAACAGACTATGTGTTTACATACAATATTGAACCTCTACTAATCAATGCTTCTTGTTCATATTATACAAGTGGTGTAATGAAAGCGGGAAACAAGGTGATTACTGGTACTATTCATGAGCTTAGTGCTTATACTAGTCTAGATAGGTAGTCATAGGTCCATAAGCTTAGATGAGGGTCTAACACAGCTTATTCAACAAGTACTAGTGGAATGTATCACTATCTTATACTCACTCATTATGAGCTTTAAGACTAGTATGATTACAGTTTCATATATCTGTAGATTATGCATAATACTACTACTTATGGAGTTCTATTACACTATGCTTAACTATGAACACTTAATCTTGTTTCTCATTTGTATTGGATTTGTTAACCACGTGTTATCTATGGGAATAGTTCAGGTCATGGATTCGAACCATGTAAGCTTGAATAGGCTTTTCACCCTTCATATTAAACACAACTATATTGAACACTATGTTACTTATACCGATATAAGCTTTGAATACACTTTATTCTATGAGCTTATGTTGTGCTTATAACTAACCTGTATTGATTAGGGAAACTAGATAAGTGTAACCTTCATAACTAGTAGTGGAATCACTTGTATTACATTAGCTTACTACCATTGTAATTATGATCTTAGAGATTACGTGAATACAATAGGTGGAATCATTGAACATAATAGAATGGTTACCCTTGTTAATCATGTGTAATATGAAACTAGCACATAAGCTAAGTTGTACTGCTATTACTCTGTACTAATTATGTAATATATACAGGTAATCATGTACAGAGTAGTGTGTACAGAACATACATCATCTTCTAGTATCTATGGTATTCATAGTCCAGCTTAGTGTTAGTGATAATTGTTTACATATTAGGTATAGAAGCTTAAGTAATCGTGATGGTTGTACTGGAATACTGTGAATAAGGTATGGTAACTATGTGTGATTGATTAGGTAGGGTTAGATTGTATCATCTTCATATATTACATATGGCACTCCTTTTTATCTAAGCTCTTAGTATTCAATGATCATGGAAAAGGTTATAGGCTTATCCATATTCAATATGCTTAAGCTCATAGAAGTGGCATACGTCATTACCTGAATATGATGAAGATTATGGGAATAGTGTCAATACCAGCTTATGGTTACATGATGTTGTAGTTCAAGCTGATACTAGTCATTGTGTTTGTTCATTACACTCATATGTCAACAATCTTATACATACCCAAATAGGGACACAATTGTGATATATAGAACCCATTACATATTATGCATAATGAATGGTTGAATTTATATACTCTCCATGTTAGATCATTGTTTTTAAATGAAATTTAGCAAACTGCAACCACAAATGTATATGAGAGTATAGTTAACAAGCCTGAATGCTACCTGAAATCGACTCGAAAAATTAACATTTCATGAAAATTGTTATGCAAACCCAAAAAAATTTTGAAGTGATCAATAAACTTGGATGCAATCTGTCAAGGCAGAGGCTAATACCATCCTTACAAGTATTTTGCCTAGTATTTTGCAGACAAATGCAATATATGCTTCTTAAATTTTACTAGTGCTTAAACCCAGTTTCTTTCTGAAGATTGACTTTGGTGTCAACATTGAGTACTGTCAAATAAGCCAATAGGACTGTAAGAAATGTGTTAAAGATTGACTTTGGAGTTGACATTGGGTATTGTCAAATAGGCCAATATTTTTGTAAGCAACATGTTAAATCACTGAAGGCATTCCATGCTCATTCTGTGAGATGATAGAGCCCCCCAAAGATGGCCTTAGCGCATCCCACAAATCACTATTATGAAATCAAAATTCTATGGCATTGTAAAAAATATTTCTGTAGTACTCAGCCACATTCCAAAAGGCCTACAAGCTGATTAGTAGCAGGTCTAACTAATCTAGGTAATCTATGTTGAACTTGTGAGATTAACTTAGGCCAATGGATCTTGTACATTTTCATTTTTTTTGAATTTGGGTTGGCAAAACTTGAGGCTAAAACATAAATCCATGCTCCCAACACACCCAAGTTGCTCTTTCCTACTCAAGTTTCCACATCACCAATATACTCTATAATTTGGTCTACTCGTATGACCTGTTTCTTGTTTGTGATACCAGTTTAAGCCCAAAATCGATCAATTTACCTGTCACAAGAAACCTGCTAACGAATTTCATCTCTACAAATATATGTTTGACCGTATTACCCTATCTACAATGTACATTACATAAATCCATATTGATCTCTTTGTGATTGTAATAACCAGTATTAGTTACATAAACCTGCTTGCTTATCTTTATACCTCATATTTGGTCTGTGTTATGAGTACAAACACAATTGAATCTCCAGCTTTCTACGAGCCATGATTAAAGAAATGGAATATTAACAGTGATGATTAGAGTCATACCACCATTGATATGGAATTACTAGTAATATGTGATTACTCAATGGAATAACTCCAAGTTAAACCCTATTGATATACGACATTAGTAACAAGAAATGGCTAAGATAAGCTAATAGCTACCTTGTATTCCCTAATTACTAGATATGGTGAGTACTAGATGTATTTGCATAATAGACAACCATTGTTCTATACTATGCAATCCATACATTTCCCTCTATTCGACACCGTTGGTATCTCATACTGGAATCTATGATAGCAAGTGAACATTCATGGTTGATGGAATAGTAGTAAGTCCATGGTATTCATGATATTATACAGATACCCAATTCCAAGTAACAGGAGGAGATTCATGGTTGAACGCATGTGATTAGAATGAATCGATAGGACTGCCTACTTTCATGGGGTTAGTTCATCACACTTATCTAAGAGCTTACGTGAATTAGAGAACCAATACCCTTTGAGCAATGATAACACCAGTATTACAGCTAAAGATCATTACCTAATAAGAGCTCATACCATTGTATTACTCATATTCATAGAGCTATCAAAGCTCATAGTTTGTATAAAGCACTCATAAGCACGAATCATCATGTAGTACTAATACCCTTATCTAGAATCACATATCAAGCCTAATAAAAGCAGTATAGTATTCATAGTTAAGCTAACCAAGCTATACTAGTAATAAAGCTTTCCTTATAAGTTATGTAGATCGTATGATTAGACTACAATCATTGTGGAATCTCTAAATGGGGCAACATTGATGTAAGCTTCAAGTGAAATGAGTTTACTACTATCCATAACCAATCATCAGCTTGTATTATATTACTACCAGTGTTCACATTACCTCTACTATTCAACCGTGTTAGTAAAGGTTAGTTAGATGAAACGATTCACATTGTTTCCATAATGAAGATAAGCTTCTTTGTGATTCACATGATTACATAGGGTCGATATCAGTTATAAGATGCATTTTTATGGTCTAATGATGATGCTTACTAAGCAGTTGTGATTATAGCCTCTCTAAGACTAGTTATGAGCTAGATGATCACAGTTAATATCTAAGCTATAAGTAATGGGAATACTACATCATAAACACTGATAATCACTTGTACTATTAACTATGATAGCTAATCCATGGTAATTGATCACATTCCCTATGTGTAATTATTACTGTAATTACATTATGATCTTTCTATAATATAGAGATGTTGTACTACTAGGTTATGGAGTTCATAGATATGGTGATTAATTTTCTATACATGTGGGTGAAACATATATGATAGCTTAAGTAAGCTCAATCCATGTCCAATAATTAGGGGAACTACATAGGTCCTTTTGCTTTACCAGTATAAGTGAATCTAGATGAAATGAACCGCTGGTACAATATTCCCAACCCTTCAATCCCTCAGATTTATATTATTGCTACAGCAGGAAGCGTTTTATGTCTGGGGAATCTCATTGCAGAGTGCAAGATATTATCAATCTGCAATTCAATTAAGAAGACGGTGAAGCAATTACCTCCAAATTTCAGAATTCAGCTGATACACAAAGAAACCATGTGTCTAAACAAGGATTCCCACTCATATAAAATTGTAGTAGCAGGAGAAGAGAATAGCATTATTTCTGCTCCCATAAACTCTTGAGTATATACCCTTTATATTGAAATTTATGATTTCAGTATTGGTCACTGGAGAATGGAAAACAACCCCCTACTCAATGCAAAATTTGGGTCAGATCCAGGAGTGTGGTGTAAAGGCTTGTTGTACTGTATCACAGAGCTTCCATATCGAGTTGTTAGATTTGATGCTGAGAGTGGCATTTGGTCTGAACTTCATGCGGCCATGCCATGCTATCTTTCTACTCCGGTCCTTGCAGAGAGCAATGGTTTCCTAATCATGGTTGGGAGAGTGGTTAACAAATCTATTTGAGAAAAATCCGTTTGAGAAAAATATTCATGTATCCTAGGATACCTACACACAATTCCATTTGAAAAAAATATTCATGTATGCCAGGATATGAACAATTCAATACATCTGAGTCTATCTAGAAAATTTGGATGTTTTCTTTCTTTTCACATAATCAAGGTGAACACATTTCTAACTATCAAATTGGTGCCTTTTTCAAAGGTTTTATTGGGTATCCTTAGTGTGTGGAATGTATCCTTTCTTGGGTATCCAAATAGGCTAAATATTTTCAAGCTCTTACTAAATTGTGATGGAGATAGAAAGGCTTCTTTAATTACCTTCATTATGTATTTATTCTAGCTTTCCAAAATCAAATTATAAATTTTCTTTTTTCTGTCAATCTTGTAGGTTATCTTGCCATACACTCAAGCTCTGGAGAAGTTTGCACCACACATCTAGTAGGTAACCTTTTGTCTTGGATGTTCTCTGTTGTCAAATTTTGTTCATTTGAGCCTTCATTTTTTGAGATCATTTTTTTTTTATTTACAAATTTCTACTTGATCTAAAAGAAAAGGAATATCACTTCACATATATCATGTCGTTGTTAAGAGTACAAGAATAGTGCCACAATAAGGGTCGCAGTGGTCATAAACACCTTTTATGCCAAATATTTAGGTTGCTACTGATGTTAACAAGAGATTTCCATAAAAATACTATCATGTGACTTATAGTATGATATCTCTCGATTTGTCCAAAATTTGTGTAGCACATCATAGTTCTCAGATTAGAGCTTTCTATTTCAGATGCTAATGATGGGAACTGCCAATACCAACAGTATCATCAAACTGGAGGTTGCTAGTCACAACAATTATCCACTATTATGGTCAATAAAACATCTTAATTTCAATAGTAGAGATAAGATGCCCTACATAAGCTTGATTCTTTTATTTCAATCAAGGGATCACACGCTTGCTAGACGAAATCACATGTTGATATTTTCTCATAGGGCCACAAACATAACATCTCAGATCTTTCACGAAGCCGAAGCCATTATTTCAATAGATTGGATACCACCTGTAGATAAAAAAATCTCGTGCTAAGAAAAAATAATCAAATCAAAACACCCATATAATAACCAGCATCGTTCATCCAATTCGAATACAAAAGCGTGTAGGAAAGGAAAAGCATAGAAACTCCCCTTTGACATTTACATGTCCTCCAATTCATCTTCACGGAGGATGTTGTTATACATAGGAACAACATTATGTTGTGATGGGTATACATAAACCCCCTCACTTCTTTATTCAACTATGAGTGATCACCTACTTGAGTTTGTTATCCTCATACCAACTTAGAGTGGAGTTTGATTGTTTCTGTTCGAGATATTCATTCCATCACTTCTTTATCACTCGGGAAGTTCAATATTTTTCTCTCTATTCAATTCATCATAAACCATCTCTCCCTTTTGGGATATATGGCTGAAATTACATTTATTGGGGCCTTCCTACTCACTATCTCTTGTATCTATGACAATTTTATAGCACTCCCTTGTAAAATGAATGGATCAAGATCATACTCCCTCAGATCATAACTAGGAAATATTTGACTGTTGTAAAGGAACGATGCCATATGATGCTTTAGATGGGTATACTTGCAGTGAAAATATATGTTATGAAGTGATATATTGTATTATTAGAATGATCATATATGCTTGATCATACATTGTTGTATTGTCATGAGAATATAGTCCTGTAGAATTATGTGAGGTCAATATAAATAGAAATACAACTTGTCTAAACCCATGCATATAGAGGTTCAAACATCACAACATATTCCTTATTGATATCGAGTATATTAAAAATGAGTCTCTGGTTGAGGTATTAGACCTTAAAAATCGAATACGAACACTTTTATGTTCTTATGACAAGGTTTATGTGATTAGGTTGTATAATTGTGTAATCATAACTTTCATAATGGAGGTTGAACATAATTTCTTGAAGGATCAACTAAAGAGGCTTTAAGCCTTGAAAAATCCAAGATTATGGAAAGAGACATCGTGATATACTCCAAAAATGAGACTGGCCATACCTAATCAGTAATGAATTCATGCAATGTGGGAAAGTCATCATTCATTTGAGATTTATGATCATGATGCACAGATAATCATGAGGCCATATGGAAAATGAAAAATAATGTGCCATTGTCATGCGAAGGTAACACTAGCACATTTTGCCCAATTTCCATATGGAGTTTTTAGATTTGATGCCAAGAGTGGCATTTGGTCTGAACTTGATGTAGCCATGCCATGCTCTGTTTCTACTCTGGTCCTTTCAGAGAGAAATGGTCGCCTAATCATGGTTGGGAGAGTGGTTAATAACCTTAATAAAGATATTGAAAAAATATAGATTTGGGAATTGCAATCTGTAGGCCGTGATATTAAAGCTTGGAATGAGCTTCAACAGATGCCTCCAAGTATCTATTCAGAGTTCATGGCTCCTCTCAATTTTTATTCTCCATTGGTATGTTCTACAATAAGGGATTGGCTATGCATTGATACGTATTTACGCCTGTGTGAAATTGCTTTCAATTTATACAACAAAACATGGAAAAGCCTTCCGAGTGATCCTCTTTTTCCAGGAAACAAGAACTTTCGTTTGATAGGTTTGTGTTATAAGCCTGCATTATCAGGCTGACATCTATAGACTTATGAAAAATATGCAAAATAATATTAGCTCTAACTCTTACATGTTGCAATCAACCAATTTGGCATATCCACATCATTCCCCCAAAAAGTTTCCTAGATTCTATATTAAGATGCAAGCACACCTGTAACAAACAGAAAATAAGTTCACGTTACCATTTTGCCTGTTGATGGAGGAAGGGCATACAGTATTTAGGAATCTTTCTAGAGTTTCTTGCACGTTTCGCGGGTTGTTCTTTGCAGCAGGAGGCATATAACCAGTAGGGTTTGAGTCGATTATGGAGGTGGCAAGTAGCTGCATTGATTACATGCAGGGGTAGCTGTAGTGATTAATTTAGAATTTTGAAAGCCTCGTGATTAATCTGAAACCTTTGAACCATAGGTTAATAAATATGTCACCATGTAATTCATTTGAAATGCCTCTGTTGATATTAAAACCATAGTTTATGGCGGTAATGCTCCATCATATAAATAGGTATTAAAACCTTTCAAATGCTAACGTATAAAAACTTTGGTACTTAGGTTTGATTTAAACATTGTAGTTTGGTTTACAATGAATTTTTCCTTTATATTTAATTATTTTTAGGCTTACAACCCCATTTTGTTTTATATTTAGAAAAGGCCAGTGTTGAAAATTTGTGATTTTAAGGATAAAGTGAATGATTCCCTTATGAGGATGCTATTTCATCTTCCGTCCATTGGTTTTTCGTGTTCTGGTAACAAGTTATCCTCTCGCTCATGATTGACATACAAACTATTTGTGTGGCCAACTTTCAAGCAGGCCTTGGTGAATGTTCCATGGAATCCACTTGGAGGGATTCATATCACGCGTGGCTACACATCAGGTTACATAGAGCCTCTGTATTTCACATTAAATTCATGATGGAGGGAGATGGGTTATGTGCGATTACAAAGGATTTATGACATATCAATTGCTTAATTGATGTAGGTCATGGGCGAGATCATACAAAGGATTGGATATGGTTTTGAATTCCTCTGATAGACTATTGAGTTTCATTAAATTCATGATGGAGGGAGACGAATTATGTGTGATTACAAAGGTTTTATGACACATTAATTGTTTAATCGATGTAGGCCAGGGGGAGAGATCATACACAGGATTGGATATGGTTTTGAATTCCTCTGACAGACGATTGAGGTTCATTTATGACCTCACCATTATGCACACTCTTGGGATGGCATGCAAAATCATGGGAGAAGCATGACACTTGGTGTTTGGTAGGTCCTTGGCTCGCATCTGATAAATGTTTCATTTCGTTTGTTCAGTTATATATCATTTATTTTCATGATTCAATGTGGTGAACTTCACTGGTGAGTTTAAGGCGAAGGGATCCAAGTCTTGCAGCTCTATCCCACGTATTGATGTATGGGCCTGAGCTCTGCCATCAGCACACTTGATTTTTTTCCTCGATTTCTTCTCGCTTTTCAATGTTCCTCCCTATATTATTTCCTGATATCCCCTCCATAGTCCCCACTGCGTTCTCTCTAATTTTTCCCTTGTTTCATTGGAATGATACCACTAAAATCTATGTTTATGTCGAGTTGGATCATTGGTTCATCACCGAGAATTGTTTCATCACTATCTGTTGTTTGGTATCATAATTTTATTTCAATGGTGCACTTCCTATGGTAGTGGAATTGCGCAATCCTTCATTGAATATGGTAAAACACCCGGTAAAGGGAAAGGTAAAGAACATGAATCTGTTCATTATGTTGTGGCACATTACATCATTTCTGCATATGTGTATACATGAACATATTTGACCCCTTCTGAAATCAATAGATATCTAATTTCAAGATGATCAGTTGTGGAAGGAGACACTCAACTATGAGCGCATACCCTTTAGATGTTGAATATGTCATGAGTATAAACATTTATATCACCACTAAAGTTTGTTGGAAAATCATATGAAGTCCCCTGAATCGGTGTCGAATCAAGCAAATAATGGGTTTACAGCTGTTGAGCATAGTCATTGTAACCCTAAACATGGCTCCTCACATAAACTAGTTAGGGATTGGGGGCTTAGGGTTTAGGGATTGGGAGATTAAGGGTTAGGGGATTTAGGCACATTTAGGGGTTAAGGGAATAATAAGGTAGTGGTTAAGGGATTCGAGATGGGGGAATAATGAGCTAGTGGTTAAATGGTTAGGGATTTAGGGGTTAGGGGTTAGGGGATTTTAGTGCATTTACGGGTTAGGGGAATAATGAGTTAGTGGTTAAGGGATTAGGGATTAGGGGCTTAGGGGTCAGGCAGGGATTTAGGCGCAGTTAGGGGTTAGGTGAATAATGATTTAGTGGTTAAGGGATTAGGGATTAGGGGCTTATGGGTTAGGGGATTTAGCAATTAAGGATTTGAGGGGTTAGGGGTGAGGGGTTAATGGGTTATGGTTTAATAATTAACGGTTTAAGTGTTTAGGGGTTAATGGGTTAGGGGCTTAGGTGTTAGTGGTTTAGGGGTTTAAGGGTACAAAAAAGATAATGATTATAGGGTAAAACAACACTACAAGGTTTATAGGTTGATTGATATTGACACAGATAGGGTAAGCTTCAATAGTGAAGTTGTTTTTGATGAGGATCAGGTTGGACCCTTCCAATATTATCCTAAGTTTTGAATTACTTAGAAGCTAGAAGGGGTTGAGGATTTAGGTGTCAAGCCTCAGGTAGCTGCACTTGAAGAGGGGTGGAAGATTTTGAGCATGATGACTTCCGAACATTCTGTAGAAGAGCCACAGAGTTTGTAGAGCTTGTCAAGCAGGGAAGCTACATTGAATACCATATTTTTATGAAGGGCAAGATTGGAGAGCGTAGAGGGTCCTTTAGTTGGTACTTTCAGACAATATATGTGGACCAATGAACATGACATCAACCACTGCTGCTAGGTACTTCCTTTTGTTTGTTGATTATTTCAGTAGAAAAATGTTGGTATATTTTCTATAATTAAAATATGATGTGATTAATGAATTTCAAAATTTCAAAGCATTAATAGAGAAATAGGTAGGTTGTTACATTGCCTCTCTTAGATATGATACTGGTGGGTAATTCTACTTAAAATATTTCAATAAATTTTGTGCTAAACATGGGATCGAAAGAAAATATACTACACCTTACACTCCACAACAAAATGTATTGGTTGAGAGGAAAAATTATACTATCACAAAGATGGCTAGGTGTAAGTTGCAGAGGAATTCTATTCCAAATAGGTTTTGAGCTGAGGCAATGTTCACAATAGTATACCTATTCCAATTCCAACAACAACACATGATTCGAACCCTCACACGACCTAACCCAACCTGCCCTGACTACCCCGAACTGCATGTTTCCTTTGGCGCTCGGCCCTCACATGATCTGAACTGACCCAACCTGAACTGCTCGAACACGTTTCCCTAGGTGCCCTCACACGAACCGACTCAACCCACCCCGACCTGCCTGAACGCGTTTCCTTGGGCGGCATCACATGGCATGACCCGACCTGACCCGCCCGAACGTGTTTCCTAATTAGGTTCCCTCACCTGACCCCACCCGACCCCACCCGACCCACCCAAACACGTTTTCCTGGGTGCCCTCACATGACACGACCTGACCCGAACCACGCGAACGCGTTTCCTTGGACAGCCTCACATGACACGACCAGACCCAACCCGACACAACACGGGTAGTCACAACTTAGCATTTTTTATATGACCACCCTCACACGACCCGATCCCACTCAACCCGACTCGACCCAACCAGCCTGAACGTCAAAGGCATAAGGGAGCAAACAGAAAACGGGTTGCACAAACATGCAGTACAAGGCACACAGGTGGCTAGTACAAATTAACATTTTTGATATGGACAGCCTCACATGACCCGAACCGACACACCCAAACGTGTTTCTCTGGGCGCCCTCACACGACCCGACTCAACCCGACCCACCCAAACACGTTTCTCTGGGTGCCCTCACATGACTCGACCAGACCAGACCAGACCTGCCCAAACGTGTTTCCGTGGGAGCCCTCACACCACCCAATCCGAACGTGTTTCCTTAGGCGTGATCACACGACCCATCCCAACTCGCCCGAATGTCAACGAAGAAATGAGGGAAAATGACAAACGGGTCACACGAACGTGCGCAAGGCACACAGACAGTCACAACTTAGCATTTTTGATATAACCTCCCCTAGATGATCCAACTCGAACACGTTTCTTGTGGCGCCCTCACATGGCACGACCCGATCCGCCCGAACGAAGGGCACACGAGGGATCAGAAAACAGAAAAAGGATCACACAAACGTGCACAAGAAACATAGGCGGTCACAACTTAGCATTTTTTATACGACCACCCTCAAACGACCCAACCCGCCCGAATGCATTTCCTTGGGCGTGCTCACATGACATGACCTAACCAGACCCGACCTGATCCGACCCGCCCGAACGTGTTTCCTTGGGCGCCCTCACAATATGGCACACAGGTGGTTAGTACAACTTAGCATTTTTGTTATGGAAAACCTCACACGACCCGACCCAACCCAACCCGACACAGCTGAACGCGTTTCTCTGGGCACCCTCACATGACCCAACTCGACCCGACCTGCCCGAATGTGTTTCCCTAGGTGCCCTCACATGACCGGACCACACCAGATCAGACCTGCCCGAACACATTTCTGTGGGAGCCCTCACATCACGACTCGACACGACCCAACCCAAACGCATTTCCTTGGGCGCCATCACACGACCCGTCCCGGCCCGCCCGAACGTCGACGAAGGAATGAGGGAGAAAACGAAAAATGGGTCTCACAAACATGCACAAGGCACACGAGTGGTCACAACCTAGCAATTTTTATTTGACCTCCCTCACATGATCTGACCCAAATGCGTTTGTTGTGGAGCCCTCACACGACATGACCCGACCCGCCCAAATGAAGGCCAGCGCACTAGGGAGAAAATGGAAAATAGATCTAAAAAATGTACAAATTAAGCAACACGAGTAGTCACAACTTAGCATTTTCGATACGGCCACCATCACACGACCCAACCTGACCTGACCCGCCCGAATGCATTTCCCTGACCGCCCTCACACGACTCGACCCGACCTGACTCGAACAACTCAAACGTGTTTCCTTGGGCACCCTCACATGACCAGCTGACATGACCTGACCCGACCGGACACATTCCTTGGGTAGCCTAACATGACCCGACTTGACCTGACCCGCCCAAACATGTTTCCTTGGGCGCCCTCACAGTACGGCACAACCCGAACCGACCCGACTCGAACGTGTTTCCTTGGGTGATCCAAGTGGATATTGGTGGTCACCCGCCTATTCCACTTGGGGCTCCACCATTATGTCTTTTAGTTTTTCAGTTTCAGCACGGTTTACTATTTTTAGCATTTTTTCGGGTCCTGAACTTCCGGAGCCGTTTTGAGGCCCTAAACGACGTTTTTTGGGAAAACGGAGAGCAACATGGGTCCATGGACCGATGTTTCTCATTCCAAATTTGTATTCCTTGGATATATCTTTCTAACGAGGTATGGTACACATCAAACGGAGATCGTATGCCAAAGTTACACCCCTGGGAAGTTGAAACACCAATTTACCCAAACGGGGCCCATAGTTTTGGCGCTTCATCTCCTAGGGTTAGGGTTTTGGCTGTTTAGGATTTCCCATTGTTTCTAAATAATAAATAGGCCCTCGAGCCTCATTTTAACTTAGTTCAGAGGCCTATAGCCGCCACATCTCTTCTCAGAGATAGCTACCAGCGCCCTAGCTAGTTTTATTTCCATTCTGTCTGTAAGAAAATTTCAGTTCTTTGATATTAATGAAATGAAGTGTTATTTCCGCTGCATCTCTGTCTTTATGTTTATATGTTTATTCTGTTGCGTTCCTGCATAAATCTGGATCAATGGTATCAGAGCGGTCTGCTTTTTCTCGATCCTTCTTTGCATGTCCCCAACGAGATCGGGGTATAAGGAGCTAGGGCTCGATCTGGTGGAACCTTTGCAAGATCAGCCTCGCAAACCTCGACGGACGCCCATGGGGGACGAAAAGAAAGATGAGGGAGCAGGAGATCCTATCAAAATAGTGCTCGAGGAGGCCCTCGAAAGACAAAGGAACGTGATGATGGATAACTTTGCTCAGATCCTTCAACGGCTACCCACCGGCGGCGCATCTGCATCCAGCATCCACTCTGGAGGCGCGACTCCTTTTAAGGTACAAGTAAATTTTGACATTCCCATATTTGAGGGTCAAATAGACGCAGATGCCGTAGATAGATGGTTGAATCTGTTAGAAGGATATTTCTCGGTTCATGACTTTTCAAACCGGGAGAAGATTATTTTTGCACTCCTCAAAGCTACCCCCCATGTTAAGGACTGGTGGGAAACCTACTATGAGAACAAGGACCAGACAGAACCCTCTCTGTTCTTGGCCGTACCAACTTGGAATTCTTTCCGAGACGCCGTCAAGGAATAGTACTATCCCATGGGGAGCTATGAGGACAAGTACATACAATGGACCACGCTGCGACAACAAAGGGATCAAGATGTGCATGAGCTGACGAATCTGTTCCATACCCTACGCACAAAGTTGGGTATCAAAGATTCAGAGAAACATCTGGTGCTAAAGTATCGCAGCTGTCTGCACAGATACATTCAGGAGGAAATGGAGTTCCTCGGCATCTCCTCGCTTGGTACGGCATACCGGTATGCTGCCAAGATTGAGCAGAAATTCAAGCAGAAGAAGCGAGACTTTGGATCTGCGAATCAAAAGCAAGGGAAAGGTGCTTCCAAACCGCAGAACAAAGGACCGAGCCAAGGCATGGCGGCTAAGGACAACTCATCGAAGCCACAAGAAAAGAACAACACCGCAAAGCCAAAGAAGGACACGGGAAAGTGGTGTGAGTTCCATAAGAGCTCCACTCACAACACAAGTGAGTGTCGGGCCAAGCGGTCGCTAGTGGCCGAGATGAGGGCTTCTGAGTCAGATGCATGCTCCGACTCCGAATCAGAACCTGAAAAGGGGAATGAAAAAGGGAAACAGATTATTGATGCGGAGCCCAATGCCACTGTTGCCACTACAAAGATCTAGAAGGAGGAACCGGAAGATCCAGAGGAGGAGGAACGTCTCTTCCACTCCCAGATGTGGGTAAAGGGCTCCCCTGTACAGTTCATTGTCGACAATGGGAGCCAAAAGAACCTCATTTCAGCAGACGCCGTGAAGCGGTTGGGCTTGCCGACCACGGCTCACCCACATCCATACACCATCGGGTGGCTTCACCAAGGACGAGATCTCCGCGTCAGCCAGCAGTGTCGCCTTCCCTATAGCATCAAGCCCTTCACGGATGAGGTATTATGTGACGTTGATCCTATTGATGTTTCTGATGTATTATTAGGACAACCATACTTGTGGAAGCGTCATGCTGTGTATGAGTCTCGACCTCGTGCTGTTATTATTACTTTGGGAAATAAGTTGTACAGGATACCAGAGGTACCACCTCCTACGACTATCTCTTTGGTTACTGCAAAACAATGCAGTAAGCTCATTTCCCAAACCGGGAAATTCGTTTTCCTGATGATCCGCCCCCAGGGCAAGAAGAAGACTGTGGCCACGACCTCTAGACAGAGCTCCTCTGCACAACAACAACAAATGGATAAGGTTGTGGAGGAGTACGGGGACATATTCACCTCACCCACAGGGGTTCCTCTGCACTGTCAGGTCAAGCACCCGATTGATCTGACCCCCGGTGCGCTGCTACCTAATGGACTGATCTATCGGCGCTCTGTTCTGGAGAATGATGAAATCAAGAGGCAGATTCAGGAGCTGTTGCAGAAAGGTCACATCAGACCAAGTTCATCGCCCTGTGGGAGCCCGATCGTGTTGGTACAGGAGAAGGATGGGACGTGGAGACTCTGTATTGACTATCGGGCGCTGAACAAGATCACTGTCCGGAATAGGTACCCAATCCCACGGATTGATGACCTTCTGGACCAACTCCAAGGTGCAAAATATTTCAGTAAGATCGACCTGAAGTCTGGGTATCACCCGGTACCAATTGAACCCTCTGATGTGTGGAAGACTGCCTTCAAAGCTAAGGAAGGCCTTTTCAAATGGCTGGTCATGCCTTTCGGGTTGACGAATGCTCCTGCAACCTTCATGAGGATGATGGATGACATCTTTCGGCCATTCACCAACTCGTTTGTAGTGGTTTACTTGGATGACATTCTGATGTTCAGCCATACTTGGGAAGAGCACCTTCACCATATTTTTGGCGCTTTTGTTGAAGGATCCAGGTGGATATTGGTGGTCAACCACCTATTCCACTTCGGGCTCCACCATTGTCTATTTCAGTTTTTCAGTTTCGGCACAGTTTACTATTTTTAGCAGTTTTTCGGGTCCTAAACTTCCGGAGCCGTTTTGAGGCCCTAAACGACGTTTTTTGGGAAAACGGAGGGCAACATGGGTCCATGGACCGATGTTGCCCATTCCAAATTTGTAGTCCTCGGATAGATCTTTCTAACGGGGTATGGTACGCGTCAAACGGAGATCGTATGCCAAAGTTACGCCCCTGGGAAGTTGAAACACCAATTTACCCAAACGGGGCCCATAGTTTTGGCGCTTCATCTCCTAGGGTTAGGGTTTTGGCTGTTTAGGATTTCCCATTGTTTCTAAATAGAAAATAGGCCCTCGAGCCTCATTGTAACTCAGTTCAGAGGCCTGTAGCCGCCACATCTCTTCTCAGAGATAGCTACCAGCGCCCTAGCTAGTTTCATTTCCATTCTGTCTGTAAGCAAATTTTAGTTCTTTGATATTAATGAAATGAAGTGTTATTTCCGTTGCATCTCTGTATTTATGGTTATATGTTTATTCTGTTGCATTCTTGCATAAATCCGGATCATTGGGCTCCATCACACAACCCTATTAGTAACCTATAAATATAGGATTCATAATTTTGACTTGATTGATGGTAATCTTGTAAAAATGCACATACTTTGCCTTCTGCAAGTTGTATTCCCATATTTTGTAAAAAATAAAAAATCAAAAAATCAAAAAGAAGGTAAAAAGTCTTAAAAGAAAAATCAAAGGACTTAGAAAAAATAAGATACCCCAAAGAAAAATATGAATAAAACATGAAAGTGTGCAAGTATAAGTGCCACTACTTTTTGTAGTTGATTATGGCAGAGTATCAATAAATGCCATAATCTGTGATGAGTTGAAAAATTTAATCTTGACTTATCACCTTTCAATTTCAAATGTTGTAGATAGAGAATAATGAATTGTCATATAGTTTAACCATGAAAAATTCCATAGTTAGTTAGAGAATAAAAGAATCCAAAAGTTTAATCTGGATTCTTGGTGGAAATAAGTGTAGAAGTAGATAGCTTACTGTTTTCAAAAAGAATAAATGTTGTAAAGGTTGCTAGCACAAATGCACCTAATCAAAATGGAAGAAAAAATGTTAGCAATTAAATTGGGTAGGTAGAAGAAGGTGAGAAGCATCATTGCAAATATTATTCAATAGGGCTGCAAATAACTGATTTCCCTTCCCCATAGCCATTTATCATTCTAAACTATCAGTCAGAAAGGCTCAAGGCATTTCCTTGACTTTTGTTGGGACCATACCCAAGGCTCTATGGCTGATTAGTTGAAAGTGTTAAATGTCTATATTAATCCCACAAATCACATCATTTTCCATTCATGCATTCATTTCCATGATAAATCATAAGTAAAAACCTAATTTTTACTTAATGATGCTCTAAACCCCATTTTGATTAACTTCCCACATTTCATGAAAATATAAAACCCTCAGAATAACATTTTATCCTAAGTAGAAGTGATGAAATTATCATAAATGAAAGTTTTGCTTTGATCTTCACTTTTATTGGTTATAATGGTATGTTTTGAGTATTCACTTTTCCGCTTGTCATATTAACACCTAACATATTTTATTAACTCCTTATAAATTATCCTAGTCCTATTAATATAGTTCCCTTCTATTTAATATCCCAAAAACCCATTTAATACATGCTTTTGTGTCAAAGATATTAAGCACATGTTGAAAAACATCCCAAAGTTATCCCTTTGACACAAAACTACCCATAAAAATATTTCCCCTCGCCCCTATAGTTTTAGACCTTTGATAAATCTAAAACTATATAATAAAAATATAAAGAAATAATTAAACATGTTTCATATGTGTTTAAAACAAAAAAATATAATACCCGAAACTTAATTTAAACTAAACTTCAAAGAAAACCATCCCCTGTTTATATTCCCTTCCCCGATTATCTAACCCAAGGTTAAATATTATAAACTTATCCATTTTCTCCAATATATATCCCATTACCTCAGTCTTTAATCTTGGGTAGAGCCCCTTTTTTCACCCCTCCCGACCACTTTAATCCGTGTACAAAATCCGTTTATACATTAATCTTAATAAAACCCTCAGCACCATCATATTCGATCCTGACCATTCGATCTCCAACATCCCATTGAAATCAACAGTTCTCATTGAATGTGATAAATCAATCCTCACACCCCATCCTTCCCGATCATGTTACACTGCAACCATCTGATCATCCTTTGCAATCCAATGATCCATATTTAATGTGATCATCCCACCTTACCTCCGTCGCGTTAAATAACAACAATTAGATCTCCAAATACGTTTTAATCTAACGGCCCATATGTAACCCGACAATTCATTGCTCTCGCCCCCACCATCCTTATCACCCTAAAACATCCACCATAGATCTATTACTTATCAGATCTACGACCAGCATTCAAAGTATCGACCCTACTGCATTTACCCCACAACTTTTGAACAAATCCCGATCGTTCGCTCCACTCCGCTACATCCGACGGCGCACGTCTAATTTCGCATTTTCAAATTAATCGAACAAAGTTCCCAAAATATTTTGCGAAAAAATTTGTTTTGAGAAACCGCCACCCGCTACGTGTCTGAAATGTATTGGATCGCATTGCTAAAGCCAAAAACCTCTTATCGCTCAGGAGCAATGCGAAAACCATTACTAGTTTTTTCTTTCAAATGGAAAACCACTCCTGCTATTAAGCCTGTAATTAATGTGATTTATCATGATCTGACTTAAGGCTTGGCCTTAGTTTTTTCACTATTTTCATAACATTTCACACATTAACCTTTGAAACCACTGAGAACCCTTCACAAAGCCTCTTTACACCATTTTTGAGCCATTTTTAAACCACTTTACTTCTCAGAGCCATTTTCTCCGAAATTTATCCCCAAATAGACTGTTCTTGCCTTCTATGAGCTGAATTACAATTAAATTGAAGACTATGATGAGACTGCAACCTTCATCAACCGCAATTATACCTTTTACAGGTATTTTTCCGTCAAACCGATCCATAAAACCTTCAATTTCAAAGGAAAATTACCCCAATTACACTACATTTCCTAGAATCTAGCTAAATTATCCATCTGGGAAGTCTAAAAACCTTGAAAATACAGGGGAACCCCTATCAAAATTTCTCTAGAATCCCCTGTTTCCATTTTTAAGGTTTTAATCTATTCCAAAGTCATTTTCACTACTGAATTTGATTTAGAAGACCTTCTGCACTGTACAAATCCGATTTTTCCTCATAAACCATCGCCCAGTTTCCGAATTCTTCCCAAATCTGCTTAATTGACCTTCTTTCTCTCAAGAGAACTTAGCAAACTATATAATCTTGCTCAATTCATTTAAAAAGACCAAGAAATAGGTCACCCCTAAAACTAGAGGTCCTAAATCTCAGAAGCCTGCGTCCAACAAGCTTCCAAATCCTAAACCTCCCAAAATTGATAAACCTACTCCTGTTTTAACTGTTGATTCTTCTGAGGTAGTCAGACCATTACAACCTCCTATCACTACTGAAGAAAGCAATCCATTGATTGACTTAGATTACAGAATTGGTGATGCCACTCTAGAATTTGATCTTCTGGAAGTATATAGTTGGTGCCAGGAAAAATTTGAAAAGAAAGTAGCCAATGACATACCTGTATGGGAGTCCAATTTGCCCAAGTATGTGGTTCCCATCACCCATCCTGCTCAGGTTTTCATCAGGTTGTGTCAGATGCATTATATTCCTGATCAAAGGTGCATGGTTAATAAAGATAGTGAGGTCTTATTTTACATAACTGCTGAATCAATTAATGACATGCTCCAACTAAGCCATGACCCACATGAAGTATCTTTGTCAATTGAAGACTTGACTTAGACATATTTGGAGCTTTATTTCCCTAGGAAATTTGAAATCCTTCAAAATTTCATGCCTAATCATGTCAATATTCCCAAGATGAATCCCCCTTATGATACCTTTGATTTTCCTGAAGGCTCCAGACAGGTCATTTCCATGCTATCATTTATTTTAGGTTATTTTAATGATGAATTCATAGATGCTTCTATCTTAGGCTTCCTTTCCACTTTGTATCCTAGATAGCAACCAGAGTTAGTCTTTGATTTTGCTAATTTTATTGCTGACAATATTCATTATCAGCTAATAAAATTTCTTGATGAAGGATTGTTTAGATATACTTCATATCTGTTACATCTCTTCTTGTTCTTTCAAGCAGATAACTTTCCCTTTGCACTACATAAGATGGATATGGAAGGAAAACCACTTTCAGTAATATTTTGGACCTCTCTTCTGAGAAAGAATAGCAGTGAGTACAGTTACAGTGATTTCAATGACCTATTTATTAGACCTACTATCAGTTTATTAGATAAAGTAGAGCCTCCAAGAATAAATGAAGATATCAAAAGGATTTTACAGTTGTCTGAAAACTGTAAAATGGGTGATTGGTACTTATACAAAAATCACACTGAGATTAGAATATATGGTGTAATCGTGGCCCCATACAAATTGCCAAAGTTTCTGACCACTAGGATCTTTGCTCTAGAATACATAAGAAAAATTTTGAATTCAGGTGTAGTAAACTTTATAGCATCCAAAAAGAAGGCACAGTTTAAATTGAAAAGTCAAATTGGCTCTTTTATAGTCAACAATAGAGATGCCTTGAAGGAAGCAACCAACAAAATATTAGCATTTAAGTTTCAAGAAATTTTTTACTAGATATATGACCCTCATGGTATTCTAAATAATCTCAGGGTCCAATGTAAATTTCCCCCATTCCTCCATGAATCAAAGCCAATAATTGAAAAATATTCCAATCAATGTGAATGGGAACCAAATACTTTGATTGATGATGATGCACAAGGAATGGATAATGTTGATACATAGGGAACACAGGTGAATAATGTATAGGTGGTTACAGTGAACCAATCAACAAAGATATCCAACAAAATACCAAGGAAGTAAGAAGGAAATTTGGTCGAAAGAATCATTGAAAACAAATTCAAAACAATATACAGCAAAAAGGCCAAAATGACTACTTTAGAAAAATAAGGAGTCATAGATGTGGATGATACTAATGAACAACATTCAGATGATGAAGCCACCATCATTGTGAATGAGACACTCAGAGAAATTCAAAATGAACAGGTACAAGCACAGGGTAAAGGCAAAGAGATGGTTGAAATGGAAATGGATACAGAAGCTCCCTCTTCTTCTAAAACAACTGAAGAAACTGATTCTGATATTCAGAAGAGGTTCAAGCTAATCAGGGAGAAAAATGAAGAAATAAAAATGAAGTTTATTCTAAACTTCTGAAGGAAAAACCATGAGATAAGGACAGACTAGTAACAGCATTTGATTATGCAACCAATAAAATGATCATGTCCTTTCTTCAACCAGTGGTAGCACATCCAAAATCAGCCTCAGACTACAGAAAGATAGAATTTGCAGTAAATACTGATACTATTCACGAGCTAGATAAGATATATTTCCACGAGAGTGCATCGGAAAAGTTATATTCAAAAGTAGTAAGAAAAACAATGAGTGCTACTATGCTCCAAAAGACTGTATACAACCTACAAACTCAAATGAAATTGGATAAGGCATCATTACATGCCAAGGATTTAAGGATAAAATCCTTAGAAGATTTGATAATTGAAATAGGAGCAGATCCTTCTAACACTGAAGTTGCTAGAAAATTAATAAGGCAGAAGAATGATGATACTGCAGCCTTAAGAAAATATCTTAAATTGCCACAGAGTGAGCACCCTTAGGCAAAATAAGTGCTTCAAGAAAAGACAGAGAAAGAAGAAACAATGCAACTTGTTTTGAAAATGACAACCCAGATAAAAGAGATGGAAACTCAGATAGAAACTCTTATGCAAGAAAATGAAAATTTGAAGAAAGCACAGCAAGTTTCCATTCCTACAATTATTCCAATTGTAGGTACAGTTGTTCCCTCAACATTGGTAGCAAGTTTGGCACCCCAAGGAGTATTGGCAACTGCAGTATCAATTACTTCTAGAGACATCTCTACCACTTCTTCATCAACATCACAGGTAAATACCACAGGGGAAACAATTGCCATAGTTAAGGCTATGGAAGATATGTCCATAAAAGACAAATAAATAATCAGTTTAAAAGGCACCATCAGAAATCTGGAAACATCCAACAGAAATTCCTTAATCACTTCCAAAGGACATGAGCAAAGGGCTAATAGATTGCAGGAATAGGTTAAGATTCTTCAACAACAGGTAAATCTCATTAAGCAGGTATCTTATATTAAGAATTATCTTTGGAATAACATCATTCAGGGCATACATTTGCAATATCCCTCAATCCAAATAATTTATGAACAAAAAGAGTTACTTAAAGCAGCACAGATAGAAATATAGAAAACAAAAGAAGAATTGGCTAATAAGCCTGCTAAAGCTATAATACTTATCACATTTCTAAATAGAAAACACAGAGAAGAACTTGAAGAGTTAAAAATTCAGGATAGAACTGAAAGTATACTCCAAATCAAAAAGGTCCTGAATAAGAAAAACATGATGAATAATTTGGAGAACAGATACAAAGATATGAATTTGGCAATCACAATATTTTGGGCCAAATACAGAGTATTATTAGAAGCAGGTTTACTAGATATTCATGCATTAAATGAAAATTTGATGCCTCAGAAGGATTGTGATAACAAAATCAGAGCATATGCCAAGGAGCAGGTTAACAAACCTTTACCTCAAGGGTCTCCTACTAGTAAAGTCATTTTGGATTATTTTCAAAAATTATTCTTTTTGAAAAATTAGATCCAACATATTTTCGTGGTTAAGCCCAATTTTTCAAAATATACAGAGGCAGATGAAAGTTACAGGAAGCTAAAGAGCATGAAAATTCCCAGCACAGAGCAATTGCAAGAATTCACTGATTTACTATGAAATTTTGCAGTTAAAATATGTCAAAATGTATCAGTGGTCAAAGCATATCAGTGGTAAAAGAGTATCAGTAAAAACAAGATGTTACTACTGGTAATTTTTAATTCACAACAGTAAAAAATAAAAGAAAGCAGAGTTAAAGAGTATTAGAGCATAACGTAAAAGAGGAGGAGTGTACCACAAGTCATCTCCCACAATATAATATCCCAACTTCCAGCAATACTTCCAGCTAAACAAAAAATCAGTTTGAGTAGATAAACTGTTCTATTTTTATTGTAAAAGAGGACAGCTTGCCCCTCTATTTTGCAGTTGTCCCTCTTCTTATGTAATAATTCCTATTTTTCCTTGAGATATTCTCTCAGACTTTTGAGATATTTTTTAAGAAATTTATTTGTATAAATACTTCATTCTTCGAAGTATTTTGGGTGGAATAAAATTATCAAGACTACTATAGACTTTTTTGTTGAAACATTGGGATTTTATGTGAGTTAAGTTGAAGCAGCAGGCTCTAAACTGAAGAAAATAGACATCATAACTAATGATC
This sequence comes from Pinus albicaulis, assembly GCA_034641835.2. Lineage (NCBI taxonomy): Eukaryota > Viridiplantae > Streptophyta > Pinopsida > Pinales > Pinaceae > Pinus > Pinus albicaulis. The sequence goes on from CM076581.1 coordinate 1,055,718,947, forward strand.
CTCGTGTTGATCAGATGATTATTGTATCTTCCAGTTTTCATTGTTTATTTCTTTAAGTTCCATTCATACATCTTGTGTTATTTCCATCTTAAATGAATAACTAGGAAAGATATTACAGAACTAGTGTAAAAAGCTCTCTGTTCTTACTAGTTTTCATGTTTATGTTTTCTGCTAATTTCCAGACTTTAGAATTCTTATTTCTCTTTCATCTCGTTTGACCTCAATTTCCCTCTTCCTTTTCTGATATCGAAGGATTATTAATTGCCCTTATTCTAGATCATACCACTTCATCAAAATAGCCTTTTTAAACCCTCTGAAGATCATCTATCTTGCCCTTAGTATATTTGTTCTTTTGACCTTAGTTTTCTAGTCTTGTTTGCTATAAATTTGACTCCATTACCCAATGGTTAGATAGATATTTCTATAGTTTCCCTTGTAGTCCTTTATTCCCACCAACATTCAAAAAATCAAACCAAATTGTCCACTCATAGCTAGCCTAAAATCCATTACAAAACAAAGCTAAATCATAAGGAGAGATCCCTCTCCGAAATTTAGGAAGGCTTGATCCTGAAATCTAAAAGAGGTTCTTGGTTACCCATGGTTTTCTTTAACTTTAAACCAAAATCCCATGACCTAAGAATTACTAGGGTGATGCCATACTGGCGACCATACTGGGGAACTAACCATTCTCTAGTTTTAAGTTTAATCTTGGAGGAAGTTTTTTAAAATATATCTTTTCTACTTTAAGATTAAGTTTAAAGGTTGTGGGTATTTACCCAATAAACATTCTGGCTCCTAAGAAAGTCTATTACACTAGATCTAACCCTGATCCCAACCATCCAGATATAGTAGACAATCCAAACCAGATAGGAAAAAAGAAAAAACAAATTGATAGTTCAGAAACAGAAGTACCTCTGAAAAGAGCTTATTCTTTACCCAAAGAATTTGTAAGCTTATCAAATATTGAATTTGACTTGAAGTTTGAAAAATCACTATTTAGAACCAAGTCTGAAACTGATTTAAAGAAAATTGTTTTAGATCCTGTTTTTACTTCTTTTGTGAGTGAGAAACATAAAATTATTTCAGTACCTATTAAATTAGACAAAATTGAAAGTCAAAGTCCAGTAAAAAGGGTAAGTGTCACAAAAATTAAAGACATTGAAGAAGCTGTTAAGCTAGCCAATTTTTTATCTCAATTCAAACCTTCAGTTTCCCAACTATACACCACAGTCTTTCCAGCATCAGATTCTACTCTGTATGCTGCCACTTCACTTACAGATTCTACTGTTAGTTCATCTCAAGAGACTATAAGTCCTGAGTTGCCTCTGTAGCATAGGATCATATATTCATCATATCCTCAATCCACCACTAGTTCATCCATAGAACCATTCATCACTAAGCTGCCGTTGCAGCCCAAAGTAGTATTTTCATCATTTACTCAGTCCACTACCACCATAAGCACTACTCATATCACTCATTTTCCATCTTCTTTTCCAAGCTCTTCAAACTCGGCCTTCAGCACATCTACTATTGTTACCAGCACTATCCCTGCCACTACTACTGTACCTCCTAGTTTAGAAAAAATCCAAGCCATGACAGCTAGATATGCTCCTTTGGTCTTACCTCAAAATATTCATGACATGCCCCAAATTTATCAAAAGGATATCCCATTATTTGAAAATTGTTCACAAACTACTGCACAACAACATATCACTAGAATGAATGATTTTTGGGAAATTTATGAAATAGATGAGTCTGATGTCAGAATGAGGTTGTTCGTACAAAGCTTAACTGGAGAAGTCAAAACATGGTTTAGAAATTTAGGTGCTGGTAGTATAGCAGACTTAGCTACCTTTCATGGAGATTTCCTAAATAAATGGGAAAAGAATACAAATCTCATGCAAATATTGTCCGAGTTTGATGCTGTTAAGAGAGCCCCCAATGAGTCTGTCCAAGATTTTTGCACTAGATACAACAACGTTTACAATTCTATTCCTGCAGGCCTTAAACCCACTCCGTATTCTGTGCTACTCAAATTCCCTGATTTTTTTGATGTAGACATGGCCTACCAACTTAGATAAAGGGATGCATACACACTAGAACAAATGCAATTGAATGTTGTTGGTGTAGAAATCAACATTCTTGCCAAGAAATCCAGAATGAGAAATGAGAGGAGGGTCAATATCAAAGAAGAAGCTTCAAACTTAGATGGTAAATTTAATTTTATTACCAAAACATTAGAAAAATTAGTTGAGAGACTAGATCACATTAAAATAAAACCACAATGGGAGAATTAATCCCAAATCAGGAATGCCAACTACCAGAAAAACAACAATCTTGGGAAAGGTGAGGAACCTTCCCTAGATCAGAACATAAGACCCCCATTCCAAGAAAACTTTGCAGAAAGTTCACAAAACAATGTTGAGGAGGATGAGGAAGACATCAACATAGTTATGGGGATAAATGAGAGCAATACAATTTTCCTCACTCAAGAGGACTAGGAACTCTTTGAGCTACAATAGTTCAACGTGGAATCTGGAAAATCCTTTGATTATAAGAAAGGTTATGACTTCGCGATCAATGAAATTCATAGTCAATATAACCTTAGGAGCAAGAAAACAAATGAGCCTACTGCAAAAAAAAATGCTCCAACTCAACAAAATCAAAACAAAAAGAACACAGAGGCTCCCAAAACGAAACTTTTGCAGATTCTTCCTAGAGAAAATAAACAAATTTCAAACCCACCCAGTCCTAAAAAACAACTTAGTCCTAAGATTGTAGATATCACTGATGAGGTGGCCCAAACATCCAAAGATGCCCAAAAGGCTAATATTACAAAGGCCACCAATTCAATGATAATTACTGATCCCAAAAAGAAGTCAGCTGATTCAAAATCATCAAATCCTAAATCTTCTACTGAGAATCCCAAAACTAATAAAGCATCTGTTAACACTCAAAGTGTCCCTGAAGAAACAATCAAAGATAGCAGAAATCAGGAAACTCAAATAGAAGATAAAGGAAAATCTCAAACTAAAGGTAAAACTGTTGAAACACAATAAAAATCATCCCAAACCATAGTTCCAAAAGATGAATTAATTTAGGCCATCAAATCTCAGTCAACATTTAACATGCAATCTGAAATATCTAAGTTAAAAATAGTTGTTCCCTTAGTTGAATTGGCTAAAAATGACTTGTATAGATCAATTATTACTGAAAGATTGAATGTAAATGAAAATGAGGATACAATTAATATGAATGATGATAGACCTGAATTAATCTTTGGTCCAAATGTAGATGGTAAGCATTCTGATGGGTCAGTGCCTCCATTTTATTTAATTCTTACAATACATGACCAGATATTACACAATGCTATGCTAGATACTGGAGCTTCCCATAACCTAATGCCTAGAGTAATAATGGAAACCCTGAATCTAGACATAACTCGGCCATATAAAGATATATTTTCATTTGATTCATCTAAAGTCCAATGCACAGGATTGATTAAAGATCTGTGTGTAAATTTAGTCCAATATCCTCGTAAAATCATGATCATGGATGTTGTGGTAGCTAATATCCTGCCTAAGTATGGCATGCTTCTTTCTCGCTAATGGGGAGAAAAGTTGCAGGGATCTCTACAACTTGACATGAGTTATGCCACTATCTCGGTATTTGGACAACCAAAAAAGCTTTACAGAGAAACCTTAATGAATTTTATGATTAGTAGTGCTGACAGACCTACCAATTACCCAATCTATTCGACTCCTACTGATCTTTACTCCTTTATTCTTAGTAACTGTAATCATGATAATGACCAAACTGAACTCAATGATAAGAAAATTAAAATAATGGATGATTACATTGGTCATGAGGCATTATGGCATTTTAATTTTGATGGATCAGTGAATAAATCAGGAGCTGGAGCTGGTGTATGGATTACCAACATTGAAACAAGCCAATCCCAAGGACATGCCTTTAGATTGAATTTCAAATGTACTAATAACATGGCTGAATATGAGGCTTTAATTTTAGGTCATCGAATCATTAGAAAATTGGGAGGGCAAAGAATTTTAGTCATGGGAGATTCAGAGTTAGTTATCGAGCAAATAAACGCAGAATACTCTATTCACAACCCCAGATTGGCTAGATACAGGGACACAACAACATATTTGGTTGAATATTTGTTAGAAATAAAGTTTGCTATCATCCATAGAAAACAAAACATGTAAGCCCATTGTTTGGAAACATTTTCCAGCAGTTGTAAACTCCCATTTTCACCATTACAAAAATACAATGCTGAAATCAATCGCAGACCTATTGTCCCAGATAATGTGAAATACTGGAAAATTTCCTCAGAAGATGAACAAATTTATCACTTTTTGAACAATGAGCAATAGTTTCAGAAATGTCAAATTGATAATTATTTTAATATAGATTCACCTTGTAATATAGATTCAATTTTTTGTCAAATAGATGATTTAGATCATTTAGATGTACATAATTTTGATAGACCTACTATATTTACTCAGAGTGACATAGATGAATTGGAAAAAGTAGATATAGAGGAAATGATGGAAGATAAACCAGATTTGATTGATTTAAAACATAACATTTTACCCAGAGGTTTGATTCCCCTAGAAGACTTATTTGATTCCAATGATGTGCCCAAAAGGCCAAAAATGTAACCAGTTAGGCCTGATATAGAAGAATATAACTTAGGGACAAATGAAAAGCCAAAAATGATCAAACTAGCAAAATCCTTGTCATTAGAAGAGAAGGTTAAATGCATATAACTTTTGAAAGAATATCAAGATGTCTTTGCATGGGGTTACAAAGATTTGAAAACTTACAACGAATACATAATTCAACATAAGATTCCTTTGAAAGAAAATCAAAAACCTTTTAAACAAAAACTAAGAAGGATTAATCCTATCTTGTTACCTTTAATAAAAAAATAATTTAAAAGAATGTTTGATGCCCAAATAATCACACCAGTCAGGTATTCTGACTGGGTATCTAATTTAGTGCCCACCAGAAAGAAAACAGGAGAAATTTGACTGTGTATAGACTTCAGAAATCTTAATAAAGCTTCCTTGAAAGACAATTAACCCTTGCCTAAAATGGATCACATTTTGCATAGGGTGGCAGGTTCTTCAAGAATTTCTTTATTAGATGGTTTCTCTGGTTACAATCAAATTCTAGTTCATAAAAATGATCAGACTAAAACTTCATTTACTACTCCTTGGGGCACTTTCATGTACGTGAAAATGCCTTTTGGATTAAAAAATGCAGGAGCTACTTTTCAGAGAGAAATGGATATTACCTTTGCTAAAGAGATCCATGAATTTTTAGTTATTTATCTTGATGATATTATTGTCTTTTCAAAAACAAATGATGAACACTTAGACCACCTAAGACAAGTCTTTATCAAATGTAGAAAATATGGTATATCCCTTAATCCTAAAAAGACTCTTTTCGGACTAGAAGAAGGAAAACTGTTAGGTCACATAATCTCCAAAGAAGGCATTAGAATAGATCCTGCAAGAATTAAAGCAATTTTGAACATTCAACCACCAAGAAACATAAAGGAACTTCAAGCATTCTTGGGTAAAATCAAATTTTTAAGAAGATTTATCTCTAATCTAGCTGAAATCATAAAAGATCTCAACAATATGTTTAAAAAGGACTCTGCAATGAAATGTAAAATAAAGGTCAAACAATATTTTGAATCCATAAAACAGGCCTTGAAAAAAGCACCAGTCTTCATCAACCCAGATTATACAAAAGATTTCATAATATTTTCCTTTGCATCCGAACACACCATAGCTGCAGTTCTTCTGCAGAAAAACAATCAAGGTTTTAAACATCCAATTGCATTCTTTAGTAAAGCCCTCAGAGATACACCTTTGAAATACAATATAATGGAAAAACAGGCCTTGGCCCTGGTTAAAGCCATCAAGGATTTCAGAGTGTATATACTTCATTCACACATCATTGCATATGTCCCTAATGCAGTAATTAAAGATATTCTGACACAAGATGGACCTGATAGTAGGAAAGGAAAGTGGATAGCCACTATCCTTGAGTATGATCTGGAAATCAAACCAACTAAGCTCATTAAAGGACAGGGTTTAGCCAAACTGGTGGATGAATCAAATTGCAATGCATTAGACATTAATTTCATTGCACAAATAGATGACCAAGAGTAGATGGAGACTCCATTGATCAGTGAGGCCTATCTAGACTCACCATGGTACTCTGATATTATCTTTGTACTAACACATTTACAAGCTCCTCCTGGGCTAACTAAAACCAAAGCAAGATTCATCAAACAGAAAGCAATGAGGTTTTGTATCTTAAACAATGCACTTTACTGGGAAGAAAATACTGGGAGTTTACTAAACTGTTTATTAAAATCTGAGGCTAACAAAATTCTTGAGGAATTTCATGCAAATGAATGTGGAGGCCATCTATATTGGAAGAGTACAACTGACAAAATATTGAGAGCTGGCTTTTACTGGCCAAATTTATTCTCAGATGTTAAAAAACTTGTCACCTCTTGCCATAAATGCAAAAATTTTGAAGGGGAAAAGAAACTATTGCCTTTACCTCTTAAGCCTATATCAACTGAAAAACCATTTCAACTATGGGGGTTAGACTTCATTGGTGAAATCCATCCTCCATCTTCAGGCCAACATACATGGATTTTAACTACTACAGATTACTTTACCAAGTGGATAGAAGTCATTCCCACTAGGCAAGCCACTGATTCAGTTATAATCTCATTTATGGAAAGTAATATTTTATCAAGATTTGGATGCCCACATAAGATTATTACTGATAATGTATCAGCATTCAAATCCAATAAAATTATTTCTTTCTGTCATAAATACCATATTACCTTAGGTCATTCCACAACATATTATCTACAAGGTAATGGTTTAGGTGAATCATCAAACAAAAGCTTAATCAATATCATCAAAAAATTACTCCAAGACAACAAAAATACATGGAACAAAAAGTTGGTCTATGCCCTATGGGCTGATAGACTTACCACAAAAAATCCTATTGGAACTTCACCCTATCAGATTGTTTATGGAACAGATGCAGTTTCCCTTCTTCCTTGGGTGTTCCAGTCATGAAGATTATCCAGGAATCACAGGTGGGAACAAATGATATTCAACGAAGAATCAATGAAGCCATACATCTTCAACAAACTAGGGAAGAAGTCTATGAAAAATCACAAGTTTTACATGATAAAATCAAAAATATTTTTGATAAAAGGGTTAAAGATGATGATTTTTTCATAGGAGATCAAGTTTTGAGATGGGATTCACGAAGAAAGGATAAAGGTGAACATAGGAAGTTTGACTTTCTATGGCAAAGATCCTATGTGATATATGGTTACAGAGGTAATAATTCCATTTTCATCAAGAATTTGGATGGAACTGAACTTGAAGAAGGACCAGTGAATAGTAGGATGTTGAAACATTACTATTTGAGAGTGCAAGCTTCTGTGATCCATAACATATTAGATTATAAATCTTCCAGGAAATCACATGAGAATTTTAGGAATGACTCGTTTCAAACTACCAACTATAGTTCATCATCAGGATAATGAAGATTGGCTAATCTGACAAACCCATTTATACCAGGAGGAGAGAAGCAACGGTCAAAACCCAAGAAAAGTTAAAGAACGGTTAAAATTAAAAATATAAACCAAAAATAAAAACAGAAAACATAACTAACCCAACCTTAAAAACGCTAGTCAAAACTAAAAATAATATAAAATCAAAACTAAAAACTAAAATGACACCAAAAAAAAAGAAAATTAAATAAATAATAAATAATAAAATAAAATAAAAGTCAAATAATAATAAAATTCGGAATAAAAATAAAGGAATTAATCCATAAATAAATACATTAATAAATAAAATGTTTAATTAGGATTAAAATACAAATAAAAATAAAATAAAACTAAAAATAAAGGATTTAATCAATAACTAAATAAATACATTAATAAAATTAAAAAAAGAATTATTATTTTTATTTTATCTATATAACTAAACCAATAAATAAATAATAAAATACAAATAAAAATAAAGGATTTAATCAATTAATAAATAAAAATATTAATAAATACATAAAATTAGAAATAAAATTCAAGTAAAAATAATAAAATATAAAATATAAAAATAAAGGATATAATCAATAAATAAATTAATAAAGTAATAAGTAAAAACATTAATAAATAAATAAAATTAAAACTAGAATAAAAATAAAGTTAAAAATAAAATTAATTATTTTTATAAATATCAAATCATAGAATAATAATAATATGATCAAAAACATAAAAATAAAAATACCAAAGAAAAAGAAAGGAAGGATCCTTACAAGGAGTGAAGAGATGGAATCCAGCAACTGCTAACCTTCCATCCATCATCCCTATTCAACGTACAAGGCCTCTTCTCAATCTCTATCGCCTAGCTAAATTTCTGGTGATAGAAATGATCAACCCTAGCAAGGACTCTAGCGTCTTCCAAACAAATATGATGCTCCGTCTTCTCCGTATGCTCAACTAGCACTAAGGACTTGGTTCTACCATGCCTAATATCTATAGAATGCTCCTGGATCCTCTTATTAATCGATCGACCAGTTTCGCCAATGTAGGGAGTCCCACAAGAGCACGAGATCAAATAAACACCTTTCATGCTTTTTGGGTCCAACTTGTCCTTAACCGATTTAAGGGAGCTCCGAATGGTGTTTAAAGGCTTAAAAGAAGAGGAGATCTTATGCTTCCTTAAAATCCAAGCGATATTTTTATTTTTATTTTTATTCTAGTTTCAATTTAATTTATTTATTAATGCTTTATTAATTTAATTATTGATTATATCGTTTATTTTTATATTTTATATTTTATTATTTTTACTCGAACTTTATTTCTAATTTTATGTATTTATTAATATTTTTATTTATTAATTGGTTAAATCCTTTGTTTTTATTTTATTTTATTATTTATTTATTGATTTAGTTATATAGATAGAAAACAAATTTTTTTAATAATTTTTTAATGTATTTTTTATTAATTTATTTAGTTATTGATTAAATCCTTTATTTTTAGTTTTATTTTTATTTTTATTTTTATTTTAATCCTAATTAAACATTTTATTTATTAATGTATTTATTTATGGATTAATTCCTTTATTTTTATTTGGAGTTTGATTATTATTTTACTTTTTATTTTATTTTATTATTTTATTTTTTTTATTTTTTATTATTTTTTTATTTATTTTTATTATTATTATTATTATTATTATTATTGTGTCATTTTAGTTTTTAGTTTTGATTTTATATTATTTTTAGTTTTGACTAGCGTTTTTAGGGTTGGGTTAGTTATGTTTTCTGTTTTTATTTCTATTTTTATTTTTGACCGTTTATTTTTTGTTTATATTTTTAATTTTAACCGTTCTTTAACTTTTCTTGGGTTTTGACCATTGCTTCTCTCCTCCTGGTATAAATGGGTTTGTCAGATTAGCCAATCTTCATTATCCTGATGATGAACTACAGTTGGTAGTTCGAAACGCATCGTTCCTAAAATTCTCATGTGATTTCCCGGAAGATTTATAATCTAACATTACTATTCTTCAGACTCACTCAATAGTTAGATTGATTTACTTTATCATTTTAAATATTCATTGCAAGTGTGTAGATTGGATTGGAGATTTTATCTACAAAGTTAAAGCCCGAAGAGAAGGCCCTAAGCTTTGTAGTATAAGATGTCATAAATATGAATTTTTGTAGAAAATAGAGGACAATTACAAGATCACCAAAGGTTAAAGATGAAGGCTACTGATCTCAGAGTTCTTGACATTCCACTAGGAAATTCCATCTCCAAGTGAAGCCGATGTTAGTAACCTATAAATATAGGATTCATAATTTTGACTTGACTGATGGTAATCTTATAAAAATGCACATACTTTGCCTTCTGCAAGTTGTATTCCTATATTTTGTAAAAAAATCAAAAATCAAAAATTCAAAAAGAGGGTAAGAAGTCCTAAAGGAAAAATCAAAGGACTTAGAAAAAATGAGATACCCTAAAGAAAAATATGAATAAAACATGAAAGTGTGCAAGTACAAGTGCCACTACTTTTTGCATTTAATTATGGCAAAGTATCAATAAATGCCATAATACGTGATGAGTTGAAAAATTTAATCTTGACTTATCACCTTTCAATTTCAAATGTTGTAGATAGAGAATAATGAATTGTCATACAGTTTAACCATGACAAATTCCATAGTTAGGTAGAGAATAAAAGAATCCAAAACTTTAATATGGATTCTTGGTGGAAATAAGTGTAGAAGTAGATAGTTTACTGGTTTCAAAAATAATAAATGTTGTAAAGGTTTCTAGCATAAATGCACCTAATCAAAATGGAAGAAAAAATGTTAGCAGTTAAATTGGGTAGGTAGAAGAAGGTGAGAAGCATCATTGTAAATATTATTCAACAGGGCTGCAAATAACTGATTTCCCTTCCCCATAGCCATTTATCATTCTAAAATATCAGTCAGAAAGGTTCAAGGCATTTCCTTGACTTCTATTGGGACCGGACCCAAGGCTCTATGGCTGATTAGTTGAAAGTGTTAAATGTCTATATTAATCCAAAAAATCACATCATTTTCCATTCATGCATTCATTTCCATGAAAAATCATAAGTAAAAACCTAATTTTTACTTAATAATTCTCTAATCCCCATTTTGATTAACTTCCCACATTTCATGAAAATATAAAACCCTCAAAATAACATTTTATCCTAAGTAGAAGTGATGAAATTATCATAAATGCAAGTTTTTCTTTGGTCTTCACTTTTATTGGTTATAATGGTATGTTTTGAGTATTCACTTTTCCCCTTTTCATATTAACACCTAACATATTTTATTAACTCCTTATAAATTATCATAGTCCTATTAATATAGTTCCCTTTTATTTAATATCCCAAAAAACCATTTAATATATGCTTTTGTGTCAAAGATATTAAGTGCATGTTGAAAAACATCCCAAAGTTATCCCTCTGACACAAAACTACCCATAAAAATATTTCCCCTCTCCCCTATAGTTTTAGACCTTTGATAAATCTGAAACTATATAATAAAAATATAAAGAAAGACTTAAACATGTTTCGTATGTGTTTAAAACAAAAAAATATAATACCCGAAGTTTAATTTAAACTAAACTTCAAAGAAAACCATCCCCTGTTTATATTCCCTTCCCCGATTATCTAACCCAAGGTTAAATATTATAACCTTATCCATTTTCCCCAATATATATCCCATTACTGCAGTATTTAATCTTGGGTAAAGCCCCTTTTTTCACCCCTCCCGACCACTTTAATCTGTGTATAAAATCCGTTTATACATTAATCTTAATAAAACCCTCAGCACCATCGGATTCGATCCTGACCATTCGATCTCCAACATCCCATTGAAATCAACGGTTCTCATTGAATGCGATAAATCAATCCTCACACCCCATGCTTCCCGATCACGTTACACTGTAACCGTACGATCATCCTTTGCAATCCAACGATCCATATTTAATGTGATCATCCCACCTTACCTCTGTCGTGTTAAATAACAACCATAATATCTCCAAATACATTTTAATTTGATGGCCCATATGTAACCCAACAATTCATTGCTCCCACCCCCACCATCCTTATCGCGCTAAAACATCCACCGTAGATCTATTACTTATCAGATCTATGGCTAGCATTCAAAGTCCCGGCCCCACTACATTTACCCTGCAGCTTTCGAACAAATCCTGACTGTTTGCTCCACTCTGCTACATCCGACGGCGCACGTCTCACTTCACATTGTCAAATTAATCGACCAAAGTTCCAAAAATATTTTGCGAAAAAATTTGTTTTGAGAAATCGCCACCCACTACGTGTCCGAAATGTATTTGATCGCATTGATAAAGCCAAAAACCTCTTACCGCTCAGGAGCAATGCGAAAACCATTACCGGTTTTTGCTTCCAAATGGAAAACCACTCCCGACATTAAGCCTGTAATTAATGTGATTTATCTTGATCTGACTTAAGGCTTGGCCTTAGTTTTTTCACTATTTTCATAACATTTCACACATTAACCTTTGAAACCACTGAGAACCCTTCGCAGAGCCTATTTACGCCATATTTGAGCCATTTGTGAACCACTTTACTTCTCAGAGCCATTTTCTCCAAAATTTATCCCCCAATAGACTGTTCTTGCCTTCTGTCAGCTGAATTACAATTAAATTGAAAATTGTGACGAAACTGCAATTATACCTTTTACAGGTATTTTTCCGTCAAATCAATCCATAAAACCTTAAATTTCAAAGGAAAATTACCCCAATTACACTACAATTCCTAGTATATAGCTAAATTATCCATCTGGGAAGTCTAAAACCCTTGAAAATACAGGGGAAACCCTGTCAAAATTTCTCTAGAATCCACTGTTTCCATTTTTAAGGTTTTAATCTATTCCAAAGTCATTTTCACTACTGAAATTTATTTAGAAGACCTTCTGCACTATGCAAATCCGCTTTTTCCTCATAAATCCTCGGCCAGTTTCCGAATTCTTCCCAAATCTGCTTAATTAACCTTCTGTCTCTCAAGAGAACTTAGAAAACTGTATAATCTTTCTCTATCCATTTAAAAGGACCAAGAAACAAGTCACCCCTAAAACTAGAGGTCCTAAATCTTAGAAGCCTGCCTCCAGCAAGCTTCCAAATCCTAAACCTCCCAAAATTGATAAACCTACTCCTATTTTAATTATTGATTCTTCTAAGGTAGTCAGACCATTACAGCCTCCTATCACTACTGAAGAAAGCAATCCATTGATTGAAATAGATTACAGAATTGTTGATGCCACTCTAGAATTTGATCTTCTGGAAGTATATAGCTGGTGCCAGGAAAAATTTGAAAAGAAAGTAGCCAATGAATACCTGTATGGGAGTCCAATTTTCCCAAGTATGTGGTTCCCATCACCCATCCTGCTCAGGATTTCATCAGGTTGTGTGAGATGCATTATATTCTTGATCAAAGTTGCATGGTTAATAAAGATAGTGAGGTCTTATTTTACATAAATGTTGAATCAATTAATGACATGCTTCAAATAAGCCATGACCCACGTGCAGTATCTTTGTCAATTGAAGACTTGACTCAGACATATTTAGAGCTTGATTTCCCTAGGAAATTTGAAATCCTTCAAAATTTCATGCCCAATCATGTCAATCTTCTCAAGGTGAATCCCCCTTATGATACCTTTGATTTTCCTGAAGGCTCCAGATAGGTCATTTCCATGCTATCATTTATTTTAGGTTATTTTAATGATGAATTCACATATGCTTCTATCTTAGGCTTCCTTTCCACTTTGTCTCCTGGATAGAAACTAGAGTTGGTCTTTGATTTTACTAATTTTATTGCTGACAATATTCATTATTAGCTGAGAAAATTTCCAGATGAAGGAGTGTTCAGATATACTTCATATCTATTACATCTCTTCTTGTTCTTTCAAGAATATAACTTTCCCTTTGCACTACATAAGATGGATATGGAAGGAAAACCACTTTCAGTAATATTTTGGACCTCTCTTCTGAGAAAGAATAGCAGTGAGTACAGTTACAGTGATTTCAATGACCTATTTATTAGAACTGCTATCATTTTATTAGATAAAGCAGAACCACCAAGAATAAATGAAGATATCAAAAGGATTTTATAGTTGTCTGAAAACTGTAAAATGGGTGATTGGTACTTATACAAAAATCACACTAATATTAGAATATATGGTGAAATCTTGGCCCCATACAAATTGCCAAAGTTTCTGACCACCAAGATCTTTGCTCTGGAACACATAAGAGAAATTTTGAATTTAGATGCAGTAAAATTTATAGCATACAAAAAGAAGGCACAGTTTAAATTGAAAAGTAAAATTGGCTCTTTTATAGTCAACGGCAGTGATGTCTTGAAGGAAGCAACCAACAAACTATTAGCATTTAAGTTTCAAGAAAATTTTTTACTAGAGCTATGACCCTCATGGTATTCTAAATAATCTTAGGGTCCAATGTAAATTTCCCCCATTCCTCCATGAATCAAAGCTAATAATTAAAAAATATGCCAATCAATTGGAATGGGAGCCAAATACTTTGATTGATGATGATGCACAAGGAATGGAGAATGTTGATACACATGGAACACAGGTGAATAATGTACAGGTGGTTATAGTGAACCAATCAACAGAGATATCCAACAAAAGACCAAGGAAGGAAGAAGGATATTTGGATGAAACAATCATTGAAAACAAATTCAGAATAGTACATCAAAATGGCCAAAATGACTACTTTAGAAAAAGAAGGAGTCATAGATGTGGATGATACTAATGAACAACAGACAGATGATGAAGCCACCATCATTTTGAATGAGACACTCAGAGAAATTCAAAATGAATAGGTATAAGCATAGGGTAAAGGCAAAGAGATGGTTGAAATGGAAATGGATACAGAAGCTCCCTCTTCTTCTAAAACAACTAAAGAAACTGATTCTGATATTCAGAAGAGGTTCAAACTAATCAAGGAGAAAAATGAAGAAATAAAAAATGAAGTTTATTCTAAAATTATGAAGGAAAAACCAGGAGATAAGGATAGAATATTAACAACATTTGATTATGCAACCAATAAAATGATCATGTTATTTCTTCAACTAGTGGTAGCACATCCAAAATCATCCTCAGACTACATAAAGACAAAATTTGCAGTAAATGTTGATACTATTCACGAGCTAGATCACATAGAATTCCACAAGAGTGTATCAGAAATGTTATATTCAGAAGTAGTAAGCAAAACAATGAGTTCTACTATGCTCCAAAATACTGTATCCAACCTGAAAACTCAAATGAAATTGGATAAGGCATCATTACATGCCAAGGATTTAAGGATAAAATCCTTAGAAGATTTGATAATGGAAATAGGAGCAGATCCTTCTAACACTGAAGTTGCTAGAAAATTAATAAGGCAGAAGAATGATGATATTGCAGCCTTAAGAAAACAGCTTAAATTGCCACAGAGTGAGCACCCTCAGGCAAAAGAAGTGCTTCAGGAAAAGATAGAGAAAGAAGAAACAATGCAACTTGTTTTGAAAATGACAGCCCAGAAAAAAGAGATGGAAACTCAGATGGAAGCTCTTATGCAAGAAAATGAAAATTTGAAGAAAGAACAGCAAGTTTCCATTCCTATAGTTATTACAACTATAAGTACAGTTTTTCCCTCAACACTGGCAGAACATTTGGCACCGCAAGGAGTATTGGCAACTACAGTGTCAATTACTTCTAAAGACGTCTCTGCCACTTCTTCATCAACATCACAGGTAAATACAACAGGGGAAACAACTGCCATAGTCAAAGCTATGGAAGATATGTCCATAAAAAACAAAGAAATAATCAGTTTAAAAGGCACCATCAGAAATCTGTAAACATCCAACAGAGATGCCTTAATCACTTCCAAAGGACATGAGCAAAGGGCTAACAGATTGCAAGAACAGGTTAAGATTCTTCAACAGCAGGTAAAACTCACTGAGCAGGTATTTTATATTAAGAATTATCTTTGGAATAACATCATTCAGGGCATACATTTGCAATGGCCCTCAATCCAAATAATTTTTGAACAGAAAGAGTTACTTAAAGCAGCACAGATAAATACAAAAAACAAAAGAAGAATTGGCTAATAAGCCTGCTCAAGCTATAAGACTTATCACATTTCTGAATAGCAAACACAGAGAAGAACTTGAAGAGTTAAAAATTCAGGATAGAACTGAAATTATACTCCAAATCAAAAAGGTCTTGAATAAGAAAAACATGATGAATAATTTGGAGGACAGGTGCAAAGATATGAATTTGGCAATCACAAGATTTTGGGCCAAATACACAGTATTATCAGAAGCAGGTTTACCAGATATTCATGCATTAAATGAAAAGTTGATGCCTCAGAAGGATTATGATAACAAAATCAGAGCATATGCCAAGGAGCAGGTTAACAAACCTTTACCTCAAGGGCCTCCTACTAGTAAAGTAATTTTGGATTATTTTGAAAAATTATTCTTTTTGCAAAATGAGATCCAACATATTTTCGTGGTTAAGCCCAATTTTGCAAAATATACAAAGGCCGATGAAAGTTACAGGAAGCTAAAGAGCATGAAAATTCCCAGCACAGAGAAATGGCAAGAATTCACTGATTTACTATAAAATTTTACAGTTAAAATATGTCAAAATGTATCAGTGGTCAAAGTGTATCAATGGTAAAAGTGTATCAGTAAAAACAAGATGTTACTACTAGTAATTTTTAATTCACAGTAGTAAATAGTAAAAGAAATAAAAGTTAAAGAGTATCGAAGCAGAACGTAAAAGAGGAGGAGTGTACCACAAGTCATCTCCCACAAGATAATATCCCAAGTGCTAGCAATACTTCCAGGTAAATAAAAAATTAGTTTGATTAGATAAACTGTTCTATTTTTATTGTAAAAGAGGACAGTTTGTCCATCTGTTTTGCAGCTGCCGCTCTACTTATGTAATAATTCCTATTTTTTCTTGAGATATTCTCTCAGAATTTTGAGATATTTTGTAAGCAATTTATTTGTATAGATACTTCATTCTTTGAAGTATTTTGGGTGGAATAAAATTATCAAGACTACGATAGACTTTTTTGTTGAAACATTGGGATTTTATGTGAGTTAAGTTGAAGCAGCAGGCTGGAAATTGAAGCAAATAGAAATCATAAATAATGATCCTCGTGCTGATTAGAGGAGTATTGTATCTTCCAATTTTCATTGTTTATTTCTTTAAGTTCCATTCATACATCTTGTGTTATTTCCATCTTAAATGAATAACTAGGAAATATATTACGGAATCAGTGTAAAAAGCTCTTTGTTCTTACTAGTTTTCATGTTTATGTTTTCTGATGATTTCCAGACTTTAGAATTATTAATTGCTCTTTAGTCTCGTTTGACCTCAATTTCCCTCTTCCTTTTTTGAGATCTAAGTATTTTTAACTGCCCTTAGTCCAGATCATACCACTTCATCAAAATAGCCTTTTTAAACCCTCTGAAGATCATCTATCTTTCCCTTAGTATATTTGTTCTTTTGACCTTAGTTTTCTAGTCTTTTTTCCTATAAATTTGACTCCATTGCCCAATGGTTAGGTAGATATTTCTATGGTTTCCCTTGTAGTCCTTTATTCCCACCAACATTCATAAAATCAAACCAAATTGTCCACTCATAGCTAGCCTAAAATCCATTACAAAACAAAGCTAAATCATAAGGAGAGATCCCTCTCTGGAATTTAGGAAGGCTAGATCCTGAAATATAAAAGAGGTTCTTGGCTACCCCTGGTTTTCTTTAACTTTAAACCAAAATCCCACGACCTAATAATTACTAGGGTGATAATAGACCCAACCTGAACCGACCTGCCCCAACGTCGAAGGCATGAGGGATAAAATGACAAACGGGTTGCACGAACATGCACAAGGCACACAGGAAGTCACAACTTAGTATTTTTGATGATGAGATCCAACTCGAACACGTTTGGCACCTCACATGGTACCCATGTAACGAAGGGCACACGAGGGACCAGAAAACAGAAAAAGGATCGCACAAACATGCACAAGAAACATAGGCAGTCACAACTTAGCATTTTTTATATGACCACCCTCACACGACCCAACTCAACCCAACCCAACCCGCCCGAACGCGTTTCCTTGGGCATGCTCACACGACACGACCTGACCAAATTGGACCTGACCCGACCCTCCCGAACACGTTTCCTTAGGTGCCCTCACAATATGGCATGACCCGAACTGACCTAACACGAACGCGTTTCCTTGGGCGACATCACACAACTCGACCCGACCAACCACCTGAACGCGTTTCCCTGGGCGCCCTAGTCATGACATGGCCTGACACGACCTGACCCGGTCGGACATGTTCCTTGGGTACGCTCACATGACCCGACCTGACCCGACCCGCTCGAACATGTTTCCTTGGGTGCCCTCATGGTACAACACGCCCTGGCTCGACTGGACCCAAATGCATTTCCTTAGGTGCCATCACACAACATCGAAAGCACGAGGGATAAAACAAAAAATGGATCGCATGAACGTGCATAAGGTACATGAGTGGTCACAACTTGGCATTTTTTATACGATCACCTCCCTCACATGATTTGACTCGAATGAGTTCCTATACGGCACCCTCACATGACATGACCTGACCTTCCTGAATAAAGGGCGCATGAGGAAGAAAACGGAAAAGGGATCGCACAAACATGCACAAGCAACATGGGTGGTCACAACTCAACATTGTTTTTACGACTTGACCCGACCTGACCAGACCCGCCCGAATGTGTGGTTTCCAGCTTAGGTGGCCTTAGTACATGACACGACCTGACCCTATCACCCGACCCGACCCGACCCAACCGAACATGTTTCCTTGGGCACCCTTACAATACGGCATGAATTGACCTAACCTAACCCGAACACGTTTCTATGAGCACCATCATGACACGACTCGACCCGACCCGTATGAATGTGTTTCCTTACAGGTCGGTTGACCTCACATGACATGATGACCCAACCAGACCCAACCTGACTTTCTCGAATGCGTTTCCTTGAGCGCCATCACAAGACTCGACCCGACCCATACGAACGTGTTTCCTTGGGTGGCCTCAGTGCACGACACGACACGACAAGACCCAACTCGACCTGCCCGAACACGTTTCCTTGGGCGGGCTCATACAACCCGAAACATTGTTCCTAAACCATAAACATGATCACATGACCTGACACATTGTTCCTAAACCCTAAAATATAACTCCCAAACATTTTTCCTAAACCCTAAACCCTAAGATTTTTCCTAAACACTAACACTTGCAAACATCGCAATAGCGACCGTTGACCCAACTATCGCACTACCGACACTTGTCCTAACTGTCACAATACCGAAATTTCTCTCTGTAACGTCACACTACCAATGCCCTACTCCAAACTGTCGCAATACCAACTCTTTACTCTAACATCACAATACCAACACATATTACTAAGTGTCGCAAGACCAACATTTTTCTCTAAACCGTCGCAATACCGACGCGTTTATCCGAATGTCACAATATTGACACTTATCTCTAAGTGTCGCAATACCGACACTTGTCTTTAATCGTCGGTATAGCGATAGTTGTGGGTGGGATTTGAAAATTTGATAAAAGTTGGGGAAATTTCTTACATTTGGTCAAAAGTGTCAGAATTTTGACCAAATGTACTAGTGATTGCCTTTCTGCCTCTCTGTTTAAGTCAATTGTATATTGTTTCTGCAGTTCTTGGCTCATGGGTCTCTGCTGTTAATCCTTCACTTCAATTTCTTTGCCACTATGGTTACCAGTCTTTCTGTACCCTGAACATTGTATGCAATGATAGAACGCAGGCTTTAGATACTCAGAACTATGAGTTAGAATGTATGGCTAAAAACGACTACCCTGTTAATGGTGATCGTCGCAATTCTGTCTCCGTACCTACTCTCTCTCTCAATTATTATGTCATGTGGTCAGTTCTTTGTTGGGGCTCTGGGTGACTTTTTATGTCCTAAGGCTTTAGTATATTCCTAATAGTTCAAACCATGATCATAGAACTTGGGGGGAGGTTTATAGGGGCATCTGGTTGACTAGATCGCAATTTTGTCCTCATTATTTGTGGTTCTATAACCTTTGGGTGGCGAGGTGTTAGTATGAATCCTTTGTCGAAGTGTACGAAAAAGGACCACTTTAGCTACGCATAACTAATAGCCCTAACAACAAAAGTGGCTGCCAATATCTTCAGATCTGCGGTTAGTTGAACATAAAAGAGCTGCAAAAACCAGATCTATGCATGGAAAGACATTAAGCGGAAAAAATAAGGGTTTGCTCCATATACCAATAGACAAGACAAGAACAATTTTTGAAAGAATTTTTATATTAATTGGGCACCTGGGAGGAAAACAAGAAGGCGTATCCAATTCTCCTCAGTGGGATGGGTTCTTGGAAGTCCTCGGCACTTCAGATCTAAGATTTCTCTCTCTTGTTGGTGTAGAAAACCCACACAAAGAATGGAACTCAAAGGGAGCTCACACAGCAAATGGTAGAAAAGAGTGACCAAGTGTATAGATCCAGAGTGATCTAATAGGTAACAAAAGGTGAAGAATGGTAGGAAAAACCCTCTATTTATAACAAAATATTGGGTCATTCTAGATCTTGGTGCATGGGTTAACCAGATCTAGATCCACTTTTTATGGAATATTTTATTATATTTGTTGGAGGGAAAAGGTATTTGACTTGGGTCAAATCCCTTAATTTGTCAAAAATAAATAAATAAACGATTTATTTATCTTTTTAAGGAAGCGGTTAGAAGATAATCAAATAAATAATGATTTATTTAATTATTTAAGGAAGTGGTTGAAAGATAATTAAATAAATAGTGATTTATTTAATTATTTATGGGTGATTTGGTCATATTTAACAAGGAATATCATCTAAATAAGGTTTAAATGATTATTCTAGAAAATAATAAGATAAACAAAGGTTTATCTAATTAATTTCTTTGATTTTGGGTTAAACATGACTGGGAATAATAATTAAATTATGGTTTAATTAATTATTCCATGAGGAAAATCAAACAAATATGGGTTTGTTTAATATTTCCTTTTGGGGTTTCCTGTTTTAACATAGTGAAAGCAGTTTTACTTAGGGTAAAACTGGTCTTACATGGTGTACTTGGGTCCATCTAATGATAATAGGTTAGATGACCAAAAAATGGTGTAACACGAGGTATGTCAACTTTCCTTCTCTTCTATGGGAGTTCAAGTGTCGATGTCTCACCCTGAACTTATATCCTATAATTCACCACCCTCACAAGGGAGAATGTGGATGGCTATTAATTTATTGATTTCCAGGATGTAACGCCCGTTAGTGTGGTTCCTTTTCAATGTTGCATGCATAAAACAATTATTGACTTTCTCTTGCGATACATAGGCCTCTATAAATTATCTATAGGTGTTGATCAACCAATGGCGAAGGATTTTCTACAGCACAGTCAGTGGACATAGTGGTTGGTACTTTTGCATACAAATATGATTAAAGGACAAACAACCAAGAAAGAGGCCAAGGATAAGGGGAAACAAAAAAAAACTAAGTCTATTGTGGGTCCTAGTAAGAGAGGAAGAAAATCAAACAAAGAGGTCATTGAAAACCTCTTCGATGCCTATTCTACTGGTACTCCTTCGCAGGTTCAAAATCTTATTACTGGATGGGAGAGAGACTGCAACACCAAAGAGGAAGGAGACACCCAAGAGGAAGCATTGGATTTCCTTAAAGAACCTGGTAACACAAGAGGTAGTCAGTATCTATTTCACCGGTCTATCCACACATACTGGATGCTTAAATGTGTTATGGCCAAGGCACTCATGAGTATCCAGGAAATGGGAGGCGACCCAAAAGTCGCTTCTATTTTGTAAGACATAAAAATAGAGATTCAAGAAATCTGTGTGTCTCAGCAACATGGGAATGTTTGTCTTGGCCGCACAGATCATCAGCTGCAAACCATGCATCAAGTGGATATGCCCGGTTCAAGCATAAAGGATCCAACACCAATTGAATCTTTGGATGATTGACACAGTATTTCCTTTGGTTTTTTTATATGTATTTTGTGGATAGCATTTACTATTTGTAGTTAGAATATGTTAGAGATAAAAACTGGACATAGCTGATAGTAGAAGGTTTAAAATTTTCCAATATTGGATGGATTTTAACTCTTTAAGGTGGCCAATAGACCTGGTTTCCTTCGGGAAGGTTGAGGCCATCAAGTTTTGATTTATAACAACCTGGTGATTTTTTTAATAATAGAAAATAGAAAGACACTGCTAAACTTACAAAAAAAAGAAAATCATGCTCAAATTATTGAAATAGTCCACTTTTTCAGTACAGATATTCCACTATACTCCCTCCTATTTAGTGTTTCTCATGCTACTATAATTAGGCTGTTAGGCCTTTCTTTTGAATCTGTATACCTCAGATTTTTGTCAACATTTTCTATTTAAACCTCACATCTATCCACAGTATCTATTTATATATGCTTGACACTTGTCCAATAATAGTCTAAGTGGGAACTGGAAACTGAACTGTGCATTCATGTGTGGAATTAAAAACACTTTATATCCACTTGAAAAATTTACCCGGTTCCACTCCCACATGCCAAAGATAATGAAGATCTCCACTAGCACAGTTTAGGGCTTCGATTTTGCTGGGTACCCAACTTTTTTTTCATTTAAGGCACAAAGAAAACAACTCCACACAACAACATTAGGTTCAAATAGAATTTTCCCTATGAAGTCTAATTTTTAATCCAGACGTCTGAACCGGCTAAGAAGGTCAACCAAGAAAAAAACTGCACACACCTCAACTGGCATTTTCTCTGTAAAGTCTTGTGCTTGATCTAGACGTCATGAACGGCCAAGAAGGTCAACTATTGGCTCCATTGTGAGTGAGATATGATAATATTGATTCGTCTTATTAAAGTATTGATAACCCTCATCCACTAAACCTGGTGACTATCCATGCAGATAAAACAAAAATCATGGTGACATGACCTCACCAAAATGACCATTTTGTAAAACAATATTTCAGAGAGATGAAAATTTCAAAATTTCAAAATATTCAGGACAAGAAAAATACGAAAACGAATGTCTAGATTCAAGTTGTGCTATTCATGAAACATGCATAAACAAGTCAATAAATGATATATAAAAAGCAGAAGTATTGCATTTAATTTTCCAGATTAATAAATACCATAACAATTTCAGGTGGGTTATAAGGAAAAATGTGATTTTTTGAACCAAAATCATCTCAGGTTCATGAATATTAAATTTGTGGTGGTGATAGAAACTACCAGATTTCCAGGTGAAAATGTAACCTCGAACTAACATGGGAAGTGAAAAAAAACATGTGGCAACAGTTATCCCTTGTCACTATAAATTGTTATTGACCAGTCAACATTTTTATATGGTATTTGATGGATCACCATTCCTAAATGAGTGCATGAAAATTTTCTTTGGATACAAACATATATCGTGATGTTATTGTGATTCTATTTACTCACTCAATAATATAAACTAGGATTGTTTTAGAGTTGTTTTGACTGTATGTGACGATAGGGATGAGGATGACAATTTTTGAAAAAGCGGGATGTGGGGGTATTTTGGTAGTGAAAATATGAAATTTAAGTTTTTTATGTGCATGTTATCCACCTTGGACTCCTTTGTTCTTGGAATTAATGTATATACACAAGGGAGTGAGAGCACTCCTTGAAGATATGGTGTGAGAATTTTTCAAATTTATTGAAGAAGTTGTCTGAAAGTAACACAGAAAATATGAAATGTGAAACTCAGAAAACAAAATTTGATAACAAGAAAGCCAAAAATATGAACATGAATACTTAAATTTAAGTGGAAGGTTTGTCCTCTTCAATTTCTAATGATGGGCAACACTTCCATGCAAAAATATCAGCACATAAAACCTTATATTGTTTTTTCGTATCTGTGCTGATCACAAGAGGCAAACGAGTTTAAAATTATGAAGTGAGTGAATGAGAAGTGTGTAGGGTTTCTAGGCAAATATAATAGTCCCAACAGTGACACCCTAGGGTTTACTGATGTCCCCATATATCACTTTTTATTTATTTGTTTATTTTAACCATCACTTTTTCAGATTTTGGGCTTATGATGTCCCCAGTTTTTGGAGACATTTCTCAATTTTGTGAAAAAATTTTGCATAGGTTTCTGCCACCATCCTTGGGGTGCATCCACTAGGACAATAAATTTCACAAAATTGTACTTTAAAAGTAAGGCTTGAAATATGTAATTCCTACTTTTGTTTCATATACCTATTTTTCTGGATGTTTGACATCATTGCATGCCATATCAAAGCAAATTGCAGTATTTAGCTTAATACAAGCATCTAGTATTACAATATTCATAGCTTCCAATAATACAAATTAGGAATTTATTGAATGGGTTTCAACATCAAAAGTGACTTATAGAATTATTTTTTTCACTTATTTTACTTCCATTGATGGCTTTTTTATGTTGGTTAAAAGATAAAGTGCATTTTTATTGTAAGGATAGGCTCATTATTTTGGTTTTTGTCTCTCTAACTGTTGGAACACCTAATCCTCCATGGGTAGGTGTGGAATGTGAAAATTCACAATGGAGTCCAAGTGACCTTGGAATGTGAAACCAAGAGTCACACCATTGTACTATAAATGTAGATCATGTATAATGGAAAAATAAGAAAGCTACACACTTATCCTTCATTGTGTGTTGAGTCTCTTGTTGTGTGTGTTTATCTTTCTCATACACCATGTGTGTGTTTAACATGGTATCAGAGTTGATACGTTCATAACCAGCTCAACATTGAGTGAGCCATTTGTGTTTATGGCCTGTGCATATCTGCAAAATTTTGGTTTTTTTTGTAGCATTTGGAAATTTTTGGCAGTGTTCAAAAAGGTGTTTTGAAGAGGAGCAGCACTGTGCATTCTGCAGCACTCAGATATTTCTACAGGTTTTCATTCTGCAATTTCCATGCAATTTCTGCTGTCCACTTTTAAATTTCTGCATTTTGAAGAGCTGCTGAAAATTGTTTAAAGTGGGTTTCTGAAGAAGCTTTTGAGTTTTTACTGCTAAATTTTTCTGGAAAATTCTGCGCTTTTAAAGTCCATTTTTCTACTACTGGGCTATTGGAAAAATTTCTGAGTTTTTTATTGAAATTTTCTACAAATTCTGAAAATTCTCCAATTCTGCTATACATTTGGAAAGTCTGCAAGTTTTATGCTGAAAATTTTGTGAAATTCCTACTGAAATTTCTACTCTGCTATTTTAAATTTAAAAATAAATAAAAAATAAAAAATTGGCCTTCGGCCCTCTCTACAACTCTCACACATCCTACACTGCACTCCTCGGCCCTTGCATACTATTATATACCCTCACGGCCATACGGCCTCCCCCCAACTATTATATACCCCTCACCACACACTCAAACACACACCCAACCCTGCACCCCCTCACAAGCTGCTCCTCACGCTCTGCGTAAACCCCACGCAGATCACACAACTCTTTCCTACCCACTACAGTCCACCACCCTCTCCACACTTCCATGCCCGGACCTACGCCTCTACGCGCCCCCACACCTTATCACTCCGCCATTCACCCTCGACTCCTACGCAAACCTCGCTCCCTCTCTCACACCACTTGCGCATACCCCCTCTCGGCCTTACCACGACCTCCCCCTACCCCGACTCCTCAACCGGCCCTCTGCTTTATGGCTCTCCCTATGCCCTACCTGCCTCCCTCTCGGCCTAATGGAGTCCCCTCCCACCTGCCACTCCTCCCAACTCCCTCCCCCTACCCACTACCCATCCCCCTTACCACTTACGCCCGCCCTCACGGCCTGCTTCTCTCCCTACCTCCCCGTGGCCTCACGCCCCCCGCCGCCACCCCACCCCTCACACAAAGCTCCCTCCTTATCACTCCATCCACTCCCCCTCTACCCACGAACTCCCTCTCACGTGCAAACTCCCTTCCCAACTTGCTCTCCCTCTCCAGCCAATGCCATTTCCGTCTCCCTCTGCTTGCTCTTAACCCTGCGGCTCTCCCTTGAGATATTTTAATTTTTTTAAATATTTTTACAATTAAAACATGCCTCCATGATTTTTTTAAATTCGACCTTTTAATTTTATAGTTAAATTCCACCCATTTTTAATTAATTCCTATTTCACTTAATCCATTTTTTGATTAATTTTAATTAATTAAAAAAAAACAGCAGAGAGAAAGGAAGAGAGAAAGTAAACAACAAAGAGAGATGAAGAGGAAATGAACAACAAAAAATAAGGAATTGACATATGAAGAAAATGGAGTGAATACATAGAGAAAATTGCAGTTTTGCATTGTGATTTGTGGCATTGACATAAGGGTTACTTTCTCTAAAAGAGATTGACATGTGAAGATGAGTTGTTATTGGTGAAAAACAACTCTTTGAAGAAAAAATTCAGCTGCCTTAAAGGCTTCTTGCATAGTGTTTTCAGCTGCACATTTACAAAAATATTTTGCAGAAATATTGTATTGAACTGACATTGTATTGCTTCTTCATAGTTTCAATTAGCAGATTTTGTACTTTGAGATTTCCATAGCTGGAAGTTCTCTTGAGTCATTTGTATTTCTTGAAAACAAGTTGAATCACATTGTAAACGAGTCCATTTTCGATTGAAGCCGACACCTTTTATTTTTTAGCCTAAGTTGTTGAAATGGCTAAAATCAATGAGGCATTAGAGTTGTTGAATAACCTCATTCATTCCAATGTTGATGATGTGATAAAAATGAGCAAGGATGCTTTTTGTAACATTCAAAGTTATTTGCAAGATGCACAATAAAAGATCGAGTTTTTGCAGTTGGAATCTCAGCTCCAACAAGATGAACTTCAGCAAAAGAGTCACCATTCTGAACCTGTTTCTGTTTAGAAGATTGAGAAGGACTCTCATCAGAAGAAAGAAGTTAAAGTTGAAGTTGATTCCCATTCAGTTCATTGCACAAGAGCAGATTTACAAGCAGATGTAGCAATTCACCCTGCACTTCTCAAGCCCATCATCAGACCTTGGGAAGAGCTTGACCACAACAAGCACCGAACTGGTCTTGGATATTACAAGGATGTGTCCTTTCATATTCCAGACTACACCAAGCCCATCATATTTCAGAGTGTCGGATTCCTATATGACAGTTCACCTGCAGTTGTTCCAGATCCTGCTCCATAACAAAAACAACAGATTGTAAAATGGCAACATTGTGATCGAGTTGGCCATATGAAAGGGTTTTGATCTTCATCCATGCAAGCACTGTGGTCGGCACACCCATTCTTCAGACAGATGCTTCAGAAACAAGCCTCCTGCAAGAGAAAATATTCATCTTGGATGGATCGCTTCTTGGCAATGGGCATCAGTAGCCAAGAAGATGTTTAAGACACATGTCAGAACTTGTTCACAGATATTGAACAAACTTGCAGTTGAGTTTTCACCATCATCTCACCTTGTCCCTGACAGGGGGGGGAATGGTGGTCATGTACAAGCTTCGATGATAGATTAAGAAAGCTTGAGCCACAATCTCTCATTCCATGTTCAGATTTGTAGCCAGAGACACAGCAGTTCAAGCGAGCCTGAGCCACAATTCGTCATTCCAGATTCAGAGATGTAGCCAGAGACACGGATGCCCATGAGCATTCCTTCAGTTGGTGGACAACCTTAAACCATCATCTTTGGTTGGTGGACAGCCTAAAACCATCACAGGTAGTAGACCTCCCTTCTTTTAGGTTGAAGGTCTCCCTTTCATATATGAGGGACACTTCCTCTAGTAGAAGCCTTCAACTTCTTGCCAGCTTTGGTTGAGTTCCAGGAAATGCTTCAAGCATTCCAGAGTTTTTGGTCATCCTTAAACCATCACAGGTAGTAGACCTCCCTTATTTTAGGTTGAAGGTCTCCCTTTTTTATGAGGGACAATTCTTCTAGCAGAAGATTTCAGCTTCTTGCCAGTTTTGGAAGAGTTCCGGGAACTGTAACAACTATTGCGTTCCACTGTTGGTGGTAATCCTTAAACCACCTCTTTTTGCCAACATTTCAGAGATTTGATTCAGCCCAAGTGCTGCCACGTATACTTTGCAGATTTTTATTACAACTCTCTTCTTGGACTCACACATACCCCTTCGGATTAAGGGGGGGAATGTTGGAACACCTAATCCTCCATGGGTAGGTGTGGAATGTGAAAAGTCACAATGGAGTCCAAGTGACCTTGGAATGTGAAACCAAGAGTCACACCATTGTACTATAAATGTACATCATGTATAATGGAAAAATAAGAAAGCTACACGCTTATCCTTCATTGTGTGTTGAGTCTCTTGTTGTGTGTGTTTATCTTTCTCATACACCATGTGTGTGCTTAACATGGTGTTTAACACTAACAGGCGAGCGATTTTATAAAATAGTTGGTAGTCCCTATTACATGGTACCAGGAGTCCTGAAGCGGAAATATGGGCCTGAGGTTGATGTGTGGAGCACAAGTGTTATTCTATACATTTTATTATGTGGAGTGCCACCATTCTAGGCTAGTATGCAAAACATGCAACAATATGGTTTCTAGGATCTTCAATATCACACGTTCTGCATAAAATTGACTTTTAATTGTAGTGCATTCCATTGATATCCTTCTTGTTTGTTCAGAGGGTCTCAAGTTAATGTTAGTAGAAATGTTGTGTGACCAATTTCTGCCACTTTATTGAATGATAAAATCTTACAGTGTATGGAATTTGTATTGAGTATTCTATGAAAATTGTATACAGAAACGGATCAGGGGGTTGCTCAGGTCATTCTTCGGGGTCATATATATTTCAAAAGAGATCCATGGCCAAATTTTTTTTAGCATGCCAAGGTTCTTGTCTGGCAGATGCTTGAGCCTAATCCTAAGAGCCAGTTAACTGCTCAACACGTGCTTGGTATGTTTCTTTTTTTCATAACTAAATTCTTGCTTGAGGCCTACAGGGTGCAGTTTTAGCTTGCTAGTTTGAGTTCAATTTATATAAGTAATTAAACGAGAGAGAAAAATTCAAATTATTTATATCATATCTTAAATAAATTTAAATATCCAAGTCTCGATTTCCATCTTCCATGCTCGTTGAATCTTTTTCCCTTTCTGCAATCAATAGAAATAGGAGCATAATGGGTAAGTCAGATTACTCAAATTTGTTTTCAATATGGTAGTAGCTATAAGGAAAAGCCGCCAGTGAAGTTTTTATAGTTATCTATTTAAACTAAATTCTATATAATATTTAATCTGTTGGAAAATGGTATAGTGGGTGTTCCTTTAGAACTGTTACATGCATGAGCTAAAGTTGAAGGAATTTTGGCTTGTATTTAAAACAAACTTGGTTTTCAAATTTTATTATTGTATATACCGAAGATGTGTAACAAAAAAGACCACATCAAAGAGAAACTGGGTGGAATACTAGATAGCTGCAAGAGAAGATGATAATCAAGTGAATTAATCTCTTTTCCCTCAACGCACATTTTTTTCTATTCCCTTTGTTTTTGTCAGTTTATTATCATTTCTTGATTAGGGAAAGGTTGTCCATTACTTCTTAACTTTAAAACATTTGTCCTGAGATATTTTCAAGATTGAAATGAACCACCCAAATTTATTTTTGGGCTCCTTGTGTGTCACCTCGTCTGTCTCTATTTATTTATTTCTTAATCATTCCAGTCAAATCTATTTGTGAAAACTCATGTTTTTTTAGATTGGAAATTGTATGTTAGTTGTTAAAATGGGCTGATATATACCTTGCATTGTCACTAAGTTCTTACAAGGTCTATTGAATGTTAATAACATTGAATTTTGTAATGTGTATCATATATGGGTTTTCAATATGCAAAACTAACAGAAAGGATGTTTCTCGCCTAAGTTCATTTGATTTATTTGTCTCTTCTATTCCACGGTTGAGCTATATTTTCCGAGTGAAGGTCAAATTAGTATTTATTGTTTGATGTGAAATCATGAAATATACAGGTATAGAAATAGTTACACTATACGATATTTTTGGGGACTTATTGGCTAACTAGTTCCTCTCTAGTCATTATTAGTGACAATGCAAACTTTAACCATTGTAAGAAATTAGAGGAAAAACTTTTATGAGGTCTTTCAAACTTGTTACAATGAAAGTATTTCTTTAGTTACCATGAACCTTGAATTCATTATTTTCCCATTGAGTAGGCTAAGGTTGCATATTTTTTTTTTTGTGCTTGATTGGTAGTTGCGTATTTAGGGTCCAGTAAAAGCAAACTTTAAGAAATAACAATTTTGAAAAGTTATAAATTGCTTTTCTTTTCTTTTAAATCGAAAATAAAATAGTCGATAAGTAAGATTAGTGTTGCAAATATTGTAATATTGATGCATATCATCACTTCTCCAAGTTGATGATGTTATCACCTAAAAATAACATAATATTTATGAACTTACAAGAATTTCATGATTTTTTAAAATACTGCAAGTTAAAGGAGTGTATCACTAGGTTTGTGTCAATAACTCTTTAAGATTTGTTTTTTACTTCTTTTTTTAACCTCATTTTGAAATACGAAGGTTGAAGAGTTTATCATTATCTTTCATTGAACTAAGGAAGGGGAATCAAGTGTTTCAATTGCCATTAATAGAGTGAGGATTAATTTTGATCTACACTTTTCATTCTCATAGGTATTAAAAAAAAAAAATGCACTTTATTTATTTTTTTGAGATTAGTAATAAGGTTTGGAATGTTCATTAATTTTTTCTCATTTGACCAATTCTAAATTAGAGATTCAATGCTTTTCTAGGTCTTTCTATCTGTGATATTATTTTTTGTTAATTTATATTTAATTTTATACCCTAGGTCTAATTAGTTCCATACGGAAATGTTGGTGAAGGCATTGGACCTATTACAAGAATTTGGTGAGTTGATTGACAATCATAACCAATGAAAGTTGAGTT
>CM076581.1:1055749691-1055969841 GCA_034641835.2 Pinus albicaulis
CAACGAGTACGCACACTGCATATTTTTTAGTAAACACACACTAGAAAAAAAAGAAAAGAAAAAAGGTGTTTCTTGAAGCATGAAAACATGTGTTTCTTTCAAGAAATATATTTTTTCATGTATTTTCAATTTTCCTGGGTGTGGGTCTACTCATTGGATGTAGATTTTAATTCATTAGACAGTGAGTCACTACACATAAAGAAACTTGTTTTATTAATGTATTTTCAATTTTTCTCAGTATGCATCTACTAAAAAATATGCAATATGTGTACTCAATATTGGATATTGATTTTAATTTATCATCCAACATGTACCTACAATTAACATTTCAATAAATCATATTTTCATTTTTTGTTGATGTGGGTTGACTCAAAAGTATACAATGTGAGTACTCATTGGATGTGGCTTTTAATTCCTCGTCCAACTAGTGCCTATACTTAAAAATTTTGTAAACCTATAAGGAGATGCAACACATCCTTTTCATTTGGTTTTTCTCAATGTGGGTCTACCAAAAAGCATGCAATGTGAGTATTTGTTGGTTGCATATTTCAATTCCTCATCCAACAAGTGACCACACTTAAAATTTGAGTGTATATATATATATAGAGAGAGAAAGAGAGAGAGAGATAAACCAAAAATATGAATAAAAGAAGTAGTTTTCTTCTTTCATTGATCTATAAATTGTTGTGGATATTCCACTAGAAAATTCATAATAATAGATCTATAAAAATATATTAGGAAATTCGAAATCTAAACTATGAAGGTTTATTTCTTCTTAGATTCTTGGATATGTTAATTATTATTTATTGTGTATGCGTCCAAATTATAATTATGCAGAAAATAGAGAAAAACAAAATAAAAACTCGCAAACCAAAATTGACACGAGATATACCTTAGGAAACCATTTCTGAAAAAACCTAGTTGAAAGGTGAGAATTCTCTGCTATCTTTCTCTAAATGAAAAATGGATGCAAGTACAAAGAAGTGAGATATTTGGCCAGTGGTCTACTATAGTGAAAACATCTTCTCTATTTGCTCTCTCTCTATCATTCTCAACTACTTTGTTCATCTATGGAACAAAATGCACTAGAAAATAATAGAACCCATTTTCCTCCTAATGGCCGAGTTATAACATTGTCTGATAGCCACACTGCATATGCAATGTGGACACTCATTGGATGTAGATTTTAATTCATTAGACAATGAGTCACTAGACATAAAGAAACTTGTTTTATTAATGTATTTTCAATTTTTCTCAGTATGCATCTACTAAAAAATATGCAATATGTGTACTCAATATTGGATATCTATTTTAATTTATCATCCAACATGTGCCTACAATTAACATCTCAATAAAGCATATTTTCATTTTTTGTCGATGTGGGTAGACTCAAAAGTATACAATGTTAGTACTCATAGGATGTGGATTTTAATTCCTCGTCCAACTAGTACCTACAATGAAAATTTTTGTAAACCTATAAGGAGATGAAACACATCTTTTTCAATGTTTTTCCTCAATGTGGGTCTACCAAAAAGCATGAAATGTGAGTATTTTTTGGTTGCCTATTTCAATTCCTCATCCAACAAGTGACCACACTTAAAATTTGAGTAAATATATATAGAGATAAGCCAAAAATATGAATAAAAGAAGTAGTTTTGTTCTTTCATTAATCTATAAATTGTTGTGGATATTCCACTAGAAAATTCATAATAATAGATCTACTAAAATATATTAGGAAAATTGAAATCTACACTATGAAGGTTTATTTCTTCTTATATTTTTTGATATGTTAATTATTATTTATTGTGTATGCATGCAAATTATAATTATTCAGAAAATAGAGAAAAACAAAATAAAAACTCGCAAACCACAATTGACACGAGATATATCTTGGGAAATGCTTTTTGAAAAAAATCCTAGTTGAAAGGTGAGGATTCTCTGCTATCTTTCTCTAAATGAAACATGGATGCAAGTACAAAGAAGTGAGATCTTTGGCCCGTGGTCTACTATAGTGAAAAAAACTTCTCTGTTTGATCTCTCCATATCCTTCTCAACTACTTTGTTCATTTATGAAACAAAATGCACTAGAAAATAATAGAACTCCTTTTCCTCTGAATGGTCGAGTTATAACATTTTCCGATAGCCTAGTAGTGTTTAATTTTGACTCCTTCAACTCTTAAAAATAGTTACAATATGGACTCTTATAGAGTCTTATTCACCATGATCATGTGTCTATCCCATTTTCTATGAATGATGGGGGATGATGTAGCCTCCTCTTGAATAATGGTGGTAAAAAAGGAAGGTCAAATTCCAAGTGGCATAACCTTTGCATATGAGCTCCAAATGAGTTGATTATTGAATCGTTGTAAAGGTATTTATGTGTTAGATAACACAAAAATGTGCATGCATAATTATGAATGTTTTAACCCAAAAACTCATCATTCAATTTCTCAAACTTCTCTTGGAAGGTTTCAAACCCCAATTTTCCAAACTGGGTCCCGTCGGTAAAAATGGTCTTGTGAGTTGATTTTTCCACATTTTCCACTCTGTAAACATCAATATTGATGATAAACAATTTAATGATCCAATTTATATCATCTCACTCCAATTTAAATCCTATTGGTTCTTTTAAAGATGGTTTTTTTAGTATTTTTTTTGTTTTCAGGTCCATTTTTTATTTCAAAATTCCTCTAATGAGTCATTTTATCCATATTCTTATAGGTTCCCTTCATAATTAACCTTTCATTTACCATATTTCATTATTTCACCATTTCTTTGTGTGAACACATCAAAGTAGTTTGACATTTTGTTTTACTCATTAATTAAAAACCCAAACCTTAGTTTGTGTGTTATATTATTGGGCTTTTTATATTCATAAGTTATAAACCTTCATTAAATCCTCATTTCATAAGCTTCATATAAAGTTGTTTTAATCATTCACTAGCGAATATAATCACGTCGAAAGGCATTTTCTTTTCTAGCTTGGAGTGGGCAAACATTGTTCACCCTAGCCAATGAGAAGCTTTGAATTTCGCCCTTCCAACCAATCAAATTTTGACATTTGTTTATCCCTCCCACAAATAGAATCTTTCCATATTTCCAGCCACCAGAAATGTTATCGAATTTCGTGCCAAAACTCACATATCACCAAAAGTTTGACCATGATCCCTACCAAATCCCTTGACTAGATTTCGCCCTGTTTAGCGGTTTCGGTTTTCAAAACCCTTAAGAGTATCAATGAGCCCGAGACTCATGTCTCTTCCTG
The DNA here is from genome assembly GCA_034641835.2 of Pinus albicaulis. Classification (NCBI taxonomy): domain Eukaryota; kingdom Viridiplantae; phylum Streptophyta; class Pinopsida; order Pinales; family Pinaceae; genus Pinus; species Pinus albicaulis. The sequence goes on from CM076581.1 coordinate 1,055,752,957, forward strand.
TAGTAACAGGCTTTAGTGTACCAATTTTCTGAGGCATATTAATAAACCCCCATTGATTTTACCGAAGCCCTCTAGAACACCAAATTTCAAAAACTATGGTTTTGGGAAGCTGAAGGCTCCCCCTGGAGGCAAATACCATCTTTAGGGAAATCAAGAAGACCTATGAGGATTGAGGTTATGTTCGGCTAATTCTTCAGGGTTTCTAGATTTTTGTGGATGAAAGGGATGTGTCTCTACATGACGAGTATCGCCATGAGTTTCATAGATGGTTGGGGACTTAGCGGATTAGCATGCCCATGTTGTTTATAAGAGGGGAATGCATCGGTGGAGCAGATAGGGTTATACAGCCGCACAAGAAGGTGATTTGGAGAAGTATTTGGAGGGTTTTTCGGTTATGAGTTTCATTAGCATTTGTGATGGTTGTGGGAATTTGAGGTGTGTTCTGTGCCCTAGTTGTCATCGGAATTGTAATATTTATACTGATGAAGATGAACTAAGATGAACTGATAAGGTTCCATGACTACAATGAAAATGGCTTGATAAGGTGCTATGTATGCTATTGAAGATTTGAAGGGTCTAGTATGATTTACTACTCTTGATCTCTTTGCAATATGTGAGATGTGGTGTTGATGATATTATTTTGTTGTTCCTGAAGTATGACTTTAACGCCTAATTGGGTCAAGGAAAGTCTTTGTTATGCTCCAAAGGATTGTCTAAGACTCTTCCAATTTAACAAGGCCAATTTTATGAGGTCACATTTGAGATTGAGTTAATATTGTTTTAATCACTGGAAAAGGTTTTTGTTAAGGTCAATTCTGAGAGAATTCTAAAGCTAAACTACCCCTGTAATAGTCGCAAAAGGGAGGCAGATTAGATCTGTAAAGACCATGGGAGAATGACGAATTTTGGTAGCAGAAGAAAGATGAGTCTAGGAGTAGGAGAAGGCCATGTATTAGGCTTAGTTTGAACTTGTATCACATCGCAGAAAGTAAGCCAAGTTAGGCCTATACCAGACCACAAAGAAAGGGTCCAAGTTAGGCCTATAGTAGCCACAATATGACCTTTGTCACTCACAGTTCAAGGAAAAATTAAGGACATCCTTCAAAAACTGATAGGGGACAGTTAGGGGCATGAGCAGAGGCAAAATTAAACAACAGTTAGAGACCTGGTTGAAGGGAAATCCTAGAAAAAGCTGAGATAGAGTAATAAGGATCATGGTGCAATCTGGAAAAGGTTATGTTGTGATAAGTATTTATTTGTTGAGAGAGTATTTAAGGGTTTCCAAACACTCGAATTACTCAAATTTATCATAATTGTTGATGATATTTTTTTCATGTTCCTGAAGTCTAACTTTAACATATAATTGGTTCAAGGAAATTCTTCATTATGCTCTAAAGGATTCTCTAAGACTCTTATGAGTTAAAAAGGCCAAGTTAATGAGGTCACATTTGAGCTCGAGTTAGGATTGTTCTGATCACTAGAAAAGTTTTTTTTTAAGGTCGAAACTGAGATCATTCTGAAGATAAACTACCCCTGTAATAGTTGCAAAAGGGAGGTAGATTAGATCTGTAAAGACCATGGGAGAATGACGAATTTTGGTAGCAAAATAAAGATGAGTCTAGGTGCCGGATAAGGCCATGTATTAGACTAAGTTTGAACCTGTATCACATCACAAAAAGTAAGCCAAGTTAGGCCTATAACATACCATAAAGAAATGGTCCAAGTTAGGCCTATAGTAGCCACAATATGACCAGTGCCACTCACAATTAAGGGAAAACTTAAGGACATCCTTCAAACATTGATAGGGGATAGTTGAGAGCCTTAGCAGAGGCAGAATTCAAAAATAGTTAGAGACCTGGCTGAAGGGAAATCCTAGAAAAATTTGAGACGGAGTAATAAGGATCATGGTGCAATCTGGGAAAGGTTATGATGTTATAAGTATTTATTTGTTGAGAGAGTATTTGAGGGTTGCTAAGCACTCGAATTATTCAAATTTATCATAATTATGTGTCTTCATGTATTATTATTGATTACTTCATCACTCAAATGTGTTGTTGATCGCAAAGATTGATTAAGTATGTTCAAATCCTTTTGAGATTTGGAAAGTAAGAGTGTGTTGATCATTGAGCAAAGGATTCAAATCAGATTTGTTACTTGTTGATGTATGTTTCTAATACATTTACCATATTATCTTGAAGATATTTTTGTTATTGTAATGTTGATGTATGTTACTTATAAGTTTTATGCCTGAGTTGAAGATGTTAGGATTTGGTTATATCAACATTTAGGGTTTGTTGTTTCATATGGCCAGAAGCTCCAAGGTTTTCATTAAAGTTTTTTGTCCAGAGTTTACAGTGTTGTTGTCTAGAGAATTCATTGTTGAGAGCATGCTCCAAAAGATAGTTTGCTGCCAATTTTTCATTCTTGACACGGGCCAAAAAAGCCTCTATAACAAGGGAATAGTTAAATCCCATTGGCTCAAGCTCAAAATAAACAAAGAATATTCACATTACATACAGACCCTCTTAACAAATGTATTATTTTTGAGCTAAAGTGAATAATAAAGCTATCCATAAACACTTACACGCTCAATTGCCTCTCATTCCTCTGGAGTTACATTAATAGCCTAGGGCATTGCTTCAAGCAAGTTGGTTGAAGAAATCCCTCAAGTAGAAGGTAATGGATCTTAGAAAACATTGCAATATTGAATTGTTCGAACAGAGGGATTGAAGGAATAAAAAACAAAAGAACATTCACAGGATTTCTATGCTAACAGAAAATTATAAAGAAAGTAGTGAAAATGAAAAGAATATACTCACCCTTCAGCACCTTCAACCGGTTCATTAACTAAGAGAAGAAAACTAGCCTGGTGGTTTTGAATAAGCCACATCAATTGAGGATTATGTTTTCTCAACTCCTGAAGCATTGGTTGTATTCAAAGAACAAAAAGAAAGAGTAAATTTAAGATGAACCGCATGACCAACCATTCAAATGATGTAGCAATTGAAGGAGGGGCGCACACATGCAATATTTGAGGGTTGGCTTGGACCATTGTATGTAGATCCTGGCACAGTAGAATAAAAAAACACGTAATCAGAAATGAACAAGAGAAATGTAAACGTATAACAGGAAGCTGATTAGAAATGAACCAAAGCAACCTTAATGATTACCATAGATGCTCTTATAACATGAGCAACTACAACTTGAAAAATATTGTGTAATCACTATGAGTTTTATATCCTTGTTAATGTTGCAAATAGTATGATACCTCATCGCCAACAATCAACAGATGTGACAATCAATTTCAGTAAGAACAAGCACTCAAACCCATGCATAATATAATTTCACAATTGCCAAAACTAATTCCACTTTTCGCAGAGACATCAAAATATTTTACCTTGGAAACCCATCACACCATCAAATTTCAATGCCCATATTAATACTAGAATCAAGATAAACATAAAATTTCTCTCTTTAATGTTTTTAGGAGAGCATATTCTTGACGTTTCTGGTGAAATTGAGCTTCAACATCTGATGAAAGGTGAATAACTATGATCGATCACTTCACTACTAGCAATCCCATGAGCTGGTATTAGTGGAAACAAACAATCCCAATATATTTTGAAACTTTCATCAGTTTCAAATATTGTCCCTCACACTATATGGAGAAAATCCAAAAAATACTGAAATTCCCAAGTATTGTCTCTTATACATTGGTAAATGTTATCTCAGATATACTGCCATACTACCAGTTTTAAGCCTCTAAGATTAAAATAACTTGCTCAAATATGCATTCAGTAGAAAGCAATACTCATAACACTAACTTCTTATTTAACACAGGTGAAAATTTATCTTGGAATGTTATTGACATATTCACAAAATCTTAAAAGTTAATAGTAGTTTAGTAACGAAGGGATGGAAGAAAATGCACTCAATATGCAATTTATTGTACCCATTTAGGATATATTTAATTATTTAAGGAGACTTGTCATATGAATCTTTTATATCAAAAGGACACTAGCTTTGAATCCTCTAGCCATTTTGAAAAAAAAAAGCCTCTAAGATTTGTTTCAGCAACATTCCCAATGCCATTTCCGATCCAAAATAGGATGTTTCTTACCCATACCCAAACCCCATGGGATGCAATAAGCCCTGGTATGAGTCCTCAGGGGATGGGAAGCGGTTCCTGTGCTACATAGATTCTAGCCAAGCTATATGAACAAGAGTAGAGTCAAATTCTATAAATGTCACAAATGTCACATGTGTACATGAGTGCAAAATTAAAAGATCGATTACAGCAAGTCCAAAATGGGACTGGATGCAGCCAAAAAAATCCAGAAAAGATAATTTTAATAATTTCTAGAAAATTACCAAAAGAATAGGGGGCAGACCAAAATTTGATCAAGAGAAAAGCACAATGAAAGTGAAGCACTCTAACTCTGAAGCTAAATCAACATGAAACTGTATCATGTGTAGAAAGGACATGGGCTTGAAAATAGTGTCAACACACATATACTGTGCAACAAATTTTCTATGAATATTCCTTCTGAAGTGTTGCTTACAACAAATCATGTGCTATAGCATAATAAATTGGTCTATCAATTCTGACCCAGAAGATGAAACTAGTCTCCATCCCAATACTTCGGAACCACATTTTCATTAAATCCACATGAAAAAAGTTGTTTGTGGAATGTTTGTGGAATTCAAAATGTTACTGTGAAATTTCTATATCCAAACTTGCATTCATGCAAACTTAACTTTTCATAATATAAATATTCGATCTTGATAGTGCACCAAAAATCAGAGGAAATAACAAAATTTTCTGTCAAAATGTTATACTTGCATTGCAATGATGCAAGATCTGACATCCATTTTAATTGGACCCAGAATTTCTATGCATGGATTTTTTCCCTTGCGTCTCTAAAAATAGTAATTAAAATGGCTTAGTGGGACTCTCAGTTAGATTTAGTAGTGGTCATGTTGGTGAAATGATTATTATAATATGTTTGCATATTACATATTTGATAATAATGAATCAAAAAGTATGTAAATTTCATAAAAAAAAAAGTATAAAAAAAAAGTAAGTAAATTATTTATTTTGTTTTATGTTCATGGTGCCCCCTTATCAATTATTTTTATATTTTTCTCGAATGAACAACAATCTCAAGCTTTCAACATATGGTTGATAAAGCACACTCTGGATTTTGCAGATTGATTGTTAAATCTTAAAGGTGATCGACTCTTTAAAACCATATATGTACATCCATTTAAGTACACCATATATGGTTTGATGTTTTAACAAGAAGATATGTGCATCCAAAAAGGTACACCATACAATTATAAGGAGTTGTAGCATCCAATAAAGCATATAATACATCGCTAAGGAGTTGCAGTAGTGTTATATGGTTTGATGTTTTTGTGGTAATTTATTTTGAACCATTATATATATCCATGTATATTTCATGTGTGATTAAAGTATGATTTGTTAAGTTCATATTATCTAGTGTCAGAGCCATATTTTTGTAGAATTATTATAGGATGGCCATGTTGTTGAAATGATTTTTATAGGATGTTTGCATATTTGATAATAATTAATCATTGTTAGACGAGTAATGCTCCCACCTATGCTCCCTAATCTTGTATGTCTTTGCTCTTGATCCCTGCTTTCAGTTTGTTTCCATGACCCCTTCGAAGTCCTCTCTTCAGGGGGGGTGGTGGGGGTGAGGGAATCCCCCTCCCCCTCTGCCAGACCCTGTTGTATTTGCTTTCTTGTCCCTCATCTCCTCTCTTGGTACTCCCTGTGATCGGTCCTAAGTATCCAAATTCATAAAACAATTGGATAACATACCTTGAATCAATCTGACCCCTTCATTCCTTCGCAAGGCAACCCTCTCCCTGGTTGAGCATGTTCTAGTAGGGATACTTAGGAATTTAGATACTCGTGTATTGGAACATGATATTTTGTGGAAATTACATCTCTTAAATAATTTTAAACCCTTCACCTTGTAAATGATCATGCTTCCATTTTTCTATTCTCAACCCCTCTTGTATAATTCTCTGGATTTCCTCTTTATTGATGACATCCTCATGAATTTATTCTGAGGCAGCTGCTATTGCAGTTAGTAAAAGAACACTTTCTAATATTTCCAATGTTATAAGAAAGAAAATTACTATAGCAATTGATAATTGGCAAAGGAAAATACAAAAGCAAATTATCAAGGAGCCCAAGGAGAAAAAGGTGTCGGAAAGGGTAAAGCAGGAGGTAGGCAATCAAATATCATCTGTTTCAAGTGATGATGTTTTGACTTCCCCATGCATTAATATTGTATCCAAATTAAAAGACGAGGAAACTCTTGGTTCCTCTGGTAGCATCCTTTCTGCAGAAAAATAATGTGTAACTGCAGAGGGGCGATGGTTCTTTGTCTAGTACAAATAGAGATGGGTGCTAAACGGAAACTTCATTTTATAGCTTGTATGATGGAAGGAAATACAGGAATAAGCAATGATGATAATTCTCTGAAGGATCAGAAGATTGTGGGATTTTTCCATCAAGTGTCATATTATTGCTTACATGGCACTCTTTCGAATGAAACAAGTAATTTGTTGTGACTTCACTTGGAATCCATATGTCTTATAATTGAAAGCACCTTGACCAAACTATACAAGGAACTACGTATAGGAGGCTTTGATGCACTTGAATTTAAACCTAAAGAAACATAAAGTAGTTGCATATTGTTGGATGAGGCACAGTTTGACCAACTCAGGATTGAAATTGGCTTAGTCCACTGTTCTGTAGCTCTTGATGTTTATTGGTGCCCTTTATCTCCATGGATAACATTTGGTTTTGCATGTTATATTCTAGTAGAATGCTCATATGTCGCATCACAAAACATTTATCGGTGCGTGAGTCCAACTACATTGTTGGATTTTAACATTTTCAAATTTGGACATACCAGTTATGAATGTCAAACAAAGACATGCATACCTAGTGAAAATGCATCAGATTGTAACAAATCACCAAAGCATGGACCTTTTGAATTTGACTAGAAATCTAATTCACTTTTTGGATGAGGATTCCATTGTCCTTATAGTCGATTGAAACTTGGATTTTCAACATAAAATAAGGATTGTCCAGTGAAAACCCTATTACTCATGTGGAAAGCTTTAGTTAAGATTGGATTATGCAAAACAGAGACAATCATTTTAGAATTTTATGTCTCCTTGGAGATGGAAATTATCTCTGAGCATAAATCCATGGGATTTCTCACCTTCAAAGTTTTGAGATGCAACACATGGAATTTCAAATACCATGGTAGATATTATTGAAATTGCTACAGAGAAAAGAAGTGCATTGAAGTTGATATTTGACTCATTTCGGGAGGCTTATAGAAATTATTTTGGCAAATCCGAGAACTCTAATGAAGGCAATAGTCAAGAGAAACTATTGAACTCAATAGAAGCAAGGAAACTTCTACAGTGTATTATCATGGTTTTGAAGAACAATTTCCTTGAAAATTTGATAGAAACACTGTCAACATGAGAGAAATTTGTAAACTTAAGATGCTTTGCAAATTATTGCATTTTATAAGTTTGGTTGTACCATATTCCTTCTGTATTATAATTGAAATTCTAGGATAAATATATCTTGTGAGTTAAAGGAGATAAGGGTTCATCATCATCGTCAACATGATTCAGAGTTTGGACAATCCCTATTAGGTGTATGATTATTTATTTATGTGGGTGCTAGATAGTCGTCTGGACCTTGATTCTCATCAATTCAAAATAAATCATTCTATGGAATTCACAAAGTAATGTACAACTTATTATTGTTGATTCTCAAGAATTATTTCTAGTGTTGAATATTTTCAAGGAGTGGTTGTTGTCTGTATTGTTTATTTTGCCACTGAAATATTACTTTAATATTTTAAGAATGCAGTGTAGTAGCCATTTTTTATGTGCATCACTTACTGATCCAGATTACTTTGTGTGTTTCCTCTTTGGGATTGGTTTTGTATTTAATGGACTGCGTGATGGACAACCATCCTCAAAAACTCAATAGTTTTTTAAATAAGTTATAACTATATTTAAATTTGCATACAATAAGATACAATATTTCTTTTCTTTCATCCAATTAAAAAAGAAGATCTTTATATCAAGTTGGGCATAAAAATTGGGCAACCAAAATAATCCAGCAGAGATAGCCCAAACCAAAGCAAGAAAATTGCAGCCATATTGATAGGACAATTTTCTAAAAATAATGTAAACATTGTCATATAAGTGGAAAAAAAAATGATAAGTATTGAATACTTCATCCAGAATTATTTTTTAAAGAAGTTGTAAGTATATTTAAGCTTGCATACAATTACATACAATATTTCTTTCCTTTAATCCAATTAACAAATGAGCTTCTTATATCAAGTTGGGCATAAAAAGGGGGCAACAACATAATACAAAAGAGATAGTCCAAATCAAAGAAATAAAATTGCAGCCATGCTGATAGGATAGATTTCTATAAACACTGTAAACATTGTGATATACATGGACAAACAAATGATAAGTATTGAATACTTCATCTAGAATTGTGTCAAAAATGGTTATGATAAGTATTGAATACTTCATCCACATTTATGCCAAAAATGGTTATGATAATTATTGAATACTTCCTCCACAATTGCTTCAAAAATGGTTGAAGTTTAATAACTCGCAAATGACAAGAGGTCAGATAGAGAGTATAAATATATAAGAGAGCTCTCATGTAAATGAAATACTTATTTATATTGTGGTGCAATATCCAAGGGGAAGTGGAGAAATGTGTTCACTGTTATAGATGAATATTCAAGTGAATAATAAAAAAGTTAATGTTTTTTTCATAGTTGTTCTCAATGCAATCTAATTTTAACATATTTAGTTGATGGATTTGGATAGAAAAAATATGAACATCCACATCCATGTTCAGTGGGTTCTTTAGAGAACATTTAAGGGCTTTTTAGAGAAGATTTCCATTCAGAGAATCATACTGCAATATAAAATTTAGTTTCACATAAATCTTAATTTTGTTAATACAATTTGACATAGATCCTATTTTTGTTAATAAGGTGGAATTCCATCTAAAAAAACTAATTTCCATCAACCCTAAGACTAATATTTCAAATATTATCTAAATGTGGCCTTGAAATAAAGGTTAAGAGCTATGACCTACCACCTTTTCTCACCACTGACCTATTGTGGGACCTAAAATTTCCCAAATGGGGGTGTTGTGATATAAAACGAATAAATATGAACTAAGACTCATCTTTACGGCTTAAGAACTTTAGATTGGCTAAGTAGGGATGGCACAAAAAATTAGGTTTCATAGTTTAAAAACCAATAATCCATGTAATCAATAACATGTCCATTTCATAGATTTTCTCCATCAATGTGATATTTTACATTGCATAGGTCGACATTTATTGTATAACCTTACATGTAGCACAACGAGAAATTTTCCTTCCATATTTATGGCTCCTACTTTCGACGTTCACTTGCACCTCTCGGTGCAATTGCTAGTTTTATGTTTAATGTGGTACAACACATGAAGGTGGTACTTCCCCTTTGGCACACATGTTAATGAGAGAAAAACAGAGAGAAAAGAAAAAATAAAATAAAATAAAATCATGGTTTGTTAATAATTTCTCTCTTTATCAATTCATCATCATTGCTTGACACGTTGAGATTTGCACACTGTTTGAGAGGTTAGTTATGCATGTACCCTAATATTTTATTCACATTCACTCACCCTTGTCCTTATCCACATGCCTTGACTCTCGAGACATATTTGTATGTGATTCACTCCACTAAAAGGGTCCACATTCAAGTTTGGATGAGTCTTGTTAACACCTTGTTTCACATTGTTAGAATTTTAAGTGACTATGAACTAGTTGAATATTTATTTGATGGTATGTCTACATTAAGGAAGGTGTTGCACATTCTCCTAGGGCACATTATTCCACAAAATTGATTTTTTATTAACTGAGGGAAGTTACAATTCTTTGACTTCTTAACTAAGGTTCCCTTCTTGTGTAAGAATATTTTATAGTTTTTCTTGGATAAGAGCCTCTTGGAATGTGTGTCATTCTTTTGGAGATCTCACGTGGAAAGATAAAATATTATTTGAACACCAATTCATATACATATAATATTATTTTATTTTAGATTGATTTATCAATTTGGTCAATGTGATATTGTAATTATTTAATTATAAGGTAGTTGAAGCTAGCACTTCATAAATAAGTTGATCTATTCGTCTGTAATGGTGAATTTTTTTAGTGGTAATATTAGAACATTACCTCTTCTTAGAGAAAATACTTTGGAGTTCATTTTATTTATGTGTGTGAGACAATTTTGTGAAAATTTGTTGGTGATTGGATATTTTGCATGCAATCTAAAGCATTTCACCAAGGTCATTTTGGCAAAGTCTACTTCAAATGGTGAATAATTAGGTGTGTTTTTTAATTCTTCCTCGCTATTTATAATTGTCTGCATTCAAGTGTGTTTATTCTAGCTACTTTAATAAGTAGTAAATAAGGCTAGTATTTAGGCAAACAAATTACTCAATTCAAACTTGAAATTGGTGATATCTAAAGTTGTTTCCATGTATATTTAAGGCTTTAATTTTTAGCCATATAGAAATTTAGTGGTATGCTTTAGGGCAAACCTTAGGGTAGTGTTGATGGGGAAAATTTTCTCTCCAATAGTTCGGGGGTCTCCCTAGTGTGAATTCCCAATTAGACCTCACATTATTTAGGATAGGAGCCCCATCTGGTATTTGGGCCAAATTGCCACCATAAATGTTTCACTCATGGTTGTCAAATGTGGAAATGTTAGAGTGAGGATTATAATGAAATTCCTAGAGAATGGGGATGAGATCAACCAACAATTGACAAAATAACAAATAAATATAAAAGAATAATGCAATAAAATAATAAGAAGTACATCTCAAAGAGGAGTTGGTTAGCCAAAACCATCTATGTCATACAATTAAAAGAGTGTTAAATTTTAACTAAAAATAGTTCACAATAAATTACTGACATTAACGTGGAATAAAAGAGCAGATATTTGAAAGAAAAGACATGTGCAACAGTTATGAATTAGCTCATTGACATATCATCTACATGAAAGCACACATACAAACACAATGTAAATACCAGATAACGAAAAAAACCACCATGGAGATGCAAGGGAATCAATATCGAAAGTGAAAAATTTGCATTATTAATGCTGCAAATTGAAGTACATTCTCAACAAGTCCATCAACGCCTAGTAGTGGAACATGGGTTGCCCATTCGATCTTCAAGAAAAAACCCTAGCCTCACCACAACTCACCCTATTATCTACCAAGAGTTGAGTGCCTCTAGCTCCTTAAGCACAAAATAAATATCAAATGTTAGCCTAGATCAAGTGTTAAAATTCCCTTCTAAATGAGGCATGAGGGTATATTTATACAAATGGGAAGGTGAATTTTCACCTTCCCCGTGACCTTTCGTATTCCTTGTAGTCACGATTTCAATTTGTATTAATAGTCACCCTTTGTTGTCGCAGTCTCACTTTCTAGTCACAATCGCACTTTGTATTCATAGTCACCCTTTGTAGTTGTTAGAGTCAAAATATGCATTCTACCATCAGTGATCGATATTAGGTGTCTCATTTTGAAATTTTTATATCATTCCATTAGGTCATGCTAAAAATTCTTTCACTGATGGTAGCTTTCCTCAATAAAACTTCACTCTCCTTCAGAGAACCATATTTTCTGACTCAATCTCATGAATTCTTAAACATAATAACACTTTTAAAGAGCTTATTTTTCTATGTCTTGTCTCAGAAAAGGTTAGTCATGGAGATCAGGTCTTAAAGCTCTCATTAGGTCATTAGGATTTTGTTTTTCAAGGTCCAAAATGCATTACTCCATCCAAATAAAGCCAGCAAGCATATGAGAGTGACTCAAAGACATTTCATCTTCCTCTACAGAAGATCATCACTTTGTAACTATTATATCTTTCAAGTTGTAATTATTTCAATGATTTTTATTTCAAAATTTTATTTTGATATAAAATAAAAAATGTAATTTATTTTTCATTTTTCAAATGTAATTTTATGTTTTTACATGTAATAAATTATTCCCTAGCTGCCAACTCAATCTCTCTTGCCAAACTAAAGCAAAGAAAATCAAGCTCCATTAGCTAAATCAACTTGCAAAGCAAAGAAGTCGGAAAGGTCAAAGAGTATCAGTGTCAAAGTTTGAGAAGAAAAAGTGAACATAAGGAAAGTGGGTAATTCAAATTATAAATCCAATCCACTAGATTATAAAGCCATTCAAAACCTAAAAATGAAGTCCATTTGTTTCATCCATCCTTCAGCAATCCTCAACAAAGGATAAAATTTTCATTTTCAAAGAGCAACCAAACAAATTTTCAAGTCGTTGCACGTTTGCAAGGGTCGTTGCGCGTTTGCAACAGTTGTTGTGCGTTTGGCCGAAATTCTCAAACCATTTCACAACAGAAGTTGTGTCTTTCTAGGATCGTTGCACGTTTTGAAAGGGTCACTGCGCATTTTCTCAGGACATTGTGTGTTTTCTCAGGACGTTGCGCGTTTGCTCAGGACATTACGCGTTTGCTCAAGACGTTGCGTGTTCAACCAGAAAGTTCAAAAAACTCTCTTACAGCCTCCACTCCATCAATTAATGCCAAATATATCCACATGTTTTCTTCAAATCTCCATTTATTAGTGAGTAAACCCTAGCCATCATCTCATTGATATATTTTGTGCTTTATAATCATTCGAAGTTTTTCCTAAAGGAAGAAACCCTAGTTCTCATTTTAAATCTAATCCCTAAACTATTATATATTTCCCTTCCCATTCCCATATATATTTTTCCATATCCCCATTCCCTAAAGAAATACCATTCCTAATATCTCTAATCCTGGGGTTTCACTAAATTAGGTCACATTTCCATTCCCTCCATTTCCCAAAACACTTCCTTTCATTTCACATTTCCTCCATTTCATTCCATCACCCTAGGGTTTCTACATCAATTATGGCTGAAGAGGAGAATAGAAGTACTAGTGAGGAACATAGACCGAAGAAAAATCCATATAAAAGGAAGGGAAATTCATTAGACATGAACCAACAACCACTAGAGAACTTATGGCATCTCCCCTCACTGTGTCATGCTTTAAGCATGTAGGTTGTTTTGAATTTCGTGAGAAAGTGCAAAAGATCCAATATCATCCTATGTTGACAAGATTGTTCATTTCTAATCTTCATGATAGACAGGTCACTCTTCCTAAGGTTTATTTCACTATGTCCACTAATATCATTGCAGCTGCTACAAGGATCCCAAATGTAGGAGAAAGATGGTTTAAACGAGGAAACCTCAGTCATTATTACTATGAGCCATATCTTAAAACAAGGTACAAGGATGAAAAAAAGATATTTTTTCTTTTCTCTCATCTCCTTGATAAATATGTCCCCACGATGAAAATCATCATGAAATACTTCACCTGTGAAGGAAGGTTTTCCAGACTCTATTCTTATCATACCCGGCTCCTCATGCACTTCACTAGAGTCAGAATTCTTCAGATAACCTATTATCTCTCCCATAGCATTGAAAAAATGGCATATATTTCCCAAAAGAAAGATTATGATCATCAAATGCAGAGTCTTTTCCACTAATCTCTCATCAAAATGATGTTTATCCATCAGCTTAATCAATTGAACATTCCATGGGAGACCTTCATATCCAGTCAGATGTTTACTACCCCACCTAGTCATCATGGCTAGAATGCCCCTTCATCATCTCATCCTCCCACATCTATCCCTCCATATCAGCCTGTTGTTCATGCATCATTACCAGGTCAGCTTCATTCACCTCATTCACCTCATATTGATTCTTCTTCTTCACCTTTCTATAACCATACATCATCATCACATCATGATTCAGAGTCGTCAAGTAGTGAGGAAGATATTGAAGCAACATGGGCTAGTTTGGCTAAGGTTGAACCATTTCCCAAAACTTACCAAAGAGGCTATAGGCATGTGTTTGCTTCACTTAGAGTGAAAGGGGCCATGCCTTCTTCATCAACACAATAGGTAAATAAAGGTAAGGAAAAGGTAATAGAGATAGACATTGACGATGAGGAGGGAAATCATGAGACAGAGCAAGGATTTCAGTTGATTGACTTAAGTGAAGGAGATGAAGACAAAATCACCAATGCATTCATTAAAAGAAAAGAGGAAAATATTAATGAACTTTAGACTAATCTTGAGAGGGCCAAATATGTGATTGACTTCCTTGAGCAAGAAAATCAGCAGCTGAAGACCAAGCAAGTCATCAATGAGGTGAAGTCTATCAAAGCACAAAGAGAGGCAAAAAAGGCTAAAGCCTTGCTTGAGGAAACATTGGAAAGGTTTGGTGAACCTGATGATGAGGAGGATCAGCCTCCAAGATAGAGAACAAGGACTAGAGGGCTGAAAATATCTCTAGCCCTAGAGAGACAAAGGGAAGCTGAGCTAGCAGACCATCTTACCTTAAATGAAAATATTTCCCTAGAGATCAATGAAGACAAAGAAGCATGGCTTGAGAGGGTCAACGAATACTTGTAGCAGCTTTTGGCCAAGGCTCAAAAGGACAATGAAATTCAGAGAAAGATGTTAAAACATTATGCCATGAGGAGCAAAATTTCAAGGGCCAAGCTCAAACGAGCCCATGCAAAATTTCAAGCTTTGACCAAGCAAGAGAAGAAAGAGGAGTTGGACATACTTGCAGAGGTATCACTTCATGATTCAAACATTAAAAGATCAAGTACCCTCACAATTTTAACAATTTTTGGCAAAATTTTGCATTCTATGAAAATATTGTGTTTTCTAGTATTTTTGCACACAAAAATTTTCCTAAACGCATAGCGACCTAGACGTTGCGCTCTTTTTTGGGACCTCCAAATGATAAATGGCCACTACCAATAGGTTTTTATTGATGAGGACATCAACCCTAGAAATTTTCAGAGTTTTTGGAGGAGAACGGGTCCATCAAAAGCTCAAAAAACCATCAAAAGTTCATGTTTCTGCCTCTAAACCTACCTGGTCGTTGTGTGTTTACCAGTCTTAGCAGAACATGTCTTTTACAGGAAAATGAGCACCATTTTGAAAAATGGAGCTATTTTTGGAAAATAGTCTCATAGGGATTTCCAATGATCATGGAGCTTATTTTGACACCAAGAAGGCACTCAAAATCAGCCTTGAACAGAGGTCAATTTTTCTGCCTGGACGTTGTGCGCGTTTAACAAGAAAAATGTATTTTACAAGTTTCACTCTAGTTTGAATTTTAATTTAGGAAATGAGGAATTTACTTATGTAAATGTTCAAGATGAATGTAATTATCATGTTTTTACTTTTACCTAGGGTAAATACATTAGGTAAGTCAACCATTTGAGTGTAATGAATCAGTTTATTAGAGATAGGAATGAGTCAATTTTCTCATCCTACACTCTAGCTATCAGTTCAGATTTTTATGTAATATCTCCCTCATCTCATGAATTCGACCCCTATGGATGAGTGGAGGTGGTTTTGAGGTGTATTTAGTTCAAATTTTCAAAGGATTCAAAGGTTGGAATCATTTTGGATGCTAGTGTATTGATTAAGAACCAGTTTAGCTTGGAAATTAATGAAGAATTGTAGCTATTTCCTTGGGATTCATTTGGTATGAATGTTTGGCATAGTTTTTTCTTTGTGATCATTGGTATGAATGTTTTTTACGCTCATAAACTTTTCATGTCTATTATATGATAAATTTCAAGTTGATAGGCAGAATACATGTTTTTCATGCTCTGTTTTAGGAAATTTATCATAATTTGTCCATTTTCTTCAGTTTAGGAAGAATACATCTCCTATGCTCTTCCTATCTCCTCACCAGTCTTAAACCATCTCACCAAATCACCTTTAAGTGTTGAGCCTTCTACCTATCTTGCCCCATCGAATGGACTGCAATTCCATCTCATTTGCCCTGACCTAGTTCCCTTGACCTAATCCTCATCTAGTGAGCCCAACCCCAATCAAAAAAAATCAAACCCTTGCACTCATTAGCCCTCTTGGTTGTGATTTTTTTGGAGGGAGCCCTCTGCGACTTGGTAGGGCCAGATACCAAGTAAAAATATTGGTTTGTGGTTACCTCTGTTGGGATTCCTTCCTCAGCCTTGGGAGTCTGGTGGAGCGATAACATACTGGAGCCATTTTCGAGGAAGGAAAAGACAAAATTTTCCCTGGGTGTATGACAAAGATCAGATCTGATTGTTGATGGTGAACAATGATCAGGTACAACAAGTTTGTGCATCATTCACCTGGAAAATCCAGTGTCAAAAAATCTCAAGATTCAGAATTCTCATGGAAACTCCACTCTTCAAGAACTGTTAGCCTGAGGAACTTCTTGGTGACTCACTGTTGTCAAAATGGACTTGATGCTCGAAGGTATGCTCCTATGAATCGAGCTCATTTTCCTATTTTTCTGAACCATATTCCTTGTATAGATTGGCAATCAAGACTGTCAAAGTTTAAGGGTCGGGACGGTGAAGATGTAGTTTGCATTTAGTCAAATTTCATTTGCATATTCATAGACTAAATATTGAGTTTCCAGAAGATTGTCTGATGAAGATGTTTATGGCTACCTTGGAGGAAAAAGCGAGATCATGGTATGAGAGTCTACCATCTACTAGTTTATATTCTCTAAAGGACTTTCATTCAGTTTTTTTTCAAAATGATCAAAGCTCTAATTCTTCCATGTCAATGATTTATAGTTGTTGTGAGATCTATGACAATTTCATTGGGTTTCTTGAAAAATTGTATTGGAATGAAGAGTGTCTAGATGATGAGCTCATAGAATCCCTTAATGATTTTTCCTCCCAACAAGAAATAGCAGTTTCCTCCTTGGATGAAGAGATCCTTGAGCCTTTGCATGATAGCCCTTTTCACCACCAACAAGAATCAATAGCTCCCTCCTTAGATGAGACAGATTGGGACCAAGAAAGAGAAGTGCCAATTCCCAATCCTAAAAATGAAAATCACCAAATCAATGTAAATTGATTTAAAACTTAGTTTTCTCCTTTATCTGAAGATGAGAAAGATCATCTCCTGAACAGTCATATTAAAACCCATGCGAATGTAGATTTGCAGCTCTTAAAGTGTTCACACAGTCAAGAATGTGTGATTGAAGCATCTTCCATTATTGAAAACAAAATTTTTTGTTTGAATGATGATATTCATGAGACTAATGAAGCCATACCGAAATTTGTTGTGAGTAAACCGATTTGTGATGATGATTTCCTGCAAGGAGATCGGCTAACAAATACCGTTTTCTTTCATGAAGAAAATAGGGATGTCATGTTTAACAATCTTCAAGAATGTTTTCTGTTCAAATATGATTTGTAATATGAATTTGTGGAGTATAAGCCTATGAGAGACAATGTGCAAGTGATAGAGTCAGAGTTTCTCGTGCTTCGGGAATTTGTAACAAACACTCAAACAATATAAATTCATACTTCCCTATGTTATCCTATGGATCAACAAACAAGTGTTCTTTCAAATCAAAATGAAGAGTATGCTTGTGTTTTTGTTGAGTCTCAAGACAAGGTAACATTTCATATTTTTGAAGCTCCTTTTACTGATTTTCTACAACTAGCAGGGAAGTTGTATTTTCTTTTTTTCATGGACTAGAAGCACATGTTCAGTAGACACTTGGACTCTGGAGTAGCCTATTTTCTGTGCCTGCTCAAGGAAAATGAGAGCAGAATTTCAGTAAGTAGCCATTTTCTGGATTGGTTACACTAGAAGGATCACTTCACATGATTGTACATATTTCTTCAGCAAGTAGGTGGTTGTCATCGGGATTTGAATACCTCAAGTCTTAGTGATGTACTGCCATCAATAAGTTTAGTAAGTTCTTTATTTGATTTAGTTTCATTCATTTTGTGTCATTGGGTTGTCAAATAGTCAGTCCTGCATTTCAGTTTCAGTTATTTTTTACTGTATTGGCCCAATGGAAGAAAGCACTGATCCACTCAAATCGGAGATCTGTGGTTCTTGATACCTCTGTCAGAGCTGCCATCCCCAATAAGGCCAATGTTAGAGTTAGAATATGCATTCTACCATCAGTGATCAAAATCATTCTTTCATTTCTCAATTTAGGTGTCTCACTTTGAAATTTTTATATCATTCCATTAGGTCATGCTAAAATTTATTTCACTAATGGTAGCTTTCCTCAATAAAAATTCACTCTCCTTCAGAGAAGCATATTTTCTGAATCACTCTCATGAATTCTTAAACATAATAACACTTGTAAAGATCTTATTTGTCTATGTCTTGTCTCATTCAAGGTCAGTCATGGAGATCAGGTCTTAAAGCTCTCATTAGGTCATTAGGGTTTTGTTTTTCAAGGTCCAAAATGCATTACTCCATCCAAATAAATTCAGAAAGAATATGAGAGTGACTCAAAGACATTTCTTCTTCCTCTACAGAAGATCATCACTTTGTAACTATTCTATATTTCAAGTTGTAATTATTTCAATGATTTTTATATCAAAATGTTATTTTGATATAAAATAGAAAATGTAATTTAATTTTCATTTTTCAAATGTAATTTTATTTTTTTATACGTAATAAATTATTCCCTAGCTTCCAACTCAATCACTCTTGCCAAACTGAAGCAAAGAAAATCAAGCTCCATTAGCTAAATCAACCTGCAAAGCAAAGAAGTCAGAAAGGTCAAAGAGTATCAGTGTCAAAATTTGAGAAGAAAATGTGAACATAAGGAAAGTGGGTAATTCAAATTATAAATCCAAGCCACAAGATTATAAATTCATTCAAAACCTCAAAACAAAGTCCATTTGTTTCATTCATCCTTCAGCAGTCCTCAACAAGGAAGAAAATTCGCAGTTTCAAAGATCAGCCAAGAAAATTTTCATGTCGTTGCATGTTTGCAACAGTCGTTGCGCATTTGAGGGAGATGTTGTGCGTTTGGCTGAAATTATCAGACCATTTTTCAACATACATTGCTCATTTCTAGGGTCGATGTGCGTTTGGAAGGGGTCACTTCGCGTTTGCTCAGGACGCTACGCATTTGCCTAATAGTTCAAAAAACTTTCTTACAGCCTCCACTCCATCAGTTAATGCCAAATCTCTACACAGGTTTTCTTCAAATCTCCATTTATTAGTGAGTAAACCCTAGCCATCATCTCATTGATATATTTTGTGCTTTATAATCATTTGAAGCTTTTCCTAAAGGAAGAAACCCTAGTTCTCATTTTAAATCTAATCCCTAAACTGTTATATATTTCCCTTCCCATTCCTATATATATTTTTCCATATCCCCACTCCCTAGAGCAATACCATTCATAATATCTCTAAATCCTAGGTTTTTCACTAACCTAGGTTCCCTTCACATTTCCATTCCTTCCATTTCCCAAAACACTTCCTTTCACTGCACATTTCATCCATTTCATTCCATCACCCTAGGGTTTCTACATCAATTATGGCTGAAGAGGAGAATAGAAGTACTAGTGAGGAACATAGACCGAAAAAAAATCCATATAAAAAGGGAGGGAAATTCATTATACATGAACCAGAAAACACTAGAGAGCTTAGGCATCTCCCCTCACTGTGTCATTCTTTAAGCATGTAGGATTTTTTGAATTTTGTGAGAAAGTGCAAAAGATCCAGTATCATCCTATGTTGACAAGATTGTTCATTTCTAATCTTCATGATAGACAGGTCACTCTTGTCGAGGTCAATTTCACTATGTCCACTAATATCATTGTAGCTGCTACAGGGATCCCAAATGTAGGAGAAGTTTAAACAAAGAAACCTCAATCATTATTACTATGAGCCATGTCTTAAACCAAGGTTCAAGGATGACAAAAAGACAAGTTTTCCTTTCTCTCATTTCCTTGACAGATATGTCCCCATGATGAAAATCATCATGAAATACTTCACCTGTGAAGGAAGGTTTTCTAGACTCTATTCTTATGAAATTCGGCTCCTCATGCACTTCACTAGAGTCAAAATTCTTTACATACCCTATTATCTCTCCCGTAGCATTGACAAAATGGCATATATTGCACAAAAGAGAGATTATGATCATCAAATGTAGAGTCTTTTCCACCACTCCCTCATCACAATGATAGTTATTCATCAGCTTGATCAATTGAACATTCCATGGGACACCTTCATATCCAATGTGATTTTTACTACCCCACCTAGTCAGCATGGCCAGAATACCCCTTCATCATCTCATCCTCCTACATCTATCCCTCCATCTCAGCATGTTGTTTATACATAATTACCAGGTCAGCTTCATTCACCTCATTCACCTCATATTGAGCCTTCTTCTTCACCTTTCTATAACCATACATCATCATCGCATCATGATTCGGAGTCATCAAGTAGTGAGGAAGATATTGAGGAGACATGGGCTAGTTTGGCTAAGGTTGAGCCATTTCTGAAAACTTGCCAAAGAGGCTATAGGAATGTGTTTGCTTCACTTAGAGTGAAAGGGGCCATACCTTATTCATCAAAACAACAGGTAAATAAAGGTAAGGAAAAGGTGATGGAGCCAAACATTGATGATGAGGAGGGCAATCATGAGACAGAGAAGGAATTTCAGTTGATTGACGTAAGTGAAGGAGATGAAGACAAAATCACCAATGCAGTAATTAAAGGCAAAGAGAAAATATTAATTAACTTCAGAATAATCTTGAGAGTGCCAAATATGTGATTGACTTCCTTGAGCAATAAAATCAATAGTTGAAGACCAAGCAAGTCATCAATGAGGTGAAGTGTATCAAAGCACAAAGAGAGGCAGAAAAGGCTAAAGCCTTTCTTGAGGAAACATTGGAAAGGTTTGGTAAACTTGATGATGAGTAGTATCAGCCTCCAAGACAGGGACCAAGGACTAGAGGGCTGAAAAGAGCTCTAGCCCTATAGAGACAAAGGGAAGCTGAGCTAGCAGACCAGCTTACCTTAAATGAAAATCTTGCCCTAGAGATAAATGAAGACAAAGAAGCATGGCTTCAGAGGGTCAACCAACACTTGGAGTATCTCTTGGCCAAGGCTCAAAAGGATAATGACATTCAGAGAAAGATGGAAAAACATTATGCCATGAGGAACAAAATTGGAAGGGCCAAGCTCAAACGAGCCCATGCAAAAATTCAAGCTTTGACCAAGCAAGAGAAGAAAGAGAAGTTGGAAATACTTGTAGAGGTGTAACTTCATGATTAAAACATTAAATGATCAAGTACCCTCACAATTTTTACAATTTTTCGCAAAATTTTGCATTCTATGAAAATTCTGTGTTTTTGAGTATTTTTGCACATAGAAATTTTCCTAAACGCGTAGTGACTTGGATGCTATGCTCTTTTTTGGGACCTCCAAATGAAAAATGGCCACTACCAGCAGGTTTTTATTGATGAGTACATCAACCCTAGAAATTTTCAGAGTTTTTGGAGGAGAATTGGTCCATCAAAAGCTCAAAAAACCATCGAAATTTCATGTTTCTGCCTCTAAATCTGCCTGGTCGCTACGCGTTTACCAGTCTTGGGAGAATAGGTTTTTGATAGGGAAAATGAGCACCATTTTTAAACCTGGAGGTGGTTTTGGAAAATATACTCAGAGATTTCCAATGAGCTATCATGGAGCTGATTTGGACCCCGGGAAGGCACTTAAAATCAGCCTTGAAAATAGGTCATTTTTTTATGCCTGGATGCTGCGTGTTTCACAAGAAAAATGTATTTTATATAGTCTTCATAAATTTTTGAAGTTTCGCTCTAGTTTGACTTTTACTTTAGGAAATGTGGAATTTACTTATGTAAATGGTCAAGATGAATGTAAATCTCATGTTTTTACTTTTACCTAGGGTAAATGCATTAGGTAATTCAACCATTTGAGGTGTAATGAAACAGTTCATTAGAGATAGGAATGAGTCACTTTTCTCATCCTACACTCTAGCTATCAGTTCAACGTTTTATGTAATATCTCCCTCATCTCATGAATTCAACCACTATGGATGAGTGGAGGTGGTTTTGAGGTGTATTTAGTTCAAATTTTCACAAGATTCAAAGGTTGGAATCATTTTGGATGCTATTGTATTGATTAAGAACCAGTTTGGCCTAGAAATTAATGAAGAATTGCAGTATTTCCTTGGGATTCATGTGGTATGAATGTTTGGCATATTTTTTTCTCTGTGATCATTTGTATAAATGTTTTTTAAGCTCATAAACTTTTAATCTCTATTAAATGTTAAATTTCAAGTTGATAGGAAGAATACATGTTTTTCATGCTCTGTTTTTGGAAATTTTTCATAATTTGTCCATTTTCTTCAGTTTAGGAAGAATACATCTCCTATGCTCTTCCTAGATCCTCATTAGTCTTAAACCATCTTACCAATTCACCTTTAAGTGTTGATCCTTCTACCTATCTTTCCCCATCGAATGGACTGCAATTCCATCTCATTTTCCCTAACCTAGTCCCCTTGACCTAATCCTCATCCAGTGAGCCCAAACCCAATCAAAACATATCAAACCATTGTACTCGTTAGCTAGCCTAAAACCTTTTTCATCCAGCCCTCTTGGCTGTGATTTTTGTGGAGAGAGCCCTCTCCTACTTGGTAGGGCTAGATACCAAGTCGAAAGCTTGGTTTGTGGTTACCTCTGTTGGGATTCCTTCCTTAGCGTTGGGAATCTGGTGGAGTGATAACAGTAGTCAGAGTCAAACTTTCTAGTCACAATAACTCTTTATAGTCGCAAGTTGCATTTGTAGAGTGTATTCATTATCCAAGTGGATATTGGTGGCCACCTGCCTATTCCACCTAGAAATCAAATCAGTTTCATCAGTTTCCTTTATTATAGCAGCATTTAGTATTTTTAGTATTTTTCGGGTCTTGAACATCTGGAGTTGTTTTGACCCCCTAAAAGAATTTTTTTAGGTACATAATAGGCCTTTGCCTACAGTAGCCACAAATCATTTAGTATTCAAAGATACCTTTCTAACGAGGTATCCTACTCTCCAAACAGAGATCATATGACCAAGTTACAACCCCAAGAAGTTGGCTTCCTAACTAACCCCAACGGAGCCCACAAACTCTTCGTGTTCCATCTCCTATGGTTAGGGTTTTAGTTGTTAAGGGTTTCCCTTTGTTGTTAAATAATAAAAGTCCCTTGAGTCTCATTGTAGTGTAGTTCAAAGGAATGTAGCCTCCACATCTCTTCTTAGAGGTAAGCTACCATCGCCTGAGCTAGTTTATTTCCATTTTGTATGTAAGCATTCTCCAGTTATTTGATATTAATGAAATGAATATTTACTTTTGTTGCATATATGTGTTGATGTTTATATTTTCATTATGTTGTGTTCCTACATAAGTCTGTATCAAGTGAGTAAGTTGCAAATTACATCGACAGAGGTTATTCACAAATCACATCAGCATAGGCTAGATGGGCTAGTCACAAATCGTATTAGCGGAGGCTAGATGGGCAAGTTGAAAATCACATTTATAGAAGCTAGGAAGACTGGCATTGCAAGTTGCAACTGTGACTTGTGACAAAGGTAAAAATACAAATCCTTCAAAGTTTAAGGAAAATACAGTAAGGATACAATGCAACTCGAGTAAGGTCAAAGTAGTAATAAAGTTTAGGAATTCATAGGGAAAGGGGCCTGAGGAAATTTCAAGTGGATGAGGCTTTGAACTCATTATCACTTGCGGACTCAAGTGTGGATGAGACATATTGATCCATACGACAATATGTCAAGGGGAATCCCAAAAATGCCTCTCAGTGGTATTGTTAAGATATCTTTGGTCGAAGTGTACAAAAAGACCACTTTAGCTACGCATAACCACAGTCCGAACATCACAAATATGCAGCCGCCATCTCTCGATCTCAGCTAGTCGATTTACAAGAGCCGCAAAAACCGCTCTATGGTAAAAAAGACATTATGGTGTGAAGGTTAAATATTCTTGTCCACAGACAAGACAAGAACACACTTTTGGTGAATTTTGTATTAAGGGTAACTCCGGGAGGAAAAACAAGAAGGTGTTTCCACTCTCCTCAATGGGATGGCTCCTTTTGTTTAGCACTTAGATCTAGTATTCTCTCTCCTACAGTAAAAACCCAGACAAAGATGTAACTCAAAGGGAGCTCACATAACAAATAATGGAAAATATGACAATGATAATGGCTCAAAACATCAAGTGTATAGATCCAGAGTGATCTAATAGGCAACAAAAGGTGAAGAATGGTAGGAAAAACCCTCCTATTTATAACAAAATATTGGGTCATTCTAGATCTTTGTGCATGATTAAAATAATGTTAACCAAATCTAGATCCACCTTTTATGGAATATTTTATTATATTTGTTGGAGGGAAAAGTATTTGACTTGGGTCAAATCCCTTTATTTGTGAATAATAAATAAATAAATGATTTATTTATCATTTTAAGGAAGTGGTTGAAAGATAATCAAATAAATAATGATTTATTTAATTATTTATGGGTGATTTAGTTATATTTAACAAGGAATATTATTTAAATAAGATTTAAATAATTATTCCTAGAAAATAATAAGATAAATAAAGATTTATCTAATTAATTTCTTTGTTTTGGGTTAAACATGACCAGGAAAATCAAACAAATATAGGTTTGTTTAATATTTCTTTTTGGGGTTTCCTGTTTAGACCATAAACAACCTAATAAATGTGTTTTATTAAGTTATTTTACATAGTGAAGGCAATTTTACTTAGGGTAAAATTGGTCTTACATGGTGTACTTGGGTCCATCTAATGATAGTAGGTTAGATGACCAAAAAATGGTGTAACAATGCATCTTAACCCTACCAGCATAACTAAGTATATGCTCCCATTAGGAGTTGCTATTAGTGGTAGTAAGCCTCCTATTCTGGCTACGACCTTGTCCAAGATCATGGGCATGCAAAAGGTGCACATAAGTATAGATTTGACACCTTCTTCAAAAACTAATTCCTTTAACCTACATAAACACCAACAAATAGGTAGTGATGAAACGTACTTTGCAAGATAAATTAATGCAAAATGGCATAAACTTTAATGATGAGGATAAAGCAAGACGGGTAAGAATAGGAGATGTGCCTCATGGACATACAAGCACATGTAGCCTTGATGATAACTAGGTTA
Source organism: Pinus albicaulis (assembly GCA_034641835.2). Taxonomy (NCBI): domain Eukaryota; kingdom Viridiplantae; phylum Streptophyta; class Pinopsida; order Pinales; family Pinaceae; genus Pinus; species Pinus albicaulis. Next base: position 1,055,778,168 of record CM076581.1, read on the forward strand.
TTAAATGGTTTTAAACATTAAAATCGACAGCGAATTCACTAATACCTTGAAAATCACAGGGGGGCCAAACTTTAGATATAATAGGCAAAAAAGTTTGTGTGGTCTTGTAGCAGATAGAATGGGTAGCCTCTAATTTACATCTATAAATTCTAGATATTACAAATATTCAAATGAAAAATGATATTTTGATCAATTATTTTGACCTTATCTAGTCCCACCATTCATCCACAATTGAATCTAATGGTTCTTCATAGTAGTTGAAGCATTAATATGCATCAACTAGATGATTTTGATCAGGTATCAAATGCCTTCCACACTAACAACCTCACAATCAACCCTACACAAATAATAGATAAAATTGAGATATTTATTTTTGCAGTGGATATAAAGCTCATATATAAAACCCATCTTAGAGTAGGAAATATTTCCTTCCTAAATTCTTATTTCAACCAAAAATGGTTAAATCTGCTAGAAGGATATTTTCAGTCCATAATTTTTCCAATAGAGAAAATTTTAATTTTTCACTCCTTAAGGTCACCCCCCATGTCAAGGATTGGTGGGAAAATTACTGTGAGAAAAGGTTCATGAAGGAATCCACACTATTTTCAGTAGCACCCACCTGGAACTCTTTTAGGGGTGTTGTTAAGGAACAATATCACCCTGTTGGATATGAAGACAAATACATGAAATGGACCACACTATGGTAGGAAAGGGACCAAGCAATGCTAGAGTTCACAAACGTCTTACATACCTTGTGCACTAATCTAGGTATCAAGGACTCTGAGTGACATCTGGTGCTCAAGTATTGTGGTTGTCTGCACATATACATCCAAAAGGAAATGAAGTTCCTATACATCTTCTCACTTGGCACATGTAACAACCCCTGGTTGATTTTCTACATAAAAAAATAAAACCAAGGTCATGGGACACGTATTCCAAGCTAAATTTTGGGAAAAAGAAAGCAATGGGTATCACTAGGGATTAATAAATGGCTATGGAAATTGGTAAAGGAAAATTATAGGTAAAGGAAAAGTAGCATTAATTGACATTTTATTTATGAAATAAAGGAAAATAAGAGAAAAGGAAGGTGAAGAGACACAAATTTGCATGAGAGGAAGGAAAATGAAGAAAATAAAGGCCTCAATGATAAAAATTATTTTGAGGATCAGTTCATAGATTTTTTCAGTTGAACCTTTTGTCATTTTATCTTTAGAGCTCTCTTTCATCCTCTCATTCTCTCATACTCTTTCATACTTATAACGTTCTTGGAGCATGCTTGGAACACTCTAGTATTCACTTGGATTTGGATAAAGAAGGAAAAGGAAAGCATGAAAGTGTAAGGGAACAATCGGATTAGTAGCTGCATCTGGATTGCTTTGCAGGTAACGGGTGTCATGTGTGATTTCCTTATTGATTTCTAGATGCATGGTATATGCATGTGATTTTCTAGTTATGTGTTATCATTGGTATGGATATTTTCCTAGATTAACAGTGGTTTTATCCTTGTCTTTCCATTTCCTGGATAAACATAGTGTTATGGGTTTTTCCACTTGTTTTTTTCCTATTGGTGCTCAACTTCTTTATGGATGTGGGTTGGAACAAGCACTCTAGAAATGTTGGAACAACTTGGGTTGAGTTACTAGTACTGGAGCGTAGGTTGGGACAAACTCTTTGGATCCCTTGGTGGGTTGAGTTACTAGTCCCAAGGGTCAGGTTAAACAAATTCTTTAGAGCCCTGAAAGGTTGTGGGTTGAGTTACTAGTTTCTGGGGCCCTAGATAACTTGGGTAGAGACCGATCTAGTTGGTGTTAGTGATTTCTGACCGTAGAGGTGGAATCATTTTGGGTGAGGGTTGAGGTGGTTTTTCCTCTGGAAGCCCTGGTTTGGTTTTTTCTTGGTTTTATCCATGATATCCCACCTTCATACTTGGAATATGGCACGGGGGTGATTGAATGAAAGAGAGATTTGATTCATCCCAATCTATGGTAGGGTGGTACGTGGAATTCCCTGACTTGGTTGGAATTTCCATATGTTAATATAAAACATTTTCCTATTGTGATCTATGAGAATTTGTAGTGATTATGTTGGTGATATTATGGTTGATTTTCCATGGTTTCCATGCTCGTTATTTTCTATTTATATTTTGGTTATATGATGTGTACCATTTATGGATCTTGTCATGAATTGTTTAGTTACTAATTGGTTGATGAATGTATGGAATAATAAGTGTTGTTGTAGTTATGTGTGTTGGGAATCATGATTTCTGTTAGACCAAAACCCACAAGTGTTATTCAGTGATTGCATAGCCAGAGATAAGGATCCATGAGAGGAGGTTATTCCATGTCGCGCAACACACGAGGAGCATTATTTCATCCAATGTCCAACAATCTCCCCCCCCCCCCCAACACGAACCAGGTGTGTATCAAACTTGTGACCTACACTCTGATACCACTTTTGGGGAATCGTGATTTTTGTTAGACCAAAAGCCACAGGTGTTAGTCAATTATTGCATCGCTAGAGTAAGGATCCATGAGAGGTGGTTAGTCCATGTCATAAAACACACGATGAGTGTTGGTTTACCCACTTTCCAACAATGTGGAGAGGGAATAAATCGTTCTTGATGATTATTATATGGATTTCAAACCCTTATGATCAAATATGCATTCATGACTTGTAGATCTTATGCCTTCCATGTGGTTGGCGAAATATCTAGTGTGTTTTATGCAATCTACATCAAGTTTCTGATTTGAAATTGAATTTTTAGCTTCATTTTCATGTCAATTATGATTCTGGAAAGTATCTAGAAATTCTGGGCAGTGGTCTAGAGGATGTCCTAAAAAGGTGGCACAAATCATGGGACCGCATGCTCAAAATTGAATATTTTAGGTCATAATCATTGAAACTAGGCTTATGAGTACGGTTATAGCATCATAAACACATGAATTCCTTCTTGTGGGTGTGGTTGTTGGCCCAGGGTAGAGAAAAAAGCTTCTAGCTCAAGGTTTGGTCACCTAGGGTGGTTGTTTAGCCTTTGAGTGACCTGTAGGATGTAATAATGTGGTCAGTTTGTGGGCCCCAGTTCCTTAACTAGAACCAGGAGGTCATATCAAGTCTTAGTGACACTCATCTCATGTTTACCATGATAAGCTTGTGAAATTGGGTGTATGTGGGAGGAGGTGTTATATATTGGTATTATAGCTTCTAGGTTCAAACACTTGGACTAGATGGGTAGGTAGTGATTGTTATGCATGCATGTTTGTTGTCGATGTGTTTGTTATGCATGTATTGTGATGGTCAGTGTTGTGGTATTTTGTCATCATGATGTTGATGTTGGTACAATTGATATGTTGATTTAATTATATATATATTGTGATAATATGGATTGATTGTGCAGATGAGATAGCCTCCCCTGAACTTCAATAAGGTATGTTGGATTATTTTTATATTTTGTTATCTGACATGGTATGTTTGTAGGAAGAATATCAAAGATGACAGGAAAAATGGTGGATTACAGTTCACGTGACTCTCCTTATAGATTAGATGAGAAGCATAGAGATGAGTACTCTCCTGACATAGTAGACACCTTGAGAAGCTTGAAGGCATAAATCAAGAGTTGCAAAGCAGATAATGATAGAATAATTTAGTCATAGGAAAGGATTTCTAGGGCATAAGAAAATAAATAAGAGGTAAATCCAGTGATTCTTCAGATTTTATCAGATTTAGAGATATAGGGACAGGCATGGATCAGTTATAGATAGGAGGAAATGACTAATCGGGACTATTTTTCATAACATGTTCAGAAAAGGTTTAGACAGACATACAGAGAGTTTAGGACAGAAAGACCCGTAACCATCCCGTTAGAATCCATACTTTACATCAAATGACAGTTCGAACAAGGTTTAGGGAATCCAGACCCGTAGACTTACTGTTTGAACCTAGCCAGCAAATGTGAGGAGAGGGAAGACATACCCACCCTCATTTCTTGAGAGGAAGACAGAACTGTACCCTAAAAGTTTGATACGAGCTATCCCATGTTCGGAGAGGAATGAAATACACACCCTTCCTATGGGACAAGGGTTTCTCCATCCAGATCCTTACCTTGGTTACATACCCTCAGCCAAACCTTACCTTGGCGGCATACCCTTATACATTTAGTGCGTTTAGGCTTCTTATTTATGAACCTTCTGACCTGCGGTAATGGTCCTCAACCTACCACCCGTTTACCTTATCTGAAAAAGCTGTATCATGAAGCTGCCTTATCCCGAGGCTGTCTTATCACGACGAACAACCCCTTCCAATCAAAAGATATATGTACAGTAACAATACTCATCTGAAAATTTCTTATTATAGCTCTTATAGCAGCGACTGACCAGTTAATAACCAACAGCCCATTGAGGGTACAGCGAGCGGGTCCTTATCTTACTTACGCTTATAAAGAAAGTAGGGCAGGGTAAGAAAATGGATCTTTACCTTACCTCATGAAGGAAGGAAGGTAGGTTTGACAAATATTAGGTGCAATTGGTCTTTACCTTCTTACACACGTATGGCTACTCACCTTGAACGAAAGCTGTTAGGTCATCAGTCAGTATACCCAGCTACTCACTTTGACGAAAGCAGTTAGGCCAATACTACAATACTAGCACAAGTCATGAAAATAGATTATGTTCTGGTATCCCCACTCGAGTATGTCTCTCGCCTAATCTTACCTTACCTAAACCTACCCTGATCAGAGCCTGCCTGACCTAAGTCTATCTTAAAAGGTACTACCCTCCCTCACCTAAGTGTATGCCTTAGAGTCTTCCTTACCAGAGTAGTCCGCCCTACTTGGTCTCGCCCTAAGGTCTCCTCTGCCTTACGGGTTCTTCCAACCTAATCTACTTTGTATATATTATCACAAAGTAATTCAATTAGTAACTAATTATAAGCCATGAGTTTCTTCCCCTCTCAACTATGCCTTCTCACCTCAACTATGAAACATGTTTTTGTGACAGAAAGTCAACGTCATCCCTTCAAAGGAAGATCGGTTACTTAAGATTGGTAAGAACGATCACTTGACAAAGAAAGGATTTGTGTAAATGCGTGATCCAATAAAAGTCTACTAGGCGAGTCAAAGTCTATGAAGTGAGTCCATCGAGAAATCAATTAAGCTTTGTCGAGACAAATATGCGCATCAAGCTTTGTAAAGTATCTATCTCTATCTGTTTTTTGAGTCTCTATCTCCATCTGTCTGTTAGTCTCCATAGGAAAAGTAAAAACACTTCTTATTGCTCACGAATGCTCGCCAAGAACTTAAGTGAAGGCTGAACAAAGAAGCTTAGGTTAATGCCGAAAACAATCCCAATGCCTTTTCTAGCGCGTTCTATCATCACTTATATTCCACCCTTGACTCGTTACGCTCTAGCTTCTTTGAATGAAAGAAAATAGACATTGTAGCTAGTCATCATAATCATAGTGATAGGTCGCCTAGTAATCATGAAATACGATCTATGGCCAGAGAGAGCTATAAAGTTCCCATATCAAGTTATCAAGCTATGCAAATTCTAAATAGACTCTAAATAGCCAGTCCAGCACAAGGAGACACCTTCCTCCCCGCAAGCAGGGCAAGCACCCAACCGAGGAGGAGATCCTTGACCTTTGGAAAGAGAAGATGAAGGGAAGTTGTTTATGGCTATCTAAATGGAGGGGATTCCAAGCTAGATGCTGGTGAATCTCCAACTAGCGCAGGTTCATTGACTGAGTCAACTGACTTTGCTAGGGGTGCTGAAGAAACTGATGCTAGGACTTCAACTCGATCTTGACATGAAATAATAGGCTTTGTAACTTGGCGAAGGGATGCTACATGCTATGTAAATGGATCTATTTCTTTGACCCAGTCAACTCGCTCTTTAGAAACTGACTCAACAGCTTCTGCTTCTATTTCAACTATAGAAGGTCGTAGAATTCACTGATTGATTTCATAAGGTACTATGCAGACAATCACCCACCTCATCGCCCAAAGGTAGGGTAAGCTGGGAAAGTATAGTATATAAATAGATTCACTGATCAAAAGTCCACTGGCTCTAAATATATACCTAAAAGGAATGCTATTGGCAATGGCCTTGAAACTACTAGATTGGGTAATTCCTTCTTCAATTTCTTGCTAGTTTGAGAGAGAATTGATAGATACCAAACATGTCATTGAAATATCAAAGACTTTCTATTTTAGAGTACTAAGGAGATGGACATGGCATAGGGACTAGGTAATGGTCAAGGTAAGGGTTAGGAGGTTTACTAGTTGATAGGAGCAAAGGATTACTCTTATCAATTAGGAGGAGAAGGAGGTACAATTTCAAAATGAGCAAATGAGATAGGTGCTAGAGGGGGCCTCCGGCCTCCTCCATTTCCATTAGTGTTAGATAGGCAAAGGAAAGAGGTTTTGACCTTATGGCTAAGGAGGAGTTGGGTGAGTATGTGACTCTGAGAGACAAGGATCCATAAAATAAGACAATGAGGAGGATTTCAGTATTGGGGCTTAATAGGGATTTATACACTAGACCACTTTATACATCGAGGCTATAATTGGAAGAGGATATATCATATTGGGATCTTCATAGGCATACCTTTGACTCTTTATGGGGTTTAGCACATCAACTTTGGAGGAGGTATAACAGATCATCATAGGTCTACCTATTGATGGATGTACCATTGAGGCAGATAGGTTTGAGGGAAAAGATACTTGAGGAAATACATATTAGAGAGTCAGACGTATTAGAGTACTTTATAGGTCAAATAGAGGAGAATACTAGAAAGCTTAGGACTATAGTCAAATACTCTTAAATGAAGAGTTTAAGGGCTAGCTAGGATACTAAAAATGATAGTGATGGCCCCACACATCCATGGTGTGAAGCTATTACTATGGCCATCACTATAATTAGAGGAGATTTAGTGCATTTTTCCATGATTAACACCATCAGGAAAGCAAAGGAGGGAGTGATATTGTCCTATAAGTATTATATTGAAAAAAAACATATCATGACCTAGATCAGATTATGGAGGAGGGGTTGACAATCTTTGGCTACTTCTAGATACACACATAGGTGGTTATGGCAATAATGGAGATGAAATAGGAAGATCCTTATTTAGGTAGACTGGTTGACCATTCATAGGTATAAGAGAGTGAGGGCTCCAAAAGGCTAGTCAATAATTTCAACAATGAGAGTAGTTCTTTATGTAGTATAAAGAGGGGCATTCCTCCTTGTAGGTGATATACTGATAGTAACCTAATGCATGTGTTAAGAGATGATTTTGGTATGAAATAGGTATATGAGATTACACAACCCATTATAGAGAGTTACATTGAAGTGGGGAGATATCTTATGGAATCATCCATCTTAATCTTGCATAAGCTACGATGCCTACGCCACTAATGGATATGGTCTGTGATGTGGGTTGCGGTATTTTGACAACAAGACAAGAGGAGCTCGACTCCTTCGTCATATCTAAGAGGTAACTAGAATCAATTTAGTAACACTTTTGCGATAGACCCAAAATCAGGATAGGAATTCACGGGTTGATCAATGAAGTGAAATCTTACGGTGGTTGGTTAGTTTGTCCGTACCCTTGTTAACATCCATCCTTCCCGGCCAAGGAGAGTATTAGCGATATAGGGGTGGGCCCTACGGTGATTTACCCATGTGCATAACCCCTGCATCCCTTCCCCTGTTCACTTCGTATATATTGGAGTGGTTTAGTGGTTAGTGCACGGTATCCCATCGTATATATGCATCCCTACCCCTGTTCACAGTGCGGGATGCCCCGGCTTCCGGCTTCCTTCCATCTATCTCTTTCTCTTCCCACTGGATACTAGTACATCCACACTAGTAGTAAGCTCGCATTCTTACTTGGGTTGCGCCTAGCCCCCTTCCTAGAGATGGATAACCCAGCTAGTGCTAGTGGTTTCCTTCTTCGTCCTCCTTCCTAGCAAAGAGAATTGGAGCACGATGTTCTTCCTTCTCTTCTATCATCCTTCTTACTAGGGCCTATACTCCTCTTATTTTAGCTATACTGGATACTAGTACATCGTATTAGGGGACTCTTCGGCCAACATCAATTTCTGATATCTCCTCACCTCAAATGGAAAGTGATTGGGACCAATAGTTGTGACACAATGTGACAACTAGATGGGGAATACACGGGCTAATTTACCAGCTATCAATTACTTTATGGGCAACCCCTTATGGCCTTATGGTTATGGTGGTGCTAATAAGGAATAGGATCTCCGGACTTAACATGGACTCTTATGTTGAATCCATTGGACACTACTAGCAGCTCTACTACGGGATGGCGCTTACTCATCTCATCAAGGACACCTCAAATAGGTCATCTATATCGCGTATATTTGGAATTTCTCTTGTTGATTACGGGATATCCCCAGAGATCAATTTGAGGAAATTCCATTCTGACTAAATAAGAAGAATCTTATTTGTTGATCCTCGATGAATCAAAATAATGGTCATCGGATACATCGAAAATAGATTTTGGCTATTGCAAAATGCCAAATGATAAGGGTTTTTCTTTAAGAGAAGATGATCTAGTCCCACTGATGGATTCTTTTCATCATAGCTATAAGGATGAGAATAGGTTTGCACTGTGAACCTTAGCTAGCAGGAAGGAATTATCGGTTGAATCTAATCAACTAGTAGTGGTAACATCATCCCAATGGGCTAATGCAGTTCTCATGGAGGACACATGTCATATAGGGATGACACATTCAGAGGTGGTAGATGGATGTAGACACCTGACATGGGAGGTAGTGGTTATGGATTTTATTATAGTTCTGAATCGGAGATACAACATGGTCATCATCGTTATCATCCTTACAGGAGGAGTGAGAAGTTGTAATTTCTCAATGAGTTCAGGAAATCCAAACCTCCTACCTTTGATGGAGAGTTGAAGAAACTAGGATATGCAAAAGCATGGTTGCTTGGAATGAAGAAGTTCTTTGAGCTGCATGATTATTCAAAAAATATGAAAGCCAATATAGTTATTTTTAGTCTCAAGGGAAAAGTAGATATCTAGTGGGAAGATGTGAAGCCTGTCATAGGCATCAGGATAGAGGAGTTGACTTGACATGAGTTCAAAATAATTTTTAGAGAGATACTATGATAGTAAGGCTAAGGAGTTCTATAAGTTGAAGATGGGATCTATGACATATGAAGAGTATACGACTAAGTTTCTGGAGTTATTGAGGTATTGGCCATATCTTAAGGATGAGAAGACAATGGCTCAAATATTTGTTAGTGGATTCACTTAGCATTTAAAGATCATATTGAGTATGATGAGCCTTGGTCATTTGAGAAAGTAATTGGGAAGTTGAAACATTGTTATGAGTAGTCTAGGAATAATTCAAAACCTAAGCAAGGTTGGAAAGGTAATGATAAGACTAAGGGAAAATGGGATAAGAAGTGACTAATACCTCAGGATATAGGTAACAAGGATAATGCAGCATCGTACAAGAAATTCAATGTAGCCAACAAAGGATGAGGATTTCCATATGAGGAATAGAACAAGGGTGAGAGCAGGAAGCCTTTGAAGTGTTGGACTTGTCACAAGGATCATCACAGGAGAGATTTTCCACATCATGAGGGTAGCATACCTCATATTTAAAGTTCTCAGGAGGCACAGATAGTTGTGGAAGTTGGAAAAATTATTCCTCGGATTTATTGAACATTGGATAATAGGCAAGTTTATCATCAAGCATCTATTATCGAGATGGAAGGTAAGCTTTGTAATCATTTTTTTTTTCTATTTTGATTGACCTTAGATATAACTATAGTTATATTAGCCTTGACCTGGTGAATAAGTGTTTATTGAATAAAGAATCATGTATATTCTTGGTCGGTGCAGTTGGCTATAGGTACCAAGAAAAGAGTTCAAAATTGGGTGAGATATTGTGCATTTGATTTTAATAGTATGTCTACATCAGCACCTCTAAATGTGCTTCTATTGCTATCATACAGTATGTTGTTGGGTATAGATTGGTTGTAAATTCATATGAATAAGGTATATTTCTTTGATAGGGATATTGAGTGTCTAAATGATTATGGGGAAAGAAGAATCTTGCAGGCTAAGAAGAAGCCTACATCAGTGATAATGGTTACAATTATGCAAGCAAAGCACATTAGTAGGAAAGGGTGTGTGTTGTTTGCAATTCATATTTCTAGTGATAAAGGAAAGGATGTTGAGGATGATGAAGTATTGAAGAGGTATCTGGTTTTGTAAAAATTTCAGGATGTACTTACAATAGATATTTTAGATTTACCACCTCATAGGAAAGTGGAATTTTCTATTGAGTTGATGTCGGGAGTAGCACCAACATCAAAGGCACCTTAAAAAATGAGTACTCTATAGTTGGCGGAACTGAAGTTACAACTAAAGGAATTGACTGATAAAGGATATATAAGGCCAAGTGTGTCGCCTTGGGGTGCACCAATATTATTTGTGAAGAAGAAAGATGGTTCTCTCGTTATGTATTGATTACAAGTAGTTGAACATGGTGACTATCAAGAACAGGTACCCTTTGTTGTAGATTGATGACTTGTTTCATCAGAGGGAACAACAGTTTTCTCAAAGATCGACTTGATATCAGGATATTGTCAGGTACGCATCAAATAAGATCTAAAAAACCATATTTTGTACCAGGTATGGGCATTATGAGTTTATGGTAGTTCATTTTGGTCTTACTAATTCTCCAGCTACTTTCATGTGTTTGATGAATAATGTGTTGCATCCCTATCTGGACAAGTTTGTGATAGTGTCCATTGATGATATATTGATATATTCTAAGAATGAGTAAGAGCATGTAGAACACCTAGCAACAGCGTTAAGATTGTTGAGAGAGCATCAGTTGTATGCCAATATTAGTAAGTGCATCTTCTTTCAGACATAAGTTCATTACTTGGGACATGTTGTTTCCAAGGAAGGTATACTAGTGGACTCGGAAAATATCAGAGCTATCATGGAGTGGGAAAATCCTAGAAATGTGGATGAGGTCAAATCATTCATGGGATTGGTGGGTTATTATAGGGTAACTTCCCATGGATTACCTATCCTATTACATCTTTGTAGTGAAAAGGAAATAACTTTGAATGGACTGAAGAGTGTGCAACTAGTCTTGAGTATTTAAAGCAGTTCTTTACAAATGCTTTGGTTTTGAAGATTGCAGATCCTCATAAAGATTTTATGGTATGTACATATACTTGAAAGAGAGGACTTGGTGGAGTCTTGATGTAGGAAGGAAAAGTAGTATGTTATGACTCAAGGAAGTTGAATGAGCATGAGCAGAACTATGTGACTCATGATCTTGAGTTGGAAGCTAGCATCCATGAATTGAAGATGTGGAGATACTATCTTATTGGTAGGAGGTTTGTCTTGTTGAGTGATCACAGTGGGATGAGGTACTTATTTGATCAGCCTGATCTGAATTCCAGGCAAGCTAGATGATTGGCTATCAAAGGAAAGGATAATAGGGTTGCAGATGATCTTAGTAATATAGTGCAAGTAAATCACATTGCAACAGTGAGTTATTATGGGACAAACTTGCAGGAGAAGATCTTGCAGGTAAGACAACATGATGATAATTAAGGAAGTTGAGGAAAATGTTACAACAGTAGGGTGAAGGTGATATGGATGAGGAGTATCAGCTCATGGAAGATGGCTTGGTCATATTCAAGAACAGGATTTATGTACCAGATTATAGTGAGCTCAAGAAGCTTATCTTGAGGGAGTTTCATGTCAATTCATATTCAAGTCACCCGAGATATCAGAAGACATTTATTGTATTTGATAAATTCTACCATTGGATGAACTTGAAGAAAGAGGTGGTTTAGTTTGTTGTGAGATTTTTGGACTGTCAGCAGGTAAAAGCATAGTGTAAGCATCCAAGTAGTCTATTACAACTAATTCTAATTCCAAAGTGGAAATGGGAGCTCATTTCCATGGACTTCATTACAGATTTTTTGAGGACATTGAGATAGCACTATTCCATCATGGTTTTGGTTGATAGGTTAAGTAAGGTAGCTCACTTCATGCAATTAAGTCTACGAATTCAACTAGTGAGGTACCTCAAATTGTCATAAGGGAGATAGTGAGATTGCATGGTGTAAGCTAAGAAGATTGTATCTAACATAGATGTCAAGTTCACTTCCAGCTTTTGGAAGGAGTTGTTTGCAGGTTTTGGGATAGAGTTGGATTTCAGTACAACTTATCCTCTATAGATAGATGGATAGACAGAGAGGGTTGGTAAAATTATTGAGGATGTGTTGAGGATGTATGTTATGCATCAACAAAGGAAATGGGAAGAGTATCTTCCACTGGTTAAGTTTTCTTAAAATAACGGTTACCAGGAGTCCTTGAAGATGAGTCTATTTGAGGAACTTTATGGGCAAAGTTGTAATAATCCTATCAGTTGGAGTGATCCAGTGAACAAGGTAAATAATGGACCAGATATTTTGGTAGGGATGTAATAGGAAATGCAGGTTATTAAAAGGAGTTTGAAGGAAACACGGGACATGAAGAAGAGTTATGCATATCAACATAGGTTATTTAATGGGTTTCAGGTTGGGGAACATGTGTACTTGTGCATAAATACCAAGAGGGGATCCTTGGATGATGATGGAGAAAGAAGAATCTTATAGGGTAAGAAGAAGCCTACATCAATGAGAATGGTTACTACTATGCAGGAAAAGTGAAATATCAGGAAAGGGTGTGTGTTTTTTTGCAGTTAATATTTTAATTCATAAAGGAAAGGATGTTGAGGATGATGAAGTATTCAAAAGGTATCCAATTTTACAGCAGTTTCAGGACGTGTTTCCAGTAGATATTTTAGAGTTATCACCTCATAGGGAACTGGAATTTTCTATTGATTTTATGTCTAGAGCAGCACCAACAACAAAGGAACCTTACAGAATGAGTACTTCAGAGTTGGTGGCACTAAAGTTACAACTTAGTGAAATGCTTGATAAAGGATATATAAGGCCAAGTGTGTCTCCTTGGGGTGCACCAATATTGTTTGTGAAGAAGAAGGATGGTATTCGCAGGTTATGTATTGATTATAGGCAGTTAGACAAAGTGACTATCAAGAACAAGTACCCTTTCTCACAGATTGATGACTTTTTTGATCAATTGAAGGGAAAAATAGTGTTCTCAAATATCAACTTGAGATTAGGATATCATCAGGTATGCAACAAAGTAGAGGAAATATACAAAATCGCATTTCGTACCAGGAATGGGCATTATGAGTTTATTGTAGTTTATTTTGGCCTTACTAACACTCTGACTACTTTCATGTGTTTGATGAATAGTTCATTGCGTCCTTATCTTGACAAGTTTGTGATAGTGTTCATTGATGATATATTGATATATTCTAATAATGAGGAAGATAATTCAGAACATCTAGCAACAGTGTTAATATTTTTGAGAGAGCATCAGTTGTATGCCAAGCTTAGTAAGTGCAGTTTCTTTCATAAATAAGTTCATTAATTGGGACACGTTGTTTCCAATGAAGGTATAGCAGTGGACCCGGAAAATATTAGAGCTATCATGGAGTGGGAAACTGATATAAATTTGGATGAGGTTAGATCATTCATGGGACTAGCAATTTATTACAGGAGTTTCATTAAGAACTTCTCACATATTTCCTATCTCATTACATCTTTGCAGTGAAAAGGAAATAATTTTGAATGGACTGAGGAGTTTGCATCTAGTTTTGAGCAATTGAAGAAGTTGCTTACAAATTTTCTAGTTTTGAAGATTGCAGATCCTAACAAAGGTTTTGTGATATGTACAGATGCTTACAAGAGAGGAATTGGTGGAGTCATGATGCAGGAAGGACACGTAGTTTGTTATGATTCAAGGAAATTGACTGAGCACAATCATAACTATGTGACTCGTGATATTGAGTTGGTAGTTATCATTCATGCATTGAAGATGTGGAGACACTATCTTCTTGGAAGGAGTTTTGTCTTGATGAGTGATCACAGTGAGCTAAGTTACTTATTTGATCAACCTAATATGAATGCCAGGAAAGCTATATGGTTGGCTACTCTCAATGAGTTTTATTTTGAGATCAAGTACATCAAAGGAAAGCAGAACATGATTGAATATGCTCTTAGTAGAAGAGTGCAAGTCAATCACATTGCAGCGGTGAGTTCTTATGGGACAGACTTGCAAGAGGATATTGCAGGAATGAAAACATGATGAAAATTATCAACAGTTGAGGAACATGTTACAATAGCAGGGTGAAGGTGATTGGGATGAGGAGTAACATATGATAGCAGATGGCTTGGTCAAATTGAAGAATAGGATTTATGTACCATGTTAGCTCCCTGTAATTTTCTATATTGATTGAGATACAAATGGACAGGGGTAACATCAAACCAAGCTTTGGAATCCAAGGACCTAGCCTTCCTAGATTCGGAGAGGGATCTCTCTAGTAGATGCAAAGATGTGAACTTGTTTGTTGATTAGGGTTGATTTTAGGCTAGGTGTTAAGTGTAGGGTATTTTGATTATTTTTGGTTGAGTATGATGCTCGGATAGATTAGATAGAAAACAAGGAATATTGTTAAGTCATTGGGCAATGGAGTCTAATGAGGTCATGATAAGTTCATCAATGGTTTCAAGAGAATTTGCAGGGAAATTTTAACTTGGTTGGTGGATTTTTTAAGGTTGTGAAGGGTCATGAGGTGAACATTAAGCTTGAGAACAATAAGCTAATAAAGGGAAAAAACTGAATCCTTTATGTACTTGTAAACTGAGAGAGTTAGAAGATTTATGAGCATAGAAAGAGAATCAAAGGCATAAGCAAAACCTAATCTGTTTGATTTCAGACTGAAATCATATAATCAACCAAGACAAACATTTAGATGAAACATAGAAAGGCAAGAAACTTATTTAACTTTCTTAGATTTCATCATTAAGAGCAGAAAAACATTTAAGATGCACAAGTAGCTATAGCCATAGAGGAGAGAAAACCCTGAAGATCTCAATTTACAGCTATGAAGGTTCCTTGAAACAATTTTAGCTAAGTAAAGGCAAAGAGCATGATTCAAACAGACTTCTTTGACAAACCTAGGCAAAGCTGCTTTAAAGAGGTGATTCCAAGGACATAGTATTTTAGTTGCCACAATATGCAGGGCTAGCCATAAATCATACTTGACACTAACTGATCTAAACCATTCAAGAAATGGAAAAGTTAAGAACTTCTTAGAGAGAAAGAGATGGATTCCCTAACATATCTCAACAAAAGAAAACATTGAGGCAGTGAAGGAAAAACAAAATTAAGGTGCCATTGGAAAACATTTCTTAATCTAAATTTTTTGTCATACTGCAAAATAGCAAGATGGAAAACATAATGGAAAACTAGAAAACATGAATATAAGAAAACTTCACCATCAACCAGGCTTATGGATCCTACAAATAGTCTCTCTCCATCAATAAGCAAACCAGGGCATGCATGAGCTCCAAGACATCAAATTGTTATCAAAAACTCCAAGAGACTATGTATTGCTTCAGCATAAGTCATAAAAATCCAACTATAACATAAGAGCCTCATGCTCAATTTATGGATCAAATGAGGAGGTGGAAACCCCAAGAGGCTTCCATAAACCCTAATTTAGCCATAAATATCATAAATGTGCTTAATGACCATGCAAAGCCCAAGGCACATAATATCTAAGCTAATAAATGAAAAATATCATAACATAACTCCTCAATCAAATCTGGAGTGATTTTCCCAAGAAAATATTAAAAAATCATTTTGCCATTAATTTCTGTGTTTTGTTGACTTTTGGCACTTTTGGTCCTTTGTGCGTAGTTCCCTTTTAGCATAAACTATGGTCTGTTGCAGCTGAGTTTTGGATCCCTTCGCAGCATTGGTTATGGCCCTGTGATGGCTCGTTGGAAATCTTGATGAATATAATTTCAAAAAATACTTGATTTTTGCTGAATGAATTCCATTTACCTACTCAAAAACTCATTCTCCCAACACTGCTCGGTGCGTAGTGCCATCTCCAATAGAAAATAGGCTATGTTGTAGTCAAGTTTTGGACCACCTCCTGATGTCAGATTTTGCTCCATGATGGCTCATTGGAAAGCTTGATGAGTTCTATTTCCATATATTCCTTTGGTTTTTTTATTGGGTTCCATTTTCCTATGCAAAAATCCATTCTCCCAACACTTCTCTATGCATAGCACCACCTTCAGCGGAAAATAGGCTCTGTTGTAGTCAATTTTTGGACCACTTCCCGATGTCAAATTTTTCTCTGTGATGGCTCGTTGGAAAGCTTGATGAGTCCTATTTCTAGATATACCTTTTTTTTTTACTGGGTTCCATTTTTCTATCCAAAAATCCATTCTCCCAACACTACTCTGTGCGCAGCACCTGGTCTGAAAAGGAGGCAGAAAGGTCAAATTTTGGGTGTTGTTTGACCTTTTGAGGGGGTAAAAATGCTCCAATTGATTTGAAATTTTGTGGGTAGACTTTTTGTGATGTAAAAAATCCAAAAATGTAAAATTTGAGAGCTTAGGATGCACCAATTTTGTGCGTAGAGCCTAGGGTGTTGCGCTCCTAGGGGTCAAAATTTGGAAAAAAACAAAATTTTGTCCAAATTGCCTTAAACTTGGTGGAGAAGGTCTTCAAGGGTCTTGAGAAGCCTATGAAAAATATTGATCCATGTCTCTAATTTTTTCTTGGTATTTACCTTCTTTGAGTGCTCAAAATTCAATGCCTTCTCAATGATTTTTCATTGTCACTTTGTTCCTCTTTTTGAGTTACTTGTTGCACTTTCTTCACTATCCTCTTGCTCAGCATGAAAACCACTCTCTTCTTTGTCTTTACCATCTTCTTGTCTCTTATCTTGATACCTTTAGTGTTGTTGCCTTGGTTTTTGAGTTTATCATCAGCCTTTGTATCTGTTTCACTTTAGCCTTGTCCTTCATTGATGTCTTCTTCTTTGTTATCTCCTGTACTGTACCTTTATCTTCTATTTCAACTTCATCTTCCTTAGTCTCTTTACCTTTATCACCTTTAGTCATCTTGTCACTCTTTGCACTTAATGTGCTTGCTGTCATGTACAAGCACTTTTCCTCATGGTTGTCGTGTGATCCTTCTTGTTGGCTGCCATACTCATCATTCTCTTCATTACCTCCTTGTTCTTCTTCTTCATACTCTGTTCCTACCCTATTTTTTTCATCACTTCCCTCATCATCTTATTTCTCTTAATGGCTGATGTCATCTCCTTGTTCTTCCTTTCACTTTGTCTATGACTTACTGTCTTGTTTCTTTCCATTGTCATATGTTTTTCCTTTACTTTTGTTGCCCCCTGTTTGTTTTTTTACTACCACCATGGCCATCTTCACTTGATGTATTAGGAGAATATAGGTTTTCTTATGTATGATATGAAGTGATGGAGAAGTGGAGGCAAGTGAATGATGCGTAGGAAAAATTTCAGCAAATGAGGGCAAGAGGAAGCAATAAAGGAGTGCTTCAGTAGTTAGAAGTGTGTTTGCTGGCATTGAGTGCCTCTACAGCCTATGAAAACCTTTCAAATTAGAAACCTTCAGCCCTAAAATATCAATAAGCTTGATTGGCATGAAGCTTTAGGGTTTGGCCAATTTTAAGGGTTTGGCCAATTTCTAGGGTTTTGAACCTCTCCTTCGATTTTACATGCAAAGGAAAACTTGGAGGGGAAAGAAAAAGAGGTTACCAACCTTGTATAACCCTTTGCAGGAATTTGGAGGAAAACATTAGCTTTTTGGGCACCTTTGGGAAAATCAGGCAAAACTTCTGCCTGTGCATAGCATCTGTCTGCCTGTGCACAGCGCCATTTTGCAGAAGGCATTTGGAGGCCTTCCTGGTATCGGAATGAGCTCTGTGATAGATCGTTGGAAATATTGACTTGTATACTTTCCATTATACAATTGTTTTCCTGTTTGGAGTTGATTTTCCCAGCCAAAAGTTGATTCGCCCAAGACTCGTCAAAAAGTCCTGAATGATGGTGCAGAAATGAAAAATGCTAGTGCAGACCACTTTTGGATGAATTCCTCAATTCCAAATTGAGATCATGATAGCTCATTGGAAATACCTTGAAGTATAGTTGTCATTTGATTCATTAAGAAATTCATTTGGACACTCCATATGTGAGAAAAACGGATTTGCCCAAGGTCACTCCAGAAGTGCAGAATTTCTCCTGTGACACCTGTATTTTTTACATTGATCTCAAACCATGATACCTGTGTAAAAATGGAAGGATTTTATTCTTCTTGGACCTATGATGGAAAAAAACCTCTCTCAATTTTTCCAAATTCATCTTTGTTTGGTCAGAAACACAATTTAAAGCAAAACTAGCCCTAGGTGTGATACATGGCTTGTCTCTTGAAATGAATTCTTGGAAAATGATGGTGGCATGATGTTTATTATTTGGTATATACTTATTCTTGCTGAAATGATATATCAAATGAATCCTTTTCTCTTGTGTATTCTTTTCATATCAAACCCTAGCTTAGTTGGAAGAGGAAATTAGGGTTTGGTGTGAGGATTTAGGATTGCCTTGCAGAGGGAGGGGAATGAAGGGGTTAAGGGCTGTCTAAATTCTTGGGGAAATTTTGAGGGATAGGGATAGATGTTAGGGAGTAGAGGAAAGTGTAATTTCAGGAATTTAGTGAGGGGAAGGGGTCCAAAAGGTCAAAACACAGGCCTAGTCTTAAAAAGTGTCAATTTGTGGCAATAAACTAGGGTTTGTACAAAAATGAAGATTCTGAGGGATAGGAGTGATGGGAAGTGTTTATGGAGGTATTTTAAGGATAGGAGGAGGTGTAATAGAATCAATATATAAGCCTTGTTGATGATTTAACCATGGAGGTCATGAAACCAAGAAAAATGCCCTTAAAAACCCTAGATAGGCAATGGAGGAATTTAGGCAAAACAAAAATAGAGGGTTGAGGCCAAAGGTGGCGAAACATAGTGATAATGAGTGGCATGAGCCCATGATGGGTATTCCAGGATGGGTAGGCTGAGCTTGGCATGACGAAATGATGAAATAGTGAAAAATTTATCCTAAGGATAATGAAGGCCGTGAGATTTCTAGAACTCACAATGTTCATGAACTTTGTTTCTAGAAATCTAGAACCGATACTTAGTCATCTTTAGATAGTGAAAATTATGGATGACTAACATACCAAATGAAATGAGCTCAAGAAGCTTATATTTTGGTATTTTCATGTCAAGGCATATTTAGGTCATAGTTAAGAAATTCTAGCATTCACCAAACTTGAAGAAAGAGGTGGTTGAGTTTGTTGTGAAATTTCTGGACTCTCAACGGGTAAAATCAGAGTGTAAGCATCATAGTGGTTTATTACAACCAATTCTAATTCGAGAGTGGAAATGGGAGGTCATTTCCACATAATTCATTACAGGTTTGTTGAGGACATCGAGACAGCATGATTCCATCATGGTTTTGGTTAACATGTTAAATAAGGTAGCTTACTTCATTGCAATTAAATTTTCAAACTCAGATAGTGAGGTAGCTCATATTTTTATCTGGGAGATGCTGAGATTGCATGTTGTTCCTAAGAAGATTGTATCTGATAGAGATGCCAAGTTCACTTCCATGTTTTAGAAGGATTTGTTTGTAGGTTTGGGTATAGAGTTGGCTTTAAGTAAAAATTACCATCTGCAAATAAATGGACATACATAAAATGTAAATAATATTATTAAGGATATGTTAAGGATGTATGTTATGCATCAGTAGAGGAAATGGGAAGATTATCTTCTACTGATTGAGTTTTATTATAATAACGGGTATCATGAATCCTTGAAGATGAATGTATTTGAGTCACCTTATGGGTGGAGTTGTAATACTCCTATAATTTGGAATGATCCAATAAAAGGGGTATTTATTGGACCAAATATGTTGGCAGAGATGGAACAAGAAATGTTGGTTATTAAAAGTAATTTTAAGGAAATACGGTACATGAAGAAGAGTTATGCAGATTATCACAGGGTATTTAAGGAGTTTTCAATTGGGGAACAGGTGTAATTGTGCATCAAGCCCAAGAGGAGATTTTTGAGGATTGGATCATGTGCCAAGATAACACCTTGATATTTTGGCCCTTTTGATATCCTTGAGAGGATTGGACCAATGGCCTACCGACTTGCACTGCCTCCAACAATGAAATTTCATGATGTTTTCCATAGTTAATTACTTAAGAAGTATGTCTAGGTTCTTGGTCATGTGATTTACTAGTATGTGTTACAGGTGGAACTAGAGGGAGAGCTCCAACTAAAACCGCAATGCATATTGTAGCGGAAAAAAATCATGCTCTGGAACATAGCAATATAGCAATTTAAAGTGTAGTGGAAGAACTTTGGGCCCAATGAAGCTACATGGGATATGGATAATTAGATGTGGGCTATATATCTCTCATTATTTGTTGGTTCGAGAAAATGATTTTTTGGTATATCTATATGTATATATGGATGTTGATTGTAGATACTGCAATGAGTTGTTTTATAAAGCTCTAATAAGTGGTATGATTGTCATGTTTGTCATGTTGGTCACGAGTTGAAGTAGTTTCTCATTGTAAAAACTACATCGAGCTATGTTATAAAGCTCCAAGGGTAGTATGTTCTATTTTCAGTGGTTTGTTGGTCATAGGTTTCATTGAACACTGAGGATTGTGTTCCCCCAAGGGGGAGGGTTTTGTAACATAACCTAGTTGATTTTCTATGAAAAAATAAATAAAACCAAGGTCATGAGACATGTATTCCAAGCTAAATTTTGGGAAAAACATAGTGATGGGTATCACTAGTGATTAATTAATGGTTGTGGAAATTGGCAAAGGAATTGACATAGGAAAAGTGGCATTAATTGGCATTTTATTTATGAAATAAAGGAAAATAGGATAAAATGAAGGTGAAGAGACATAGATTTGTATGAGAGGGAAATTAAAGAAAACATGAAAGAAAATGAAGAAAATAGAGGCCTCAATGATAAAAAGGATTCTGAGGATCAGTTCACAACTTCTTTCAGTTGAACCTTTTGCCAGTTTAGATTTGGATCTCTCTTTAATTTTCTCATACTCTTGCACACATAGAGCTTTCTTGGAGCATGCTTGGAGCACTCTAGTATTCACTTGGATTTGGAGAAATAAGGCAAAGGAAATCAGGAAAGTGCAAGGGAACATTTGGATCATTATTTATAGTTGTATTTCTTTGCAAGTAACAAGTTGCATGTGTGATTTCCTTGCTAATTTTTGGAAGCATGGCATATGCATGTGATTATTTGGTTATGTGTTGCAATTAGCATAGATATTTTCTTGGATTAATAGTGGTTTTATCTGTGCCTTTCCATTTCTTGGATAGCCATGGCGTTGTGGGTTTTTCCAAGTGTTGTTTTTATGATTGGTGCTCGAGTTCCTTATGGTTGTGGGTTGGAATAAACACTCTGGAATCCCTATAATAACTTAGGTTAAGTTACTATACTTAGAGCTTAGGTTGGGACAAAAAATTTAGAGAACTTGGTGGGTTGAGTTACTAGTCCATGGAGTCAGATTAGAAAAATGTTATGGAGTCCCGAAAGGTTGTGGGTTGAGTTGCTAGTTCCTGGAGCCTTGGAAAACTTGGATAGAGATTGATTTGGTTGGTGTTAGTGATGTCTAACCATATAGGTGGAATCATCGTGGTTGCGGGTTGAGATGGTTTGGTCTCTAGAAGCCCTGGTTTGGTTTTGTCTTGGTTTAATCCATGAGATCACGCACTCATGCTTGGAATATGGCGCATGGGTGATTAGATGAAAGAGAGATTTAGTTCAGCCCAATCTATGGTCGAGTCGTACATGGAAGTCACTAACTTGGTTGGAATTTTCATATGTTAATGTGAAACATTTTCACATTGTGATCTATGAGCATTTGCAGTGATTATTTTGGTGATATTATGGCTGCATTTCCATGGCTTCTATGTTGGTTATTTTATGGTTATATGTTAGTTATATGATGTGTACCATATATGGATTTTGTCATGAATTGTTTAGTTATTGATTGGTTGATGAATGTATGGAATAATAATTTTTGTTGAGGCTGTGTGGAGAGGGAATGGAGCCTTCTTGATGATTATCAGATATGCATTCATGACTTGTAGCTCTTATGTCTTCCATGTGTTTGAAAAAATGTCTAGTGTGTTATATGCAGTCTAGGTCAATTTTCTAATTCTAGATTGAATTTTTAGCTTCATTTTCATGTTAATTATGATTCTAGAAAGTCTTAGGAAATTTTGGACAGTGGTCTTGAGGCTGGCCTTAAAATATGGCATAGATTATAGGACTACATGCTCAAAAATTAAGATTTTAGGTCATAACCAATCGCAACTAGGATTATGATTGCAATTATATCCTCATAATCACATGAATGCCTTATTCTGGGTGCAATTGTGGGCCTAGGGTAGAGAAAAAGAGTTCCAGCTCAGGGTTTTTTCATCTAGGGTGGTTGTTTAGTCTCTAAGTGACATGTAGGCTTTGTAAGATACCAATATGTGATCAGTTTGTAGGCCCCACTTCCTTAACTTGAACTAGGAGGTCAGGTCAAGTCATAGTGACACTCATCTCATATTTACACTAGTAGGCTTGTGACATTGGGTAAATGTAGGAGGATGTGTTAGAGTGCAACATACTGATATTCTTTAAAATTAAACAAAAGAAGCAAAACTTTGGATCTATGAATCCTTCATAGAAAAATCACAGCAAGGGCATCCCAAAACCACAAAGAAAAGGATAAATCGAGGATGGACTACCTCAAGAAAACCAATCAAAGCCACAAGAAAAGAATGGTAATGGGAAGAAAAATAAAGACACGAGAAAGTGGTGTGATTTCCACAAGAGCCCCACTCATAACATAAATGGATGTCACACAAAGTAGTCATTGGTGGCTAAGCTAAAAGCTTTAGAGTTAGACATAGGTTCCAACTTTGAACCAGACCTAAAAAATGGAAAATAGCTCATTGATGCAAAACCTAGTGCCATGGTTTCCACCACCATGGTCTAGCAAAGTGAGCTTGAAGATCTAGAGGAAGGTAAGCATCTCTTTCACTCATAAATTTGGGTGAAGGCTACTCCACTGCGTCTTATTATTTATAGCGGGATTCAAAAGAACCTCATCTATAAGCAAAGGTCATTAAGCAACTAGGCTTGTGGACAACACCACACTCGTAGCCATACACCATCAGGTAGTTCCACCAACGACGAATTATTTGCGTCAACCAACATTGTCGCCTTCCTCATAGCATCAAGCCTTTCATGAGTGAGCTATTATGTGATGTTTCTCCCCTTGAAGTTTGTGATGTTATGTTAGGCGAATCATACTTGTGGAAGTATCATGTTGTGTGTGATTATATACCTCATAATGTTATCATTACTTTGGGTAGAAGACTATGAAAGATACCAGAGGTAGCCTCGCCTATTGCCATTTCTTTGATATTTTCTAAGAAATTTAGTAAGATCATTTCCAAGACTGGGAAAATTGTATTCTTCCTTATTTGCTCTGAAATTAAGGAGAATATTTTGGCCACATCCATGGACTCCACATAGGGCTCCTTAGCGTAGCATAGGGAAGTGGATAATGTCAATGAAGAGTATAGAGATATATTCTCCTCACCCATGGGGGTACCTTTTCACTGTTAGGTCAAGAATTCAATCGATTTGACCCATCGCGAACCTATACCCAATGGTACAATTAACCATTGCTCTCTTTTGGAAAATGAAGAAATCAAGCGGAAGATCCAAGAGCTACTACAATAATGCCACATATGATCAAGTTCCTCACCCTGTGGGACCCCAATTGTACTCATGATAAAAAAGGATGGGACCTAGAGACTCTACATTGACTATCGTCTCTAAAAAAAACCATTGTCAGAAATAGCTACCCAATTCCATAGATTGATGGCCTTCTTAACTAGATCAAGGAGACCAAGTACTTAAACAAGATTGATTTGAAGTTTTTATATAACCAATTTCTAATAGAACTAACTGATGTATGGAAGGTTGCTTTCAATTCCAAGGAGGGTCTTTTTGAATGGTTGGCCATGTGCTTTGGTTTGAAAAATGCCCCAACAAATTTCATGAGGCGGATGGATGCCATCTTATGGCCTTTCACCAAATATTTCATGGTTGTATGTTTGGATGATATCCTTATCTTCAACAAGAGTTGGGAAGAGAAATTACAACATATTTGACAGGTCCTTCACACTTTGCGGCAGAACAAGTTATGTGTTAACTTGGAGAAATGATCCTTCATCATGGACAAGGTCCAATATCTAGGTTACATTATTAATAAGCAAGTTGTGCATGTGGATATATCTAAGATCCAAATTATTTGAGATTGGCTAACCCTGACGACTCTAACATAGCTTCGCGTCTTCTTGGGCCTTCCTAATTTCTACCGAAGATTCTTGTTGGGGTTCTCTTATATCACTTAGACCTTAAGTCAAGTTACCAAGCATGGATCAAAAGAAAATTTCTTTTATCTAAGTCACAATAAAAGGAATTCAATGAACTAAAACATCACCTGTAATTTTCCCCAATCCTCACCTTACCAAACCTGTAACAACCATTTGAGATTGAGACAAATGCCTCCAATTGTGCTATTGGTGTAGTCCTCATTCAATAAGGAGATTTAGTAACCTATCATAGTGAGACACTCTCTGATATTATTAAAAGATACCCCACCTATGATAAGGAGATGTATTCCACCGTGAAAGCATGTCGAAAATGGAAACATTATATTTTAGGGAAGGATATGATAATCTACACATATCATCATCCTCTTCAATTTATGCTAACATCGGGGAAGTTGTAGAATGATCACCACAAAAAATGGTCCACATATCTACAACAATTCCATTTGAAAATTATATAAAATAAGGGTAGCACCAATCACATCATAGATATCCTTAGTCGACCTCCAGTTGTTGAATTGACCATAATTCTCAACTCTTATGCGAACGATACCTCCTAATGGCCACAACTATACAATTTTTATTTAGAATTCGATGCCACATACCAAATTTCAATCGTGGGTAAGCGAGTTCCATACTTCCACCTCCATGATGCACTATTGTGATACTTGGGACACCTTTTTGTTCCTTCAAGTGAGCATGCCAAGTTGATTTGAGAGGCACATTACAGTTTGGTTTAAGGGAAATTTGGTGTGGAAAAGACAGTGGCATTATTGCAGAAGAAATTTTATTTGTCGGAACTTTCATAGTATGTTTGCAAGTATATTAGGTCATACACCACTTTCACTATTTCCAAACCAAACAATAAGAATCAAGTCCTATACATCCCTTTGCCTACTTTTAACTAGCCTTTGAAATCCATCTCGATCGACTATATGTGTGTCCTTATTTCTACCAAGCATGTTAATTACTATGTGTTTGTGGTTGTCGATATATTTTCTAAGATGGCCATATGTACTGCCTGCAAAAAGAGTGACATAGCAAAAGCCAGTTCCATGCTCTTCTTTGAACTGGTGTGAGTAAATTTTTGGATCTCGTAGACCATCATATAATATTATGATAGCAAGTTCATAAGCACATTTGGGCTGATCCTTTGTTAATTTTTGGACATCAAGGTCACCAAATCAACTACCTTCCACCTCCGGCCTAATGGCTAGATAAAGGTCATCAATAGGATGATCGTGCATGTTTTTCACATGTCCAAATCCAAGCATCCACACATATGGGATGATATTATCCCCTAAAGTCAACACAACTACAACAGATCTCTCCATAGTTCAATTGGCCACAACCCATTTCAATTGGGCCTAAGATTTCAATAATTAATTCCCATTGATGTCACATTGCCCCTTGCCACTATAAAGGCAGAATCTACACATGTTCAATTTTAATCTCACAAAGCTACCAATTTTATTGAACATCTTAGGGACATCTGCCGGCAATTCCATGATATCTTGCAGAAATCCAATACTAAGTATAAACAATGCCATGATCAACTCTAGGTGCCACACAAGTTTCAAGTGGGATACAAGACCTAGTTGCATCTGTAGAAGGAACACCTTGCAGGGGTTCATTGAAAGCTTATACCACCCTAATATGGACCTTAAACCATCACCAAGATTGTGGTTGAAAAAAAAAATTGAGCTAAGTATCCCCTCTTTCCTTGGCCTATGTCTAGTGTTCAATATGGACCATATTTAGCCATACTTTCCACATTGTTGGACACATTAAAAATTGTAGATTGGTTGAAACTGAAAGATCTCAACCTATATTGCATTAAAAAAGCCACAATTTATTAGGTTTTGGGCACACAGATTAGGAGAAATTGTTAGTCATCAATAATTTTTTCCTCTATAGATGACTAAATACTTATCCTAGGTTTCTAGAAACGAAGTTCATGAACATTGTGAGTTCTAGAAATCTCATTGCCTTCATTAACCTTAGGATAAATTTTTCACTATTTCATCGTCCCATCATGTCAAGCTCAGCTCACCAATCCCAGAAGACCCATCAGGGGCTCATGTCACTCATTTTGTCTATGTTTTGTCACCTTTGGCCTCAATCCTCTGTTTTGTTTTGCCTAACCCCTCCAGTGCTACCTAGGGCCACCAATCAACTAGCTCTCTTATATCTCTATAAATTCCTCAAGCATTGATGGTCTCAAAAATATCTCTGTAGGCTCTCTAGATAAATCAAGAACTTTGGATTTTGGATCTTCAATACATCATTCTATCAAAAACTATGTTTTACACTTGATGACCCCAAATCAAGTTTTCAAGCAAAATCCAAGTCCAAAGAGTTTTCTTCTAGGTCACCTAGGGTTTCATAGGTCATAGGGTTGATTTGGTGTTCTAAAAACTCTATTTTTCCTGTGTAAGGAGGCTGCATTCAAAGAAGAAGAAGGTCAAGTAACTTGGTCCAAAACTGATCAAAATCCATTCAAGAAAAGCCTCCTTGGCCAAAGCACAAATTCTGCAAGGGACATCTGCCCTTGTTCACATTTCTAAAAAAGTGATCAAGATGGCCATCAGCCTAAAAAGAGGTAAGGTAATAGGATGAATCCTCACAAGAATACATCCACAGCAAAGAGAAAGGCAGCAGGCCTATGTTTAAAGAGAATTAGGGTTTCATGATTGATTGACAAGACAATGTTGCCAAGCAAAGAAACATCACAAGGACCACAAGGACAGAAGACACCTCAACACAATCAAGAACACATTGAAGATCTTCAGAAATCATGAATGAATAAGGCAAAAAGATGAGGTGAACTAAATAGAAATGAATGAACTTGAAAGGGCTATAGAGAACATAGAAGACAACACTGCTTATTTTTCTCTAATAGCCCTAAAACCTAAGAGTTTGGAAATATCTACATAACAGGTCAAATAAATATGATAAGTCCTCCTTCATAAACAACAAAAGGCATTCAAAGGATATCTAAGGTGCCCTCTATGGTTTTTCAAAACAACACTACTTCACAGCACCAAAGGGAGAGATGGTAAAGAATATCAATATGAGGGAGCCCTAGCTTTCAAAGGTATACTCAAAGGTCTTCAAAATGGTCAAGACAAAGAAAAAATAAGGTAAAGTGCCAAAGAAGAAAATCATGATGAGAATAAGTTCACTCTTGAGAAAATGAGGTGTCAAAGTCCAAACAATGACAAAGAGACCAAAAACCCTGTGTTATGGCACCTGCAGAAATCAGAAGTGGCCAAGGAGAAACATGGTAAACCTGGTGTACACATCTTTTCCAAAATACACATCACTTTCAAAACATTAGAAAAATATGAGAAAGTCATGTTCAGGTCAATTACACTTAAGAAGGCCAAAAAAGGGTAAAGCTATGGTTCAGTTTTTCAAAGAGAAAATTTATATAGCCCCCAGAATTCAAAGGTATAAA
This sequence comes from Pinus albicaulis, assembly GCA_034641835.2. Taxonomy (NCBI): domain Eukaryota; kingdom Viridiplantae; phylum Streptophyta; class Pinopsida; order Pinales; family Pinaceae; genus Pinus; species Pinus albicaulis. The sequence goes on from CM076581.1 coordinate 1,055,806,108, forward strand.
AAAAGGGAGGAGCCTCTTCATCCTGCAGCACTCCATTACCCAAAGAAAATCACTCAAAAGGGTCATAGGCATTTAACCAAAAAGTCAAGGAATCATTAGTGAAATTGTAAAATGACCCAAGACAAACATAGTAAAGTGGGTTTATAGGTTTGGTTTATTTTTTTAAAGGGTTATAAAGGTGTCTCAATCTTCATTTCAAAATCATTTGCACTTAGTGGAGAAAAGAAAGCTTCAACAGAAAAAACAGAGTGTTTTTTACCATTTTCCAGGCAAGTGTTTCTGGCACTGCGCAAATCGGTGGTGCTACACAAATACAGTCTGGCGCTACGCTAACCGGCCCTCTTCCCATTCATAATAACATGGTGCTGCGCAAACGTGGGCCCGACTCACCCGGAAACTGACAGACATTGCACGTTTCTAGCGCTGCACTAACCATCATGCAGGTCTGCCAACGCTGTGCTAATGGGCCGACCCGACAGCTCGGGCAGGGCGTTGCGCAGATGCAGATACCCTTCAAAAGGCAAAATCTCTTGCCCTATTACAAATTTTCGTCCTCCATTTGCCTCCAAGATCTGTAGAAGAGCCAAGAATCGGTAAGTGGCCTTTTTTCCTTGCCCCAAGAAAATTTTCAAGTTAATTTTAGTCTTTTGTGGCTTTAAAGTTAAAACCCTAGGTGGGTTAACCCCAGGTCTTGCATAAAAATGAACCTTTGTGTTTAAAACCTCCTTAAGACCAGTTTTGATGTCATGTAAGAGTAAGTGAGTTAAAGTGACTGCAATACACCTTTGAGAAGGGCCTCCTTAAGCTCCAAAGCCACTCAATCCTAAGAACCCTATCCTCCACATCCTTCATTCATCAAGGTTGACTTCACCACCATTTTCACCTTGCTTCACCAAACCCTATATTGTCAAAAAAACATCTCCCATCATTATGTCAGGAGCTGAAAACAACAGTGGCAGTGAAAGTGGTCAAAGGCCTTTAAGACCAAAACATAAGGGAGGGAAAGTAAATAGATTGGAACCTCAAAGCACAGTGGCCATCACCTCCTCTCCTAGGATCTTGTCATGTTTTCAGAATACAAGATGTTTTCAATTTTGTGAGAAGGTAAAAAAATTGAAGAGCCACCCTGAGCTTACAAGGCTCCTCATTCTCAACCTACACAACAAGAACTCAAGCCTTGTAGGAGTGAATTTTGAGATCTCAACAGGTGCCATCTCTGAGGCCACAGGAATCCCTGCTTTGGGTAAGAAGTGGTTTAAGAAGGGAAAATTGGACAAAGACTTTTTAAATCCATTTATCAAAACAAGGTATAGAGGAGGCAGCAAAACAGTTTTCCCTTTCTCACACCTCAAACACAGATTTGCATCCTTGATGTTGGTTATCATGAAGTAATTCACCTGTGAGGGGAGGTACTCCTGGATCTATTCTTATCATGTTAGACTCTCATGCATTTCACAGGGGTTAAGGTGCTCAACTTTCCCTACTATATCTATAGGAGAATTGTGAAGATGTATTATTTTGTCCGTAGGAGGAGTCACTCTCAACAAATGCATAGCTTGTTCCACCATTCCTTGATCAAGATGGTGGTATTACATCAGTTGGAGTAGCAGGGTATACCTTGGGATGTTTTCATAACCCATGAAGTCTTTACAAACCCACAGCCTCCTCATCAACCAAATCTACCTTCCTCATCTGCACAAGTACTCTCACCACAGGCAAACCTCCCTTCCTCTCCTTCTCTTGGTGCATCAGATGAAGCGGGAAGTGGCAATGAAGAATCACATGAAGATCAGGGCGAAAGTGATGATAAATTAGTCCAAAATGAAGGTGAGTTTGATGATTATGTTGAAAACCAAGAGGGTCATGATGGGGCAGAGTACATGGAAACAAACGATGAACATGAGGATGAGCCAGCAGCTAGTGAGCAAGAGGTAGAAGACATGGAAACAGATGAAGGGAATAATTATGAAGAAAAGGGCAGTGGAAATGGAAATGATGAATAGAGTGCTGATAGTAAAGAAGATGAAATTAGTGAGGCAGAGACAGAAATCAATAAGGAAGAGCAAGAAGGAAATGATGTTGAAGAAAATGTGCATGAGCATGACAGTGAGAAAAGGCATGGTGAAGACAGTGACAATATGGATGAAAATGATGAACAAGAAGAAACAACATATGATGAGTAGGAAATAGAAGAATAGGAAGAGGGAAATGATGAGGCAGAAACAGAATTTGAAGAGGAGGACAGTTACAAAGAATATGACACTGATAGGACAGGCAGTGAGGAACAAGATAACAAAGGAGATAGTCATGGCAGTCATGACAACTGTCATGACATTCATGACACCAATCATCCCCTAGCGAACATGAGAATGACAGCAGTGCAAGAGATGATGAATAATATGACCCAAGTGATGAACAAAACCAAAGTGAAGAAAGTGCAGAGGCTAATATTCCAAATGAAGACCAATATGACAGTGCATAAGGCAATAAAGAAATTAATGATGATGAGGGTGTTAAAGGTCAAGAAATCAGTGACCAAACAGAGCATGGGATGACTGATGGAGATCATAGTGAAGATGAAGGAGCTGGTGACAACACCAAGGGTCACAGCCATGATGAAGACACTACCAAAACCACCATCAGTCCTCTTGCATGCACATACCACAGAGGGCCAAGGAAAGTGTTTGCTGCCTCCAAAAGGCAAGGGGTCTTTCCATCTGCATCAACTCCAAGGATTGAAAAGGGCAAAGAGAAGATGGACCAGGTTAATAAAGGTAAGAAAAGCAAGCTATCTGCTCAAAAGCCTCAATTCATTGACCGAGACAGTGATAATGAAGATAAGGAGATGGCCACTAGACTGCTACTCCAAAGAAAGGATGCACAAATCAAGGAGTGAGAGAGGGATTTTGGTATGGCCCAATACATCATTCAGTATTATAAGAATGATCACAAGCACTTCAAGAAGATAAAAAGGGGTCTGGCCCTCCAGAAAAAGATGACAAAGTATTATGCAAAGAAGCACAAGCTTGTTTGTGCCAAGCTGAAGGAAGCCCTCCTTGAAGTCCAAACCCTAAAGGAAGAAAAAGAGCATGATAGGCTTGGATTTTTTTCTGAGGCTTCTCAACAATTATCCAAGACCCCTTAAGGGAGGTCTCCACCAATTTTGAGAGAATTTGGAGCAATTTTTGTTTTTTTGTGATTTTTAAGGCACATTAGCGCAGCGTGACTAGCGCTACGCTAATACATGGAGCATCCTTAGGAGAAATATTCAACCTTTTTGAACTTCTCACACCTATCACACTTTTCTCACCATGTTTCAAATGATTTGGAGCAGGTTTGACCCCTCAAAAGGTCAAAAAACCCCTCTTTTTTCACCTTTCTGCCTCTGTTTTAGACCTGGCACTGCGCTAATGACAGTCTTGGGATTTTTGAAATTTTTACTAGGCTACAGGGTCTGGATCAGGAAGCTAAAATATTTTTTGGAAAGTAGACTCCTCAGGCTTTCCAATGAGCCATCACGGAGCCAAATCTGACATCAGGAAGGGGTCCAAAACTTGGTTTCAAAAGACCCTATTTTCTGTTATAAGTGGCGCTGCGCAAATGGACTGTTTAGTGTGTTTTGGACCAAAAGTCAAAAAAACACACTTATTTATTGAAAAATCATTTTTAAGTGTTTTTTGAAGCAAATCATTCTATAATTAGGTGCAAGAAGTTATTTTAGCATTTATTTCATGAGATATTTTGTGCCTTGGACCTTGCATGGTCTCTTAGGCATAAACGACATTTATGGGTGATTTTGACATTTTCCAAACCTATCTAGGGTTTTTTCCCTCCTTTTTTGATTTAAATAGAGTATGAGGGCTTCATTGTAAAGGTTTTCATTTGATGAGCTTTGAGAGCAACACATGTTTTTTATGAGCTTGTAGAAGAAATTGATGTTGTGAAGTTTATGAATGGCTTGCTTGGATTGATGATGGAGAAGCTTGTTTTTAGTATTCCTTAGCTTGATTAATGGTGATTTATTCTTAATTTTTTCATGTTTTCTTGTTATCATTATGTTTCATCCTTCTTTGTTGTAGTAGAACAGAAAATTATAGGTTGAGAAATGCTCTTTGAAGCGCTTTAGTCCTCCTGCCTTCTATTGCCATGATGTTTTCTTCTGCTGGGTGTGTTTAAATAATTCTTAGTTGCTCTTTAAGCCTCTTTATGCTTGTTTGTTTCATCTATGAATGAATATTCTAGTTTACAAATATGATTCATGGCAATATCTGCTTATTTGATGCTATCTAAACTCTTTCTTGAAACCTTTTTTTGAAGTACTGCTTGCTAGGTTAAGTCAAAGAGGTCTTGTTCTGATCTTGCCCTTTGTCCATGCCTATCAGTCTACCTCAGAGTTCTTTTTAGCTTGATCCACAATGTTTATGAGTTCCCTCTTTGATTGATTAAAGTTATTGTGTCATCTTATATGTTTTCCAATTATGAAGGTGAAACTACTAAAGTAAGATCATCTTTTATTGCTTTCTTTGTTTCATTGGAATGTTTATCTTGGATATTTATTTGTTTAAGTATTTTCATTAAGAAAATGGTTTGTCCTACCTCATGACTAGTATCTTTTCTTATCATATTTAATACCTTCTTGTTTATGGGTAAATGACAAAGGATACTTCACTGCCCTTTTCCCTCCCTTGTTTTTCCCCAACTTGATGTCCACCCCACTTCACACATTACCTTAAGGATCCATTAACCTTGCTAGATTGGCACTGTACTGAACTATGATTCATCATTGATATACTCATGGCCTTCATTGACTCCATAACCCAATGATTTAAAGACCTCTCACTCCACCTATTCTATCTGTTCATCTTACCCAACCAAAACAATCAACAAATCCTACACTTAACAACTAGCCTAAAATCAACCATCTAAAGCAAACAAGAACACATCCTTTGCATCTAATAGAGAGAGCCCTCTCTGATTCCAGGAAGGCTAGGTCCTAGGAATTCAAAGACTGGTTCCATGTTACCCTATCATTTGGTCTACCAATCTTCCAAATCATGGGACCCCAACATTCTGGCAATCACGGTGGGACCTTTTGAGTACATAGTTGCCTAAATACTTCTTAAGACTCATTTGACCCTCAGTTAGACTTAGAAAATCCAATGAATCTACCACCTCATCGCCACACTAACATTCTGGCGATCACGGTGGGACCTTATGAGTTAGTGACAAACTAAGTATTCCTTCGATCTCAGAAAACTCACAAACATCCTTATATTGGTATTCAATTGTTGATGTTGGACAACAAGTACATCCTTAAAACAGTAAGCATCCTCCACCTAGCAACTCCATTGATCTTTAGTAGCCCTGTTGACCCCACTAGTCCTCATAGACTCCCCTGGGAATGCATTGAGCAATCCCAATCATGTTGATGGTGGACAGCAGAGTTGAAACCTTCCACTTGGTGACTCCACAACTCTCAATAGATCTAAAGACTCCACTAGTATAGAACTCTAGACTGGTTGAAAAGATACAGTGACCCTTTCTAATTTACAAACATGGATCCAAAGATACAAAGGAGATATGCTCCGATGAACAGAGATCATATCCCTGGATTTCCACATAAAATTCCTAAGATAAATTGGTTAAAAAACCTGCCTATATTTCAAGATGAAAAATGTGATGACCCCTTGCTACATCTCATCAAATTGCATATACATGTATGGAGGTTAAATTTTGAATGGCATGAAGATTGCCTCATGAAAATGTTTATGGAAAAATTAGAAGGTAAGGCAAGAGAATGGTATGAATGGTTGAAGCCTGGTAGTTTGTTTTCCTTAAAAGATCTCCACAAGATATTTTGTGAGCATTATAAATAAAATTGTCCATCTCTATCATTAGCTGAAAATTGTTGTGATCAATCTGAAGACCTCATACAATACCTTGTAAACATTGATGAAGATTTAGGAAATTGGCATCTTGAGGATCCATTAGAATCCATTCATCATTTTCATTCTCAAGATAGCTATCATGATAGCCTAGAAGAGTTGGTTGAGGAAGAAATCAGTCAAGGAATAGAAGGAAACCCACAAGATCTCTCTGAAAACACAAGTGATGATTTATCATCCCTTATAAGTGAGGCTCAAGAAGACATCCAGCCTCAAAATAAGCCTTCACAAGAGAGAGAGAATTGTTGTACTTCTATCCAAAGAAAGAGAAACATGCCTCCTCTTTTAACTGAAGAAGAAATAAATCAAATGCTAAACATGCAGCCAGCCTCTAAGCCTTTATGTGAACAAAACATTTATGTGCATTCTCCTACCAATCCCATCTACCATACATCAGAAAGTGAACTTGTAGATCAACTCAAAGAAGAAAAAACTGACAATCCAATATGTTTTATTGATTATGTTACTTATGTTGATAATTTTCCAAAGTTTAATCAGTCCATCAGAAATAAATTTCATGTAATTGGAAATCAACAGTCTTTCAGTTTTGATGTTGAGGTTGAGGAGGATGATGAACTTCTTGAGCAAGTTGTCAATGAGAAGCCTTTTCCTAAAATGGTTGAGTAAATCATTTGGGACATGGAATCCTCCATAACTCCATATTTGCAGCAACCAAGTTCCTTTGAATTACAAATTTCATATGAAGGCATGTAAATTGATGATCACAAGAAATTTGTTGCACTTTTTTCTCAAGAAGATTTGTTGCCAAGGAGTGCTCCTACTCATCAACATGGTGATTTTCACACAGAACTCATCCCAGTCTATCAGAACCCATCAGGTTTTCTAGAGGATAACATCGCAATCTATGATGAGTCTACCAGTTCATATGATCATGAGGAAGAGGAAAATTTTCTTTCCCAAAAAAGTACCAAGTTCAGCCAATTGGAGAAAGAAGCAGTCCTAGATCAAGCTTATCTCCCAAATCTTCACATTCAAGTATTGTTTCAAGATCCCTTTGCTAATTTGTTAGAGACATTTGAAGAGGGAGTAAAACATGTCAAGAGCAGTTCGATGCAGAATTTCAAGAACATTTTAGGCACTATTGTTCAAACACAAGGAAGGTGGGAGTGGCCTTTTGATTTTCTCAATACATTCAAAGAGCTAAACCAAGATCCCTCATGGAATCATCTGCTTGATTGGTTGTATTGGAAAAGAGAGTTCACCAGCTGAATCTATATCATGTATAGGTTAGATTAGGTTAGATAGGCAAGAAAATAAGCTCAGGACTATGAGAATCTTTCTACCTTTAGTTTTAGATTATTTTCACCAAAAAAGAGAGAAAAAACTCAAAAACATAGAAATAAGGAAAAAAGATGGCAGATTTTAAAAAGAGGTATAGCCCCATGCCCAAAAAAATAGTACTACTGAAAGTGTGCAAGCCCAAATGCCACTTATGGTTCAAAAAGAAGGTCTTGTGTCAGTCATCTAGACTAATCATGGCTGGAACATGTTTTTAATTTTGTGTTGATAAGTTAGTGAAAGAGAGCTTGTCAAATCATTAAAACTTGACTTGGAAAAAAAGATAGATTAGAAATGAAAGGCACTAGTTCCACGTGCTCAAAACTAAACCAAAGAGAAAGATGGGGATGCTTACCAAATGATAAATCATGACCCTTGTTTTTCTAGTTTTTTTGGTACAAAAATAATATTTGTGTGCAACTTGTTCTTATGCCACAACCTATGGTAAGTCAGATTTCCTAATCCTGATTTAAACCATGCTTCCAATTTCATGTTTATAGCTTAGTGAATGAACCCTGTCAAATAGTTTAAACTTGACAGTTGGGTAGTCTAGGTAGAGAATGAAAGAGTTCATTATCATAATCTAAACTCTTGGAAGAAATAAGATAGAAGTAGATAGTTTTTTTTCTTTCAAGATTTAAAAATATATATATATATATATATCAAGGGTTTTCCAGTTCAAGTGCACCCAAGGAAGAAAAAATGTTAGGCCAGTAGGTTGGTTAGGTAGAGATGAAGTTGATCTAATCATGTTTTTCAGATTTATTAATATCACAACTTCAAAGAAAGCATCAGCAACTGAAAATAGGTAAAAATATGCCCAATGGATGAGGCACTAGTCTTCATAAAACCAGAGATCTGAAGTTCTAGACACCTCCTGAAAAGGAGCTACCCTCCCTAAGTGGAGCCACTGTTAGTCATCAGTAATTTTTTCCTTTATAGATGACTAAATACTTATCCTAGGTTTCTAGAAACAAATTTCATGAACATTGTGAGTTCTAGAAATCTCACTACCTTAATTATCCTTAGGATAAATTTTTCACTATTTCATCGTCCCATCATGTCCAGCTCAGCTCACCAATCCCAGAATACCCATCAGGGGCTCATGTCACTCATTTTTTCTATGTTTTTTCACCTTTGGCCTCAATCCTCTTTTTTTTTTTTTCCTAACCCATCCACTTCTACCTAGGGCCACCAATCAACTAGCTCTCTTATATCTCCAGAAATGCCTCAAGAATTGATGGTCTCAAAACTATCTCTGTAGGCTCTCTAGATAAATCAGGAACTTTGGATTTTGGATCTTCAATACATCAGTCTATCAAAAACTTTGTTTTACACTTGATGACCCCAAATCATTTTTTCAAGAAAAATCCAAGTCCAAAGAGTTTTCTTCTAGGTCACCGAGGGTTTCATAGGTCATAGGGTTGATTTGGTGTTCTAAAAAATCTGTTTTTCCTGTGTAAAGAGGCTACATTCAAAGAAGCAGAAGGTCAAGTAACTTGGTCCAATACTGATCAAAATCCATTCAAGAAAGGCCTCCTTGGCCAAAGCACAAATTCTACAAGGGACAACTGCCCTTGTTCACATTTCTGCAAAAGTGATCAAGATGGCCATCAGCCTAAAAAGAGATAAGGTAATAGGATGAATCCTCACAAGAAGACATCCACAGAAAAGAGAAAGGCAACAGGCCTATGTTTAAAGAGAATCAAGGTTTTGTGATTGATTGACAAGACAGTGTTGCCGAGCAAAGAAACATCACAAGGACCACAAGGACAGAAGACACCTCAACACAATCAAGAACACATTGAAGATCTTCATAAATAATGAATGAATAAGGGGAAAAGGTGAGGTGAACTGAACAAAAATGAATGAACTTGAAAGGGCTATAGAAAACTTAGAAGAAAACACTGCTTATTTTTCTCTAACAACCCTAAAACCTAAGAGTTTGGAAAGATGGATAGAATAGGTCAACTAAAGATGATAATTCCTCCTTCATAAACAGTAGAAGGCATTCAAAGGATATCCAAGATGCACTCTAGGGTTTGTCAAAAGATCACTACTTCACTGCACCAAAGGGAGAGATGGTAAAGAATATCAGTATGAGGGATCCCTAGCTTTCAAAGATATAGTCAAAGGTCTTCAAAATGGTCAAGACAAAGAAAACATAAGGTAAAGTTCCAAAGAAAAAATTCATGCTGAGAATAAGTTCACTCGTGAGAAAATGAGGTGTCAAAGTCCAAACAATGACAAAGAGACCAAAAACTCTGTGTTATGGTACCTGCAGAAATCAGAAGTGGCCAAGGAGAAACATGGTAAACCTGGTGTGCACATCTTTTCCAAAAGACACATCACTTTCAAAATATAAGAAAAAGATGAGAAAGTCAAGTTCAGGTCAATTGCACTTAAGAAGGCCAAAAAGGAGTAAAGCTATGGTTCAATTTTTCAAAGAGACGGATTGGACAGCCCCCAGAGTTCAAAGGTAAAAAAAATGGGAGGAGCCTCTTCATCCTGCAGCACTCGATTACCCAAAGAAAATCACTCAAAAGGGTCATGGGAATTTAACCAAAAATTCAAGGAAGCATTAGTGAAATTGTAAAATGACCCAAGACAAACATAGTAAAGTGGATTTATAGGTTTGTCTTATTTTGTCAAAAGGGTATAAAGGTGTCTCAATCTTCATTTGAAACTCATTTTCACTTGGTGGAGAAAAGAAAGCATCAACAGAGAAAACAGTGTTTTTTACTGTTTTCTAGGCAAGTGTTTCTGGTGCTACGCAAATCATTGGTGCTACGCGAATACAGGTCGGTGTTGTGCTAACCGGCCCTCCGCCCATTCAAAATAACATGGCGTTGCGCTAATCAGCCTCGACGCTACGCAAATCCCGGGTGTTGCGCAAACGTGGACCCAACTCACCCGGAGGCCGACAGACACTGCACGCACCCAACACTGCGCTAACCATCATGCAGGCCTGCCGACACTACACTAACGGGTCAACCCGATAGCTTGGGCAGGGCACTGCGCAAATGCAGAGAGCCTTCAAAAGGAAAAATCTCTTGCTCTATTTCAAATTTTTATCCTCCATTCGCCTCCAATATTTGTAAAAGAGCCAAGAATTGGTAAGTGGCCTTTTTTCCTTGTCCCCAAGCAAATTTTCAAGTTAATTTTGGTCTTTTGTGGCTTTAAAGTTAAGACCCTAGGTGGTTAAACCCTAGGTGGTTAAACCCTAGGTCTTGCATACAAATGATCCTTTGTGTTTAAAACCTCCTTAAGACCAGTTTTGATGTCATGTAAGGGTAAGTGAGTTAAGGTGACTGTAATACACCTTTGAGAAGGGCCTCCTTAAGCTCCAAAACCACTCAATCCTAAGAACCCTATCATCCACATCCTTTATTCACCAAGGTTGACTTCATCACCATTTTCACCTTGCTTCACCAAACCCTATATTGTCAAAAAACATCTCCCATCATTATGTCAGGAGCTGAAAACAATAGTGGCAGTGAAAGTGGTCAAAGGCCTTTAAGACCAAAACATAAGGGAGGGAAAGTAAATAGATTGGAACCTCAAATCATAGTGGCCATAACCTCCTCTCCTAGGATCTTGTCATGATTATGTTGAAAACCAAGAGGGTCATGATGGGGCAGAGTACATGGAAACAAATGATGAACATTAGGATGAGTCAGTAGCTAGTGAGAAAGAGGTAGAAGACATGGAAACAGATGAAGGGAATAATGATGAAGAAAAGGGCAGTGGACATGGAAATGATGAATAGAGTGCTGATAGTAAAGAATATGAAATTAGTGAGGTAGAGACAGAAATCAATAAGGAAGAGAAAGAAGGAAATGATGAAGAAAATGTGCATGAGCATGACAGTGAGAAAAGGCATGGTGAAGACAGTGACAATGTGGATGAAAATGATGAACATGAAGAAAAAACGAACAATGAAGAGGAAATAGAAGAACAAGAAGAGGGAAATGATGAGGCAGAAACAGAATTTGAAGAGGAGGATAGTTACGAAGAAGATGACACTGATAGGATAGGCAGTGAGGAACAAGACAACAAAGGAGATAGTCATGACAGTTGTTATGATATTCATGACACCAATAAGCCTCCTAGTGAACATGAGAATGAAAATAGTGAAGGAGATGATGAAGAAAAGGACCCAAGTGATGAACAAAACCAAAGTGAAGAAAGTGCAGAGGCTAATAGTCCAAATGAATACCAAGATGACAGTGCAGAAGGCAATAAAGAAAGAAATGATGATGATGGTATTGAAGGTCAAGAAAGAAGTGATCAAATAGAGCATGGATGACTGATGGAGATCATAGTGCAAATGAAGGAGCTGGTGACAACACTAAGGGTCACAACCATGATGAAGACACTACCAAAACCACCATCACTCCTCTTGCATGCACATACCACAGAGGGACAAGGGAAGTTTTTTCTTCCTCCAAAAGGCAAGGGGCCTTGCCATCTGCATCAACTCCAAGGCTTGACAAAATCAAAGAGAAGATGGACTAGGTTAAGAAAGGTAATAAAATCAAGCTATCTACTCAAAAGCCTCAATTCATTGACCTAGACAGTGATACTGAAGATAAGGAGATGGCCACTAGACTGCTACTCCAAAGAAAGGATGCACAAATCAAGGAGTGGGACAGGGATTTTGGTATGGCCCAATACATCATTCAGTATTATAAGAATAAGCACAAGCACTTCAAGAAGATAAAAAGGGGTTTGGCCCTCCAGAAAAAGATGACAAAGTATTATGCAAAGAAGCACAAGCTTGTTTGTGCCAAACTGAAGGAAGCCCTACTTGAAGTCCAAACCCTAAAGGAGGAAAAATAGCATGATAGGCTTGTATTTTTTGCTGAGGCTTCTCAAAAGTTATCCAAGACCCCTTAAGGGAGGTCTCCACCAATTTTGAGAGAATTTGGAGCACTTTTTGTTTTTTTGTGATTTTTAAGGCACATTAGCGCAGCGCCACTGGCGCTATGCTAATACATGGAGCATCCTCAGGAGAAAAACTCAACATTTTTGAACTTCTCACACCTAGCACACTTTTCTCACCATGTTTCAGATGATTTGGAGCAGGTTTGACCCCTTAAAAGGTCAAAACCCCTCTTTTTCACCTTTTTGCCATTGTTTTAGACTTGGCGCTGCACTAATGACAGTATTGGGATTTTTGACATTTTTACTAGGCTACAGGAGCTATATCATGAAGATAAAAGAATTTTTATAAAGTATACTCATCAGGCTTTCCAACGAGCCATCATAGAGCCAAATCCGACATCGGGAAGGGGTCAAAACCTTGGTTGCAAAAGGCCTTATTTTCTACTAAAAGTGGCGCTGCGCAAATGGGCTATTTAGTTTGTTTTGGACCAAAAGTCAACAAAACACACTCATTTATTGCAAAATCGTTTTTAAGTGTTTTTTTAAGAAAATCACTCTAGAATTAGGTGCAATAAGTTATTTTAGAATTTATTTCATGAGATATTTTGTGCCTTGGGCCTTGCATGGTCTCTTAGGCATAAATGACATTTATGGGTGATTTTGACATTTTCCAACCCTATATAGGGTTTTTTCCCTCCTTTGCTGAGCTAAATAGAGCATGAGGGCTTCATTGTAAAAGTTGGCATTTGATGAGCTTTGAGAGAAATACATGCTTTTTATGAGCTTAGAGAAGAAAATGGTGTTGTGAAGTTTATGAATGGCTTGCTTGGATTGATGATGGAGAAGCTTGTTTGCAGGATTCCTTAGCTTGATTAATGGTCATGTATTCTTAATGTTTTCATGTTTTATTGTTATCATTATGTTTCATCATTATTTGTTGCAGTAGAACAGAAAATTATAGGTTGAGAAATGCTCTTTGAAGCACCTTAGTCCTCCTGCCTTCTATTGCCTTGATGTTTTCTTCTGCTGGGTGTGTTTAAAAACAAATTAGTTGCTCTTTAAGCCTCTTTATGCTTGTTTGTTTCATCTATGGATTAATATGATAGTTTAAAAATATGATTCATGGAAAGCCCTGCTTATTTGATTCTATCTAAAATCTGTCTTGAAACCTTTCTTTGAAGTATTGCTTGCTAGGTTAAGTCAAAGAGGTCTTGTTCTGATCTTTCCCTTTGTCCATGCCTATCAGTTTGCCTCACAGTTCTTTGTAGCTTAATCAACAATTTTTAGGAGTTACCTCTTTGATTGATTAAATTTATTGTGTCATCTTATATGTTTTCCAATTCTGAAGGTGAAATTACTAAAGTAAGATAAGCTTTTATTGCTTTCTTTGTTTCATTGGAATGTTTATCTTGGATATTTATTTGTTTAAGTATTATCATTGAGTAAATGGTTTTCCCTACCTCATGATTAGTATCTTTTTCTTATCATATTTAAGACCTTCTTGTTTATGGTTAAATGACAAAGGATACTTTACTGCCCTTTTCCCTGCCTTGTTTTTCCCAAACTTGATGTCCACCCCACTTCACATATTACCTTAAGGATCCATTAACCTTGCTATATTGGCCCTGTAATGCACTTTGATTCATCATTGAGATACTCATGACCTTCATTGACTCCATATCCCAATGATTTAAAGACCTCTCACTCCACCTATTCTACCTGTTCATCTTACCCAACCAAAACAATCAACAAAACCTACACTTAACAACTAGCCTAAAATCAACCATCTAAAGCAAACAAGAATGCATCCTTTGCATCTAATAAAGAGAGCCCTATCTGAGTCCAGGAAGGCTAGGTCCTAGGACTCCAAATACTGGTTCCATGTTACCCTGTCATTTGGTCTACCAATTTGCTAAATCATGGGACCCCAACAGAACTCCCCAACAAAGGGTCGAGATGTCAAAGTAGGCTAACTCCTACACAAAGGAAAGTGGATCACCGGGGGCCAAGTTCAACAAAAGTTTCCCCATTTCATGGAAGCACTCAATGAAATGGATACCATTACTTCATAAGCGGGGAGGACTGATCTAGGTGGATATTGGTGGTCACCCAACTATTCTACTGTCTCACAACACAATTTTCCTATTTCAACAATTTCCTATTTTTGGTATTTCTACGTCCAAAAATTTTGAATTTGTTTTGAGGCCCTAAACAACGTTTATTTAGGAAATAAGAAATGGTCATCGTAAACTTATTTGGAGGTAGAAAAGTGTACTCCTCATATAGACCTTTCTAATGGGCTATCGTGATTTCCAAATAGAGAACGTATGCCAAAGTTACAACCCTGAAAAGTTGACGTTCCAACTTACCCCATTGGGGCCTATAAGCCTCTGATGCTTCATCTTGTAGGGCTATGTTATTGGATGTTTAGGGTTTATAATTTCTTCTTCATAATATAAATTCCTTAGAGCCTCATTTTAACACATTTATTTGATATTAATTAAATAAATATTTATTTTTGTTGCATCTCTATGTTTATTTTATATTTGTATGATGTTGCGTTCCTGCATAAGTCTGGATTAGTGTATCAGAGAAGCCTAATCTTTCTATATTTTTATTTTCATGTCCCCAACAAGGTCAATATATAAGGAGTTAGGGCTTGAACTATTTGAACCTTTGCAATAGCAGCCTCGCAAACCCCGATGACCTCCGATGGCAGAAGAAAAGAAAGATGAGGGGGCAAGAAATCCCTTTAAGATATTGCTTGAAGAATCCCTCGAGCGACAAAGGAACATGATGATGGATAAATTTCCTAGATCCTTCGACGGCTACCCACAAGTGTCGCATATTCATCCAAAATCCACTCTGGAGGTGCTACTCCCTTTAAGGTACAAGTCAACTATGAAATTCCCATATTTTAAGGCCAGATAGATGCATATGCCATAAATAAATGGTTAAATATGTTGGAAGGATAGTTTTTGGTTCATAATTTTTTGAATAGGGAAAATATTTTATTTCACTCCTTAAAGTCACCCCCCACGTCAAGGACTGGTGGGAAACCTATTTTGAGAATAAGGACGATGGGGAACCCTCACTATTTTCATCCGCACCCACTTGGAATTCTTTCTGAGATGCCATCAAGGAGCAGTACTACCCTATCAGAAGTCATCAAGATAAATACATAAAGTGGACCACACTTTGGTAGGGAAGGAACCAAGACGTGTCAGAGTTCACAAATATTTTTTATACCCTTCACACGAAGTTGGGTATCAAGGGTTTTGAGCGGAATCTAGTACTCAAGTATTGCGGTTTTCTACACAAGTACATCCAGGACAAGATGGAGTTCCTGGACATCTCCTCATTGGGCACCGCCTATCGATACATTGTGAAGATCAAGTAAAAATTTAAACAGAAGAAACAAGGCATTGGATCTGTGAATCCAAAGCAAGGGAAAGATTGCCCCAAACCACCAAAAAAAAGGATAAAGCCAAGGCAGGGTGACCTAGTACAACCTGTTGAAGCCACAAGAAAATAAAAACACCACCAAAACAAAGAAGAACATAGGAAAATGGTGTGAGTTCCATAAGAGCCCCACTAACAACACAAGTGAGTATCGAGCTAAGTAGTCACTGGTGGTCTTAGATTCAAATGCATGTTTCGACTCTGAGTCGAAACCCAACAAGGGGAATGACAAAGGGAAACATATTATTGATGCAGAGCCTAGCGCCATTGTTGCACCACCAAGATCCAAAATATTGAGCTCGAATATCCAGAGGAGGGGGGCGTCTCTTCCACTCGCAAATGTGGGTTAAGGGTTCTCCGTTGTAGTTCATTGTCGATAGCGAGAGACAAAAGAAACTAATTTCAGCAGAGGTCATGTAGCGGTTGGGCCTACCAATGACAACACACCCACAGTTGTACACCATTAGGTGGCTTCACCAAGGCTGAGATCTCCACGTCTACTAGCAGTGTCACCTTCCTCTTGAAGTTTGTGATGTATTTTTAGGAAAACCATTATTTTGGAAGCATCATGTTGTGTATGATTCTAGGCCTCACACTTTTATTATTGTTGGGTACTGGATTTGTATACTTTTCTCTCCCATTTTCGCCCACCTTTATATCTCTTTGTATCATTATTGTTTTTAAACACACTAGGTAAACCCCTTTCTTTTATCTTACATGGGATATTTGATTAATGAAGTAATAGTCAAGGAGGTTTTACCTTTTGCAAACATTAACTCTGATATTTTTATAGATTTGGCAAAAGCAGGAAGATTACAGCTGTGAGTCATGGAGCAGCTCCTAATTTCTAGCGCTATCTTCACTTGCTGCTACGGTGCAACAAACTCCATTTCACCCCAACGATATTTCAGGATTTTTCATGGTTTCCTTTTGGCAACTAAGTTGTTGTTGTAATGAATTGTACAATTGTAGGTATGTAGTTTTTAGAGGAAATCTGTGATTTCCTAAACAGTTTCATAAAGAGGGCCTGCGGGCTATGAATCGGGGTTAAGCAAGCACATACAGATTTTGTAACATAAGTATTTTGCAATTAATTGAATGCACGATACTCTGTTGTTTTGTAACTACTGTTTTAGTATACTCTGCAATTGTTGTGAATACCTTTTTAATTCTGAACTCGATTTTAATTTTTGTTACAGTAGTTGTCTATTCATTTATTTAAGCCTTTGATCTGATAGCAGGTTGTGTGACTGCTCTTGCATATACTGTGCGTGTTAGTATTGAAATAACTAACGCCCTCGGGTTGATAATTTATGTGGGAAAATGGTTGAATATTGTTCACATCTGGACACCAACATTTTGGTGTCGTTGTCAGGGAAGGCTAACAAGGTGCAAGAAAACGATCTGCAATTGATCTAAGGTTCGATCTCTCATCTTGGGGAGGGAATTTATTGCCCTACTTCAAGTCCTGAGCATAGTGTTTTGTGTTTTTCTGCTTTTTATTGTTTTCTTTAGAATTGATCTCTCGTCTTGTTAAGGGCATACATTACCCTGCTCCAAGTCCCAAGCATAGTGTGATGTTTTTCCTTGTTTTTATTTTCATTAAGATTGATCTCTCATATTAGGGAAGGTATTTGTTACCCTGCTCTAAGTCCTGAGCATAGTTTTCAGATTTTCTGCTTTTGATTATTTTTCTAAAAAGGGCCAACTTCTCGTCCTGGGGAGGATATTTGATTACCCTACTTCAAGTCCTGAACTTTGATTTTCTTTTTAGTTATTAGATTTTTTGTTTTGAACCTACTCTCTCGTCCCGGGGAGGAAGCTATCTTTCTTGCTCCGAGTCCTGAGCGCTTTCGCTATTTTGATGAATTCTTCTCACCAATTGTAAGAACAAAGATCTAAAAAAGAGGGGCAGAGGAAGAACCCCAAAGAAAGGAAAGGATCTGAGAAGGAAGACCTATATCGAGGAGATCATAAAAAGGGATAAATCCGAAGCATCCTCTCAAGTTGTTTTCAGGGTAAGGGTTCAAACAAAGTCCGAAGGGCAGTCAGTTGAACAGTCAGTGCCATCCACGGTACCAAAGATAATTCTTTCGACGACGGAAGAAGCAATAAATAAGGTATAAGTGGAGGATACATCCCTACTGTCAACAGAAGGGGAATAAATAGCAAGTAGAGGGTCAGAAGAACTGAGTAATTCCAATTGGAAATAAGAACCTCCGAAAGGGTTTGCGTCACCACAAGACCAAGGGAGTGATGTGAAGCCTCCTGTAGTTGAACTAAGAAATTCCAATTTGGAAATAGATTTCCTGAAGAATTTTGTGTCACCAAGGGACCATCGAAGTGCGGTGAAGCCTTCTACAGTTGAATCACCCCAAGTATAAGCCGCAGAACCAGTTGAAATCCCAGGTGAGTATTGAAGAATATTTATGGTACTTGCAAATTCTTCTATTGATTTTCCAATTGGAAACATTATAGGTGATGCACCGATGAAGCCCATTCCTTTAACATCTCTACCTAATTTTCATGGGCTTTCTTCGGAAGACCCTGATACATTCCTCTTTGAATTTGACATTGTCTGTCAAGGGTATGATTATATCTCTGATGCTCAGAAACTAAAAATATTTCCTACTACCTTAAAAGGAAAAACCCTGCGATGGTTCATGGGTTTAGGAGGGAGAACTATTTCCTCATGGGATGGGATGAAAGAAGCCTTTTTGGAAAAATACCAAGTGGGTTTAATGACAGAGGTTTTAAGATTATTTTTAAAATTTTCATGACATTAAGGAGGAAAACTTTAAGTTTGTACAGAAAGAGGATGAGAACATGGAAGACTATGTGGAACGATTCAAATATATATTGCAGAGATCAAGCCATAGTGACCTCGATAAGGATATTCTAAAGATCATTCTTCTCCGGGCACTGAGGGAAGATTCCTTGTAACTTCTAAACATAGTAGGAAAGGAGGGAATTTTAAAAGAAGACTTCGACACCATATGTGACTATTGCATTCGGTGTTCACAAGGGGCTGCAAGAGTGGACAAGGAATTCGGTCATTAAAAACTTATGGTGAAGGGGTTACAAAGGCAGAAATTGGAAACCTACTGGATAACCTAAGGACTAATATCCTGAGCACATTATCCGCCCAGATGGACACTGTACAAGAAAAATAGAAATAGATAGATTTGGAGAAGACTATGGCTATATTCGGCCCATAGTGAAAAAAGAAGCATCCTTTGAAAGAATGCCCATTAAACATAGTGGAATCTTGTGCAATCTATGAACAGACTCATGCAACCAGCTCATGTCCTTCCTTGCCCGACCTGAAGGCAATTTTTCAAGGGGCAAGTGAAGAAAATGTGGTAGACCAGCTGTACTTTATGGGGCCGAAAAATCCATGGCAACCTCGACCATCGACTATGAATCCAGGTATGTTTCAGGACCCATCCCAGTATTTTAATAATTTTAATATGGGTCCCCAGTCTACACCATTTTCATCTATGTGGTCTCAATATCAATACCACCCTTGGCAACAATGGGTTCCCCAGACCAGTTCGAATCCTTCATGGAATCAGAACTAGTATGGACCCTCTCCTACTATGCAATTTCCCTAATCTATGCCTCAATAGAAAATTCAGTTGCCCTCTAATGTACCTCCTAGAAATCCAACCCTTCGACCCCAGCTTCCTATCCAGCCCAATCTGAATCCTAATAATAAAGGGGTCCAACAAATAGATACTCTTAACCTTCCATCTTATATAATTTCTATCACAGGACTTAATGAGATAAACTTACGATCTAGGTAGGTAGTAAATGATCCCACTTCACCTATTATCATAGAACAGATTGACAGTGAAGTTACAGAACTAGAACAAAGGATAGTCGGGGATAAACCATACCATAACTCAGCAAAAAAAACACCTCCCCAGTCTGTTCTTAACCAAGGTCGTCCAATCACCCTGCCATATCCAAAAAATTAACCTTGAATAAACAAAACCCTCAAGCAGAGTTTGACTTCCTGGGGGGAATTGCAAAATATTTTTTTCAATATACCCCTGTTACAGGCTATGAGGGATATACCTATATATGAAAAAAATCTCAAATATTACTGCTCTAAGAAACCTAGGAATAAACCAAGGGAGCTGTTAACTATTCATATGATGGGTAGATTGTCTAACATTATGCTAGGAAAAACCATGCCTGTAAAATATCGAGACCCAGGAAACCCAATTCTAACAGTACAAATCAATGGGGTTGAAATCCCAAATGTACTGGTGGATTTGGGTGCTGCCATAAATATCATTACCTCCAAAAAATGAACGCATTAGGTCTCGGAAATGTTAAGCCAACCCCTACTATCTTTGAACTAGCAGATAGGTCTACAATTAAACTAGTAGGGAAACTAGAAGATGTGACTATTTCGGTGGATTCATGGCACTACCCTGTGGACCTCCTTGTATTACAGACATGATCCTCAGTTGGTGGTCACCCATTGATCTTGGGAAGACCTTGGCTCGCAACTGCAGACGCCTACATAGGGTGTCAATCTGGGCATATGATTATATCAAATGGGATGGTTACAAATAATATTACTCTCTACCCTCCTACAGAACCTATCCCATTTGAAAAATTATTAACCAGTCAGAAACCTCTACCAATAGAATAGCCTAAACCTGAAAATGAAGAAGTTATACCAATCCTCACTATTGGGCAGGCCTTGCAATTCAAAATAGAAACCAAGGATGATACTATTAACACTTTTATTAATGATCCCAGTTCTGTTTCCAGTTCTACTCGCCAGATTTTAGAATCTGCTATGAGTTGTGAGACGCAGGAAAACATTGAACCAGAAGATGAAATTGAAGACATTCCTGTGACTTCATCCCATGAGAGTATTCCAATTAAAATTGAACCAGGGAAAACACTCAATATCAACCCCAATCTGTCTGAATCCGGAAAAAAAAAACAACTTTTAAAAGTCCTTCAATACCATCAGGAAGCTTTTGCCTGGGATTATACCGACATGAAGGGAATCCCTGCTAACTTATGTACTCATAATATTTATATTAAGGAATATTTCTGCCCTTTGAGACAACCCCAACAAAGAATGAATCATGCTTTAAAGAACATTTTCAAAGAAGAATTACAAAAATTATTGGATGTAGGTTTCATTTACCCTATTTTAGATAGCCAATGGGTATCTACGCTAGTTATTATTCCTAAAAATAATGGTAAGTGGTGATATGTGTAGATTACAAGGAGTTAAACAAGGCAACCCAAAAATACCATTTCCATTTACCATTCATTGACCAATTCTTGGACACCTTGGCTGGGAAGAAGTTATTTTCCTTCCTAGACGGATTCAGTGGTTATAACCAGATCCAGATAGCCTCGGAAGACTAGGATAAAACAACTTTCACATGTCCATGGGGGACCTTTGCATACAGGGTCCTCCCATTTGGCCTGTGTAATGCTCCTGTTACCTTCCAGAGGGAAATTCTGGGAATCTTTTCTAATTTGGTCGATGATAGTGTTGAAATCTATATGGATGATTTTACTCCATATGGAAACTCATTTGGAGAGGGATTGGAAAATCTGGAGAAAGTACTCAAAATATGTAAGCATACCCATGTATCTCTAAGTACAGTCAAATTCCATATGATGAGGGAAGAAGGGATAGTATTGGGACATTTTCTCTCAGCTATTAGAATTCGAGTTGATCCGGCCAAAGTACAGATGATATTACACTTCCTGGTACCAAAGACACCCACACAAGTGCGTAGCTTTATTGGTTGTGCTCGTTATTACATACGCTTTATAGAAAATTTTGCTAAAATAGAACATCCACTTTTGCAATTGCTAACAAAAGATGTAGAATTATTATGGACTATAGACTGTGAAGAAGATTTCACGAAAATTAAGGGACTGATTTGCAAGGCTCCAATCCTTCGAGGACCTGATTGGGCATTACCATTTCACATACATGATGATGCTTCTCAAATAGCAGTAGGAGTTGTTTTAGGACAACAAGTAGACAAAACACCATATGCAATTTATTATGTCAGCGAGAATTTAATTCTTGCTGAAATAAATTACACGGTGACTGAAAAAGAATTAATGGCTGTCATTTATGATATCAACAAGTTCTGGCACTACATCACTAGGTATCCTACTTTTTTACATACTGATCAAGCAGCAATCAGGTGTTTGATGAATAAACCTATCACTCATAGACATATTACAATATGGTTGCTATTGCTTCAAGAATTTGATATTACAATAATAAACAAAGCAGGAAAAGATAATGTAGTTGTTGATTTCCTGTCTAGAATGGATAACAATGACGAATGCACACCTATAGAAGATAGTTTTCTCGATGAGCATCTTTTTTTAGTTTCTACTAAACCTCTGTGGTATGTAGATATTGCTAACTATCTTGCTACAGGGAAAGTGCCTCATCATTTGTCATACCGGGAACAACGAAAAATTATTCATCACAGTGCCCGATATTCTTGGATGGTAGGGTACATTTTTCATACAGGAGTTGATAATCATATTCAGCGCTGTGTATCTGAGGATGAAATTTATGTAGTATTGAAGGTTGCCCATTATGGCCCTTATGGAGGGCATTTTGCAGAGAAAAGAACAGGCCATAAGGTGCTATAAATGGGATATTATTAGCCTTCTATCTTTCAGGATGCACAGAACTATGTCAGGAGGTGTGATAGTTGCCAACGTATGGGGAGGCCCGGTCGAGCTGATGAAATTCCTTTGCAGGCACAGGTAGTCCTCGAACCTTTTGAGAAATGGGCTATCGACTTCGTTGGGCCCTTTAACCCACCCTCCCAGCAAAAAGTCCCCATTTTGGTCTGCACAGATTACGTGACTAAGCGGGTAGAAGCTCAAGCTGTTGCGAAAGCAACAAAGAAGGTGGTATCATATTTTCTATTTGAAGAAATTTTTTCTCATTACGGTACCCCAAGAGAGATTGTTTCAGATGAAGGAGCACAATTTACATCACACATGATATAAAAGCTTATGCAGAAATATGGGGTCAAACATAGGGTGATATATCCATGCCATCCCCAAGCGAATGGACAAGTAGAAAGCATAAACAAGACATTGGAAAATATATTGACAAAAATTGTGGCATACCATCGTTGGGATTGGGCCCAGAAGCTACCTGAAGCTCTCTGGGCGTACAAAACAACATGGTGGAACACAACTAGATTTTCACCATTTGAGTTGGTTTATGGGAAATCCCCGTTGTTTCCAATAGAATTTGAAATCAGTATGCTCAGAATAGCTCTTGAAGTTGGTTTGGATCTGTCAGATGCCCGGAAACACCGACTGGCCCAGCTCAATGAACTAGATGAAATTCGTTCAATGGCTATCCAGAGAACTACTACTATTCAGCAGAAGAGAATGAATTGGCATGATAAGTTTATCAAGAACAAGGTGTTTCAGAGGGGAGAATGGGCATTCCTTTATGACTCCCATTTTAAGGATTTTAAGGGAAAGCTTTGCACTCATTGGATGGGACCCTACGAGGTGGATGTTTTATTTGATAATGGAACAGTCAAGCTAGTCACAATTGATGATACACGCGCTTCATTCATAGCAAATGGACATCGCCTGATATTATACCACTGCCTAGCCTCTAATGATGCATTCATCAAACACCTCTTTGAGAAATCTGGTTTGAAGGTCATCAACGTAGAGAACTCTTCCTCTGCATCCTCAGTCTAAAAAAAAAAAGATTAAAAATAAATAAATAAATGAAAAAAAAAAGAATAAATAATTATATTGTTACTATTTATTTTGTTGTCTTTTTGCAAGAGTTACTACTAAGGAGTAATGTTTTAAAGATCGAAACTTTTTCTATGTATCGTTTGCAACTACTCATGATGTTTTTACTTGGTTGTTGCTACTCATGATGTTGTTACTTGGTTGTTGCTACTCATGATGATGTTACTTGGTTGCTGCTACTCATGATGTTGTTACTTGGTTGTTGCTACTCATGATGTTGTTACTCGGTTGTTGCTACTCATGATGTTGTTACTCAGTTTCTGCTACTCATGATGTTGTTACTCAGTTACTTCTACTCATGATGTTGTTACTCGGTTACTACTACTCATGATGTTGTTACTCGATTGCTGCTACTCGATGTTTTTACTCCTTGGTTGGTACTCACACTGTTGTTACTCTAGATGTTGTTACTCCGGATGTTGTTACTGGCACTAATGTTACTCCGGATGTTGTTACTCGCACTGTTGTTATTTCGGATGCTGCTACTCGCACTGTTGTTACTCCAGATGTTGTTACTTCGGATGCTGCTACTCGCACTGTTGTTACTCCAGATGCTGCTACTCGCACTGTTGTTACTCCAAATGTTGTTACTCCGGATGTTGCTACTCACACTGTTGTTACTCCATATGCTGCTACTCGCACTGTTGTCACTCCAGATGCTGCTACTCGTACTGTTGTTACTCTAACTGCATCATTACTGCGTCGTCATCCTACCAACCGTCACTTTGTCCAAGTAGGCCACCAAGTACACCTCCACTTGAATTTTACTGATTTAATTAAATATCCCATGTGAAGACATTAATGCCGCAGACAGAAACATTTAAGTTGGGGGGGGGGGGGGGGGGGGTGCCGTCATAATTTAATGACGGCGTAATGATTATTTCTGAATTCATTATTACAATTATGTGTGTGGTACACCCTACGATCCTTATCAAAACTCCGTATAATCATTAAATACGTATTGGGATCCGTAACATGTCCTTTCCATTTCATATGAAATAATTACCATTATGTTCATTGCACTTACCATACTTTTTCATGATTTTCCTCGGTTTCCGAGAATTACCATCTGTATTTACCATTACCACCATTAATTTTCACCATGTTGTTTTTCCAAATTTGGTATCCACCATTTTGTCCAACGGTATGTTGTTCCAGAGTATTGTTACAGCCCCCACAGTATGGGAAAACTAGTTGTGCGGCATGAACCTGAAAATACAGTTTCTGTCTGTAGTAATCCAAAGGTATGGAAAATCTTTGTCAATGCAGGATGGGATACCTACTTCGATAGATTGCAGGGGTTTGACAGGGGAATCACAATGGAATTTGCGCTTAATTTGGATGAGAATTTCTCACGGGTCAGAGGATTGAAAATTCTTGCCACAGAAGAAATAATTGCAGAAGTTAGCGAGCTAAGATAGCAAGGGAGCAATGGTTTTCTCAAATATTTCCTCTCCTAGAGTTTCCAGAATTTTTCTTGCAGGCAAGAGAAAGCATCGTCTAATTGGGCAAAGGATATGAGTGCAAGTCTATACTGTATCCATGGAACGAAGTCACAGGTTTTGTAATGAAATACATAACTTGTGAGGGTTAGGCCACAACTCTGTTTAAATATCATTTTAAATTTTTAACTCGCCTTTGATTTCCACAGGCTCATGTGCATTCCTTAAAACAGTTGCAGCACATGGCACAGTGGCTCGGCATTCGTGCCGGATGCCGACAATGCTCTCTAATCATGGCTTGGTGCGTTTACTAGTCATACATGCAACAGCCAGATTTCGAGTCTCTTGGGCAGAACTCTGTGGATCCTCAGAAGAAGAGATAGCAGTCGTTATTGCTGCTAGAGAAGAGGAACCAACCTCTCTAGCTGGTTTGGCATAAGAAGAACATTCAGAGGAAATTGATCAAGAAGAACCCAAAGAAGTGGAAATGGAGGTTGATTAGGAGGAACCTGAAAAAATGGGAGTAGAGGAGACAATTGGTGACACAGTCGAGGCTACCACACAAGAACCAGCCTCGCCTGAAGAACCCACAGATGAAGATATTATGGATATAGTGCACAAAGTTGAGACTGTCATACAGTCATCAACTTTTGTTAATGAAGAGCAGGAAAGTGGAATGTCAGATAGAGGGATGGAAAGTGATGTTGTTTTTCAAGAAACAGCATCACCTTCCCAAGAAGATATGGATATTGAAACAAGTGGGGGTGTTACACAAGAACCACCCCCAATTCAGCTAGAATAGGGAAACAGGGAAGAGTCAACCTGCGAAGTTAGCACTGCTCCACAAGAACTAATGTCGACCGTAGAAAAGGAAGCAATCCATGAAGAACATAAAGATAAAAGAGAAATAACCCACGGGGTCGATATTGTACCACAAGAACCAGTATTGACCACAGAGGAGGAAATAATGCACAAAGGGCAGGAATATAGAAGGGAAACAACCCTCAAAATCGACGTTGTGCCACAAGAACCAGCGTCAACCCCGACTGAAGTAATAGTGCATGGAAGTCCAACCCAAGCTGGAAATAAGGATAATGAAGCTATTCCCCACTCTCTATTCTAGTCTACGATTCCTAGAGGGGTGAGGGGATTCCGCTCGTCCTAACGATTAATGGAGGAAATAGTTGTCCCACAGGTGCTTAGGTTTTTCAACCTAGGAAAGGACATGGCCAATATCAGCCCAGTAATTGCTAAATCTCAGTTGGAAAACTCAGAGGCTCGCAAAGAAGATGGGATTCCTGTGGAAACACCGGAACACAGAATGGTCGATGGAAATTTTGACTAAACGACAGGATTCCCTAAGGTAAATGTAGAGGAGAATGCCCCTGAAGATAGCGAGCCCAGCCAGAAAGACCTAACAGAAGAACCAGCTGATAATACCAACAACATTCCACCGCCTCCTGAGCCTATTATAGGCCCAGAAAATGAATTTATTATCAAACAGAAATGGATTGAACAGTGTGAGAAAATAATATTACGTCTTAAGAAAAGGTATCAGTTGCAGTTCAATGAAACCATGAGATTGAAGAGGGCGGTTCGGGAGTTGAAGAGGCAAGTTTCCTATTTGAAAAAGAAGGTAAAAGTTTACAAATGGAGGGCAGTAAAGCCAAAAACTGAGGTCTCCTCCGCAGTTACACAGACTGGTCCAATTGAATAGTTGTTTGAAGGTCGAGAATTTTTCTTGGCCACCGAGATCTAGAGGTGGCAGTCTGTTGTGAATGGACATAATAAAGATACAATGTGGGTTCGAGAATAGGTTGTCGGGATCATTACAGGATACATAGACCAACTAAATAAGGCGCAGCTGAGGCAAGCTAAACAAAAGGCTAGAATAGAAGAATTGGAAGAACAAGTGCAGCTGCTGCAATTAGATAAGGAGAAGATGTTCTCCCTGGTACAATAGGTAATGGCCTGCAAACCTCCGGCACATAGCTATGCCTTATTCCTTCATGAACAATTTATTTTCTTTTGTCTTGAGAGTATATATAAGGAAATTTTGCACGAGATTGAGGACCCCATTCAATTTCTTCGTATCTTGAAAATTCATGATATGATAGGACAACACTTAATGTGTGAGCTCTACATGCACGATTATTTCTTGAGGCATGATCGGGCTTTTAGCCACGTTCCATTCATGGGGGTATTCATTTAAGAGCTTGTGCCTCCTATACCATCAATCACATTAAATGGAGAAAGGCCTATGATACATTTGAGGAAAACCAAGTCACAAGGCCACTAATGATGAGGAAGGAGCATGGCCAGTCAGCAAACATTTATAGCAAAAATTTTACCTTCCTACAGATTGAGGGGCCTAGACAGCACATGTTGACAACCCAGAAATGGTATGCTGACCTCTGTGTTAGATAGATTACAATGTTCCATAAGGAAGCGTTGGACAGTTGTCAAAGGAGCTGCATGTTGTCATCTTCAGTCGTCAGAGGACGAGAACCATTTGGACCGCCTAACTTTCTACGGGCTCTAGAGAGGATGCCACATTTTGTAGCATGCATTCAGACCTATAGGGTCAGATGGATGGGGCTGAGGTTTCCGTTTCCCCTTATTTTGTTGCCAGTTGAGCAATATACTCCTGCATACAACGTCGACCCAGACAGGTGGAAGGATGTTGTTCTGAAGGAAGGTTATAAAGCCCCTGGGATAGAAATGGCCAATGAATATGATCTCACACAGCTTCATGCCAGTCACAGTCAGTCCAACCCAGATCTGAGTAGACAATGATCTGCATGAGGACATGCAGATAGACCAGTTGGGGGGAGATGTTGGGTACCAGATTTGTATACTTTTCTCTCCCATTTTCGCCCACCTTTCTATCTCTTTGTATCATTATTGTTCTTAAACACATGAGGTAAACCCCTTTATTTTATCTTACATGGGATATTTGATTAATGAAGTAATATTCAAGGAGGTTTTACCTTTTGCAAACATTAACTCTGATATTTTTATAGATTTGGAAAAAGTAGGAAGATTACAATTGTGAGTCATGGAGCATCTCCTAATTTCCAGCGCTATCTTCACTTGTTGCTACAGTGCAATACAATTTGTTTCACCCCAGCGATATTTCAGGCTTTTTCATGGTTTCCTTTTGGCAACTAGGTTATTGTCGTAACGAATTGTATAATTGTAGATGTGTAGTTGTTAGAGGAAATCTGCGTTTTCCTGAACAGTCGTATAAAGAGGGCCTGCGGGCTGTGAATCTGGGTTAAGAAAGAACATACAGATTTTGTAACAGAAGTATTTTGAAATTAATTGAATGCACAATAATATGTTGTTTTACCTGTAAATTGTGAGTTTTTCATAGCCTTGATCAGAGAGTTGGGCCCACTCTTCTGATCAGGTGTTGCGTTATCTTTCTTTCCATTGATTTCATGTTTTAGTTTGGTTTTGTAACTGTTGTTTCAGTATACTCTGCAATTGTTGTGAATACATTTTAAATTCTGCAATCCATTTTAATTGTTGTTATAGTAGTTGTTTGTTCATTTATTTAAGCCTATGATCTGATAGCAGGTTGTGTGACTGCTCTTGCATTTACTGTGCGCGTTAGTCTTGAAATAAATAATGCCCTCGGGTTGATAATTTATGTGGGAAAAATGTTGAATATTTTGCACATCTGGACACCAACAACTATTAATTTGGGAAATAATTTATACAGGATACCAGAGGTAGCACCTCCTACTGCCATTTCTTTGATCTTTGCTAAGCAATACAGTAATATCATTTCCTAGATTGGGAAATATTTTTTCCTTAAGATTCATCCTTATGGCAAGAAGAAGATCATGCCACATCCGCAACCTCCAAATAGGGATCCTCTACACGGAAACAACATATGGAAAATGTCATGCAGGAGTACAGGGACATATTCACCTCACACACAAAGGTACCCCTACACTGTCAGGTCATGCACTCTATCGATCTGACCATGGACGCATCACTACCCAATGGTTTGATCTATCGATGCTCTGATATGGAGAATGATGAAATCAAGAGGAAAATTCAGGATCTATTGCAGAAAGGGAACATAAGGCCAAGTTCATCACCCTGTGGGAGCCTGATCATATTGGTACAGAAAAAGGATGGAACCTGGAGGCTTCGTATTTACTATCGGACGTTGAATAAGATCATTGTCCAAAATAGGTATCTAATCCCATGGATTGATGACCTTCTAGACCAGCTAAAGGGGTCCAAATATTTCAGCAAGATTGAATTGAAGTCAGTTTATCACCAGGTACCAATCGAAGCCTACGATGTATGGAAGTCTACCTTCAAATCCAAGGAGGGCCTTTTCGAACGGTTGGTCATGCCTTTCGAGTTGATGAATGCCCCAGAAAAATTCATGAGGATGATATATGACATCTTGCGGCACTTCACCAACTTGTTTGTGGCAGTGTATTTGGACGACATCTTCATCTTCATCTAGAGTTTGGAAGAGCACCTACACCATATTCAACAGGTCCTTCAAACCCTGCGACAACACAAATTGTGTGACAATTTGGAGAAGTGCACTTTTGGTATGATCCAAGTTCAATACCTAGGGTACATCATTGATGAGTGGGGTGTGCATGTGGATCCAACCAAAATTCAAATTATTCAGTATTGGTTAGCCCCAACCACTTTAACAGAGCTCAATATCTTTCTGGGTCTTGCCAATTTCTTTCGTAGGTTCGTGTTGGGATTCTCCCATATCACTTGGCCCTTAAGTATAGTCACCAAGGGTAGAGAGAAAGAAAATTTCTTTTGTTTTGAATCCCAACAGAAGGTGTTTGTCGAATTTAAGTGTTGCCTCAACTCTACACTAGTGCTCACATGACCAAAACTACAACAACCATTTGAAATTGAGACAGATTCCTCCGACTATGCTATTGGTGCAGTTCTTACTCAATAGGGGCATCCAGTGGCATATGAAGTGAGAAACTTTCTTATACAGTTTGAAAGTATCCCACCTATGATAAAGAGATATATTCCATTGTGCAGACCTGCCGAAAATAGAATCATTACATTATGGGTAAGGAAATGGTCATTCACACAAACCATCGACCCCTGTAGTTCATACAGACACAAGGAAATTTGCAGAATGATCGCCATCATAAATTTTCCACGTATATACAACAGTTCCATTTGAAAATTAAGTACAAGAAGGGAAACAACAATAATGTTACAGACTATCTCAGGCAATCATCAGTTATGACGTTGACCAGTGTGCTCAACTCTTGTGGACACGAGACTTAATGGCCACATATTTACAAGAGTAATCTAGAATTTGGCACCACTTACAAGATGCTCCTGGAAGGTAAGAAAGTTCTAGATTTTCACCTCCAAGACGCATTATTATGCCCCTTGGGACACCTTTGTGTTCCTTTAAGCGAGCGTTCCAATATTATTTGGGAGGCACACTATAGTCGAGTCGCTGGAAATTTTGGGGTAGAAAAGACAGTGGCAGTGTTTTAAAAGTATTTTTATTGGCTGAATCTCCGACAAGGTGTTGGGAATTACATCATATCATGCACTGCTTGCGTCATTTCCAAACCTAAAATCAAGAAGCAAGGCTTGTATACTCCTTTTCTTACTCATAGCTGGCCCTAGGAATCCATCTCCATGGATTACATATCGAGCTTCCTTCTACCAAGCATGGCAACGACTATGTTTTCATGGTCATCAAAATATTATGTAATATGGCCATTCTAGCGGCCTGCAAGAAGAGTATCACAGCAAAAGTCACTACAAAACTCTTCTTTGAATGAGTATGGGTATACTTTGGGATCCCACAATCCATTATCTCAGATCGCGACAACAAGTTCCTAAGTGCATTTTGGTCAATCCTCTAGTCGTTTTTGGATACAAGCTCATTCAGTCCATGGTCTTCCACCCCCAAAATGTTGGCCAAACAGAGGTAGTCAATGAGATGATCATGCAATAATGCGCATGTACAAATCAAAACATCCACGCACATGGGATGAAATACTCCCCTGTGTCCAGCACAGCTACAATAGAGCTATCCACAACTCAATTAGCCATAACCCCTTTCAAGTGGGACATGGATTCAAACCACTATGTCCCATTAATGTTGCCATAACACTTGCAGCTACTTAAGCAGATTCAACTCACGTCTTTCCTGAAGCTAACATAGCTAAAAAATTCATTGAGCACATTTATCACATCCACCAGTAGTTCCATGACATATTTGATAGAGTGAATGTGATGATCAGCATCGAGTGCCACACAAGTTCTAGGCGAACGACAAAGTTTGGCTACATTTACAGAAGAAGTTCCTCATTGGGGCCTATCGCAAGCTTCTCCCGCTCTAATATGGGCCTTAAACAATCATTGAGGCTATATGGGACAATGATTTCAAGCTCAACATTCCACCATTCCTTAGCCTGCACCCAGTATTCAATGTGGATCGGTTGCGACCATGCTCTCCCCCATTGTTGGACACATCAGACATTGTTGAGAAGCTGACACCAACAAAGCTCAACCCAAGTTGCATTGAATAGGACAAAACTGATAGGATTATGGACACACATATCAAGAACACTCGCCAGTAACGGATCCAACTATATCGAGTTCTCAAAGCAATCCAACTCCTTCACCAGGGCAAGTGGCTCACCAGGGATCAAGTTCAACACAAATTTCCTCGCCTCAAGGAGGTTGTGTATGCAATGGGGACCATTTCTTACTAAGGGGGTAGGACATATCTAGGTGTATATTGGTGGTCACCCACCTTTTCAACCTAGACATCTAGTCAATTTCATCATTTTCCTAAATTATATCAAAATTTACTATTTTTAGTAATTTTTCGAGTCTCGAACTTCCAGAGTTGTTTTGACCCCCTAAACAAAATTATTTTTAGGTCCACGAGAAGCCCAAAGCCATACGCAAGGCATAGCTGCAAATATTATAGTACTCGAATAAATATTTATAACAAGGTATCATACGCACCAAATGAAGATCATATGAGCAAGTTACGACCGTGGGAAGTTGGATTCCCAACGGGGCCCACAAACTCTTGGTGTTCCATCTCCTAGGGTTAGGTTTTTGGTTGTTTAGGATTTCCCCTTATTTTTCAATAATGAAAAGGCCCTTGAGCCTCATTGTAACACAGTTCAAAGGCATGTAGCCGCCACATCCCTTCTCGGAGATAAGCTACCATCGCTCAAGCTAGTTTCTTTCCATTCTGTATGTAAGCATCTTTCAGTTCTTTGATATTAATGAAATAAATATTTATTTATGTTGCATCTCCGTTTTTATGTTTATATCTATATATTTTTTTGTTTTCCTGCATAAGTATCGATCAGCTTTTTGGGGTATTCATATTTCCCAATGATGCTTATGTGCTTTATGGGGTATTCTCATATAACCCAATTATTTTGGAGACACGTATATATTTTAAGGATGCATATTACTTTGTAAGATAATCATTTCAACTGAGAGTTCACATGTAATATGTAAGATAATAATTTCGACTAAGAATTTTCATGTACTTGTTTAATATAATCATATGATTTGATAGTCCTTATGTAATATCCCAAAAAGATTTAAAAAATTAACAATTCTAGGATATTGTAAAATGTTTCATTTCTTTTAATTCTAAAAATTTACAACCATGATAATTTTCACGAATTGAAGAAATAATCGTCAATAAGAAACACTGCGAATTTAGAGGGAAGTGGAACAAATACGATAACTCAAATTTATTTATATGGTGTAATCTATTACAATAAAAAAAAATGAGATAGAACAAGAAGAAATGAAGCAACAGTTGAGGATCTAAATGATCCTCACTCCAATATCGTTGAAGCTCTATAAAAATTCTGGATAGAGTCTCCTCAAGGAGTTTTGGGGTTTCATCCAATACACAAAATGAAAACCCAAGGGTTTTCGCCTTGTGGCTTTCCGAATCTGGGAACTTTGTTCTCCAAACCTCTCTATGGAAAATAATCAACCAAACCAAGATGTCCCAAATGATATGCTCCTCCTCCTTTTATAGATCTGATGGTTCCGTCTCCAACATTTTAGAAGAATTTATTTTATTATTATTTTCCCACTCTAGAAGCTTCTCCTCTTATCCTTAAGTGACTTTTATTTTATTTTACTCACTTGTCCTCTTTCTCCATATAACACATTTTCCCTTCTTTTATTAATTAAAGTGACTAATTAAAGTCACTTTTTAATCTGGGAAAATGGTAAATTGGACACCATCCTTTCCCTAGTCACTAACATCCACTTTCCACCCTCCAATCATGTAGATATTCTCATCACGGTTCCAATGAGCTATTACAATAAGGTGTTTTATTAAATATTCCTCTCGGAATGACACCTTAAGCGTAATTAATTTGAACAAGCTCAATAATAACCTTGTTTTATGGAAATTATCGAAATGCAATGGAACTAAAAGCAAATTATGTGGATGATAGAATACTCCAAGTGAACATTGTCAGATCCCATAACCCCTCAAAAGCACTATAGCACCTCTAATGATGTAATCTTGCTCCTATGGCCTGGCAATCACATACTGTGGAAATCCAACCTCGATGTACTATAGGAGAAACTGAAAATGGGGACATTACAAGTCCTCCAGCCCAAAGATTACTTGCCTATCCATAGCAGAGGCATTTGCATATTGATACCCAGTTCCCATATGAAGCACTAGGCTAATCCATGCCTTTGTGTCACATGGAATAAATGGATCCCTAAGTACCTAGATCCCAAACAAAATTTTGACTCAATCTGCCACCAATGGGTCTTCCTGGATCCCAATTCCACCATGTCCAAACATCATCTATCATGCCTAAGGGATCCTGTTGTGTTGTACTCTTAACAAAATTTGTCCTCTTAAGTATCCCTCTATCAAGAATTCCAACTCATAAAATCTCACGAATCCAACTTGTGGGAAGGATTGAATGTGTGACCTCCTGCACAAGGTACCTATCCATTATGCCCAATCTACTCCATGTCTAGCGCATACCACTCCACCCGATCAACCAAGAAAATCCATCCAAAAAAACTTTCCCATTTCTCTCGAATGGACAAAGGTGAGAAAACAATGTCGCAAGCCCTATCAATGTACTCTTGAAGATGGTTGTTATGAAACCCTTAATTATACTCCTCTTGCTTCCTTGCTAGGAAACTCAGTCATCCCTCAATGCTAGACAACTTCCCACTGAGTTAGCACATGTCATACTAAGCTCATCGATTTTACTGTTCTACTGCAAATTGTGCCTCCAACTATTTGGATCTTCTACTTTAATGCCATAATATCTTCCTTAAAATTTTCAATCTTCTCCTGACGGCTACTGACTGGAAGTGTTGCGGCCCTGTTGGATTCCCCTACAGCTATTTTCACCTCATCAATGGGTGGACCCAAAGATGGATGATCAACCGCCTCCACCATGTCTCCAACTTAAGCCCTCAATTGGATCTCCAAGGATGGTCCATCATGCAAAACATCCTTATTTCACTCATGATTTTGTGTGTACTTTCTCAGTTTGATCATCATTGGTAGATCATCGCCCTGAATTTATCCTCCTCGATCTTCTTCGCTCATGGGGAAAGTTTGTTTCTCATCATACTCATCCATCAAATGTAGATTAAAATGTGAGTTTCTATCCATGTTTGCACATAATTTCTCATGCTCCTTTGAGGTATCCTTATGAAAATCAATGAACTCAACTATAGTAGAGGACCTCATCTCATTTTTTACTATCACCTAAGCCTTCAATGGGATCTCCAAAAGAGTACGATCATGATGCAATTCAATCATTTATTATTCATCCCTATCCTCATGATCATGCAAGTTAGATCACTTTGTATATGACTCTAATCTAAGCATGGATCCCACAATCAGTTGACTTGAGTTCCTTACATTTTATTTCTCTCCTTCAATTTTTGCAGTCTTATCGGCTTCTTTGTCCCCTTCATCTTTGCATTTTTTATCTGGTGTCCATGTTTCCTGACATGTGAAACAAATCTGATCTCTCCCCATTTGATTTATGCTCTTCCTTGGGAGTTCAGAAGACTTATTTTGCTTTGGCTCCTCATCCTTCCTAGATCTGAGCCCATCAAAAATTCTCCTCATAAAATTTCTTCTAACAATAATACCAAAAGTGTCCTCAGACACACAAATTTTATTAATAAGGAAAAGAAAAATTACATAGAATATTTGCAAGATTTTACACACGAAAACTCAACCCTCTTGCAAGTAAGGAAATTTTCTAAATAAGCTAAATGTCCTAACCTAATTTAGTTATGGACCACTTATTTTATTAACAAGTGTTCGTTTACATTTAATGCTATCCTAACAATACTAATAACCCTTTTCCTGAATTGGAGCCTAATAAACTACACCTTTCTATATTCCATATCTTTTACAACATTTCACTATTCTAAAAGTCTCCAATATTTAATTAAATATTATATTCTAACTATTAAACTAAGGTTTATGTATTTTGGATCATCTTACATTCCCCCATATGATCCAAAGATACATTACAACAGATACCAAGTTCATCCCTGAACTTAGTAAATTTAATCTTGCCAAGTGGTTTTTTGAAAATATTGGAGATCTAATCTTTTGAAGGACTATAAATCAGCTTGATGACATCCTTTGCAATGAGTGTTCTGATGTAATGATATTTTGTATTCACATGCTTTGTTTTGGAATGAAAAATTGTATTTTTGGCAAGATTTATGGCTGACTGGTTTTCGATGAATAAAGATGTAGCTTCTGCTTGAGGAATGCCCAAGTCCTACAAAACTCTGTGCAACCAAACAATTTCACATGCTGCTTCCTATATTGATATGTATTATGCTTCTACTGAAGAAGTGGCCACTGTAGCTTGCTTTTTGCAAATCCAAGAAACTGCAGTTGACCCCATGTTCATCAAATAACTTGAGGTTAATACCCGATCATCAATACTTCTAGCAAAATCGGCATCTAAATATCCACCAAGTACAAATTTCTTAGTCTTTTTCTAAAGAAGACCAAAATATTTCATTCCTTGGATATATCTAAGGACCCTTTTGGTTGCATTCTAGTGGTTTTCCTGGCGTTCATGTATAAAGCATGAAAAAATACTAACTGCATAAGATAAATCTGGATGAGTGGTTGTCAAATAGATCAAACTGCCAATCAATTATCGATAAATAGTAGTGTCTGCCATTTCCCCCCTTCAACTTTTGAAAGTTTCAAGTTTTGTTCCATGGGGGTGAGAACATTCTTACAATATTGCATTCCAAATATCTAAAGGTGTTCGGATGCATACTTACTTTGAAAAATGAAAATGTGGTTTGGATGTTGGAATACTTCAACTCCAAGATAGTAGTGAAGTAACCCCAAATCAGTCATTTTAAAACCAGCATGCAACTACTTCTTGACCTATAAAATATGATCATTATTGTTTCCAGTAATGATCAAATCATCCACAAACATAACAAGAATCACCAGATTTTTTCCTTGATGATGTACATATAAGGTGTCATCAAAGTCACTTCGCTTAAAGCCAACTTTGGGAAGGTACTTGTCCATTTTGGCATACCAAGATCGTGGAGCTTGTTTTAATCTGTATAAAGCCTTGATCAGTTTGTAGACTTTACGTTCATGCCCTTCAATCTCAAAACTGGGCAGTTGTGTCATATATACATCTTCCTATAAATATTCATTGAGGAAAGAACTTTTAACATCCATTTGATGAAATTTCCATCCTTTTTGAGTTGCTAATGCAAGTGTTAATCGGATGGTATGCCATTTTTTGGTAGGGGAAAATGTTTCCTCATAATTAATGCCTTCATGTTGTGCAAAACCCTTAGCAACAAGTCTTTCTTTTTACTTGTCAATGTCTCCATTTTGCTAGTACTTAATTATGTAAACCCATTTGCATCTTATGGGTTTTACATTTTGAGGACAATCAACAAGTTTCCAAGTGTTATTTTCAAATGTTGCCTCGTATTCTTCAATCATAGCCTTTTGTCCTTCTTTATGTTTTATTGCCTCTTTGTATGTGGAGGGTTCAGTAAAATTATTTGTTACCAAGGAAAAAATTTCTTCATTTTTGTGTGACCCCTATGTGCTTGTTTTGTTTTTCTCATCTCGATTAACATCTTTCAAAAGTTGAATGACCCATTTTGGTAGTTGATGCTCACTTTTTTGTGAATATGAATAATCACCATCACTGTAAAGTGGAATGATGTAAAAATATGTTCGATGATCAACTGAAGATTTAGGGAGTGGAGAGTCACTGTCATATGAACTGTTTTTTCTAGGAGATTCAGATGAGCAGTCAGAATACCCATAGGGTGTAGTTGAAGTACATGGGTTGGATGAATCATTTTCAGATGAAGGAAAATCAATATCATATCAAATTTGTGTACTTGGTTGATTGTACATTTTGCTTCGCTTTTTATCTCCCTTAGTTTCCAACTTCTGTAGAAGATTTTCGATCTTTGTGGCACTCTTACTTTCTGTTTCATCAAAAATCACATCTTTGCTTACAATAAACTTGACATTGGAAAGAAGACGATATCCCTTATTTTCATTGTAATATCCAATCATTGTATACTTCAAACTTCGTGAATCAAGCTTAGTTGATTTTTTTTTTGGAACTAAGGCATAACACAGTGAACCAAAAAATCTAAGATGTTTAACTCAAGGTTTGAAGCCAAACCATGCTTCATAAGTTTCAATTCCATCCAAAGAAGCAGTAGGGGACTTGTTCCTTAAGTAGAATGTTGTATGTATTGCTTCTACCCAATATATAGGACTTAAATTTTTGAAAGATAGCATCGATCTTGCCATTCCTAACAAGATGTGATTCATTCTTTCTGCTACAACATTTTTCTATTGAGTGTAGACATTTATAAGATGTCTTTTTTTACAATTGTCCCTACAATAAGTTTGGAATTCAATAGAAGTGAATTCCCCTCCATTGTGTGTCCTAAGAGTGCCAATCTTCTCTTTGAATTCATTCTCAACAAGTTGGAAAAAAGTTTTAAATTTTTCGAATGCTTCTGACTTTTACTTCAAAAATTAAACCCAAGTAATTCTACTAAAATCATCAATGAATAGTAAAAAATATATGAAACCTATGTTGAGAATTTGGAGGGCTAGTGTTTAATTCAAAATTTTCTTCTTGATAATTACTTGTGAGGATACTTGAGTTACTTATGTCTTCTCTTCGTTAGCTTACTAAATCTTTCATCAAGTTAATTATCAAAAGACATGAGACACAAGAATTAGGCTCTTAGATCCAGGGCAAAACCTCTCCCTCTTGGAGAGGAAAACCCATGAGAAATTCTTCCTATATATTTTTAGATGACAAGTACCATGACCAAGATTTAGACCCTTGACCTATATATGCATCCAAGGCCTTGTCCTTGCTGCTTTGATGTCCTTCAATGTTGATCCTTCTTTTTTTCATCAACTTTCATTGTTCTGCACCAACACTTCATTCGAATATAGTTGAGACTTTCTCACTGCTCCTTCTCTTTGGAGTATCTTCAAGATTTTCCTAACTGCTCCAACTTTTCATGAGATTGTCTTGTTGTAGCTACTTCACGACAATCTCTAAAATGCATCAAAAATCCGTACTGAAAATTGTCTTTTAATATGCACTTAAATTGTCCTTTACTCCACACTTTAGTCCGCACTGAAATCTGTACTAAAGTCTGCACTGAAGTTTTCACTTTAGTCCACACTGAAGTCTACACTTTAGTTTGCACTGAAGCTTTGACCAAAACACATCAAACATCTGCACTGAAACACATAAAAAATCTGCACTTTTCTTCCTCAGAAACAATCTACATTTGCTTTAGACTTATCCGCAATTTTCAACATATGAATCCGCATTTTCTGTCCCTTTCTGCGCAGCATAGGTGGGTATTAATAGTTGTTTTCCCCCATATATAAGCCAACCTGACTTGTGAACTGATGTGACTATTTGGGAGCCGACATGACTGTTATGAGGCCGACTTCTCCAGTTGTTTGAAGGACAACTTGACACATCATTGTTAGTTGATATTTCATTGTAGATTGAGGGTTGATAATAGCCATTCTTTCACATTTTATTGCACTAGGTCTTGGAGAATTTCATGACGACTAGGTTCTTCATATAAATGATACTAAATACAACTATAAACAGAAGATAAACCCTAAATAGACATCAAGAAGAAGTCTATTAACCTAAGATAAAATCTTGCTCATGAAATCCATGAAGCAAGTACAAAAAATATACATTTTATTATCTTCGTCTTCTTCTTTACATAAAATACATAATTACATATTCAATATGAAGACCGACCTAGTTACACTTTTCAACACTCCCCCTTAACTAGGTAGCTATTCATACAAGTACATGGTTACTTTCAAATTGAAAAATCTCATAAGAAGAATCAGATTGGTAATCGCATCTGTATAGCATCATATCAACCAGCATTGTCCTAGTGCACGGCCTTGACTAACATCCCCATCTCTCACCGAGACAATGGGATAAAATTCTAGCAAGACACATGACTTATAGACACCATAGTCATTATCTCTCCAAGGTACATACCCCACCCAGGTGTTCCCAGAGTATGGCCTTCTTGGAATATTCTTCTATTGGGTAGTCATCCCTCAAATAATATCAGTCCTCGACTACTCTTATCTTGAATGCCCTATCTCATTCTCAAAGAGTATCGAATGCTAGATGATTACCCAATCCTCCATTCTATCTTCCAGGTGAAGACCAAAATGATGTGTCTATCCATTCTCTCCACATGGCCTTCACTAAGACTTACGGTTGTTAGTCCTGGTCTAGTGCATGACACATGTATTAGAGAATCACATATGTCACTCCCTCTCAGCTCAGGAAGGACATACTTCAATTTTATTCCAAGTAAAAAATTTACCACCAGGCTCCCTCTCAAACAGGGTCCTGCAGCAGCAATCTAGCTACTCATGAATAATTCCTCCCCTCGATGTCATGGATTTTGATATTGAGGAATATTCAAATTTTGGATTCATAGCGCATAGATCATCCATCACTTTCAGTCACGAGTCGTGTTTACTATCAGAAATTGATTCATTATTCTTTATCATTTGGTCCATCGTTATGCCATGTTGCTTTCCTTCGAATAATTTCCAAGGATCATAAATCCTTTCTCATGATTAGCAGCCCTGCACAGCTTCATTCAGATAAACATTTACATATGAAATTTTAAAACAAAATTTACCTTTGTAATGATCTTTCTCCATGACATCTTCATGTAGGAATCGACATCCTTTATTTAGATTGACACATCTCCTAATGATATGCTTTTTCAATGGTCTTCTTCTTTACCAAACTTTTGTTAGAGTCTATGTATCCTCCCAGGAGATCTCCTAGTCACATATTATTGGCTTCTGGATGATAACTGCCTCTTGACATTATTGCATTTCATGATCTCTTCCTTTCTGCACATTCTTCATTCCCAAGAACTTACATGTTTTCCATTTCTTCGGTCATATATAGCCACCTCATATTCCATGAGGATATATTATGTTGATTTCATCTCTTAATGCACCGAGAGATCCTCCTTCATAGATCATACTTCTAAATATAGAAGTCTATTACCTGCAGCCATATGACATGAATTCACAACATCCAGTGTCAGTATATAAATATATACATACCAGATACCTTTTTCCCTTGAGTCATCCTGTAGCAGTTTTTCTAGAATGAAGAACTTCATTCCCTTGACCTGCTCCATCAATATGTCATCTCATTCCAGAATTATGAAGCATAGAATCCTTGATGAGACCATTCTAATTTATTTCTAATCAGTGAATTCACAGAGAATTCCATTATAAAATTCTAGCACCTATTTCCATGATGACCCTTGAAATTTGATGACTGCCTTCCATTAGTAATGTTATCAGAGAGGTTTTCCCAGAGTTGTTTCATCAAGAGATCCTTCCATGTTTTGACCTTGATGCAATAATATACATTGCTTTCTATCATACTATTTTACAACCAAAAGAAAATCACTTAAAGGAGAAGATGATCTTAATCATAGTGGAGATCCCTCGCTTCTTCTTTCTTAGATTTCTTTGCATCAGGTTCTTCTCTGATATCTGAGACATGGACTTCTTCCTTTTTCCTCTTGTCCTTTCTAAATTTAGGACAATATCGTTTATAATGCCCAAGATCATTACATCCAAAGCATCGTGCTTTGTCCACATTTCTCTTCTTATTATGAGGACCAAATTTATCGAATCTTCCTTTCTTCCCGGACATGGCGGAAAAGGCTTGATTCTCTACACTTGATCCTACTTTCAATCTTGATTCTTCTATCTTACCTAGATTTTGGAATGGCATGGCTTCTTCTCTCCCATCTATGCTGGAAGTGAACCTCTCCATTATTTCTTGAAGCCATTTTGTACCATAGTGAGTATTTCTCGATTAGATTGTTGATCAGCGGTTGTCATTGATGTCAACCCAAGCAACACCAGGGGCTAACCCAATATTGCATGAGAATTTTGACCTACCAAATTAATATATTTTGGGTCAATAATGCTTTTTATGGTTTCTATTTGTCAAGATGTTTCCGTTGACATATGGCATGCCATGTAATTCTTCATGGTTTGAGAGATATTCATGTTTGAAGTTTGTACCCCCATTTAGTGGGCTAAAACCCCATGGGGTTGGGGCATGGGTCATTGAAAAGTCATAGTTAATATTTTTTAAGCTCCTAAAATCCCTCCCACGTTCACTTGTTGAAGCCCCTCTCAAAATAAGCATTCATATAAATTGTGATCTTCATTTCCTCCTTATGAAAGGGATTCGGCCATCTGAAACAGGTCATCGTGGAATTTTCACTCTAATTTTTTTTATGCAAAGGTTCAGAGGCTGAAATTTTTATGAGGCGAAGAAAAAATCCTGAGGAAGTGGCAGTAAAAAGTTCAGATCAAGGTGCACAATATGTTTGGAGATATGATCTGTGGAAGTCAGGGTTTTTGCAGGCTCTTGAAATTCATCTCAAAGAAGTGACCTTGGTAAATTCGTCATAAATATCTCTCTGAGTATCAGATTGGAATTTAGTAAAAAGTGGTGGATAGTGCACAGTATTTAATTTGCGCTCTATAAATTTCAGATCCAAATGAAGAAACAGCGACACGTGGCACACCATACAAGTGCGCTCTGCTGAAACAGTCCATAATTAGGGCATTGTGAGAGATTGGGTATAACTCTCTCTTGAAGAATACAAATTGGGTCAGACCTGTGGCATTAGAAATATGACTCGGAGGACTACTACAGGACCAAAAATCAAATATTGAGGATTTGAAATAACAGAGATACACCAAATTCAATATCGAGCTCTTAGAAGGCAAGAAAAAGCTAGATCATGTGTTGTCAAGGATTGCAAAGGACCAGACTTTATACGACAGAAAAGCAAAGCAAGGTGCAGCATAGGGTAGCATGACAAGAGCAGAAACCAAGGTGCATAACAGCAGCAAGAATTTCATCATATGAAGTCTTCGAGTGGGCAGCACTGCATACAATCATTGTAAAGGTATCATTGTACTTAGTCATTATAAATACATTATTGTACAAATTGTACTAGTGTCTATCTGCCAAGTGTTGAAGAGGCAGTGTTGGGAGATCTAGGATCATCATTAGGTGGTTGTGTCAAAGTTGGGGTTATGGTCTAGTATATCTTCTTCTTCTGCATCATTCTATACATTGTAAAGTGTACCATTTTCCCTAGTACGGGAGTCCATTCTTCTTTTATTCTTCTATTGACTACTGAAGAATCTCGGGTGTTGGAGCGTCCATCTAGTGGGAGCTAGAGAAGAATGCTTTTCTAGATTCTAGGAAGTTGGAGCTTTATTTTCAATTGGAGTTGAATATTAAAGAATTATTAGAAAAGCATTAGGTGGTTTTTGTCCCGGAGTGGGTTTCCACCTTAAAAATTGTGTGCATTTGTGTTCCTCTTGTTTGCTGCTATCATTATACAAACACTGATAATAATTGAAGATTAACTAATGCTCTAATTGAAAGAAATACTGATTCACCCCCCCTCTCAGTATTTCCAACAATTGGTATCGGAGCTTGGTTCCTTCAATAGCAGTTTAACAGCTGGAAGGAGGTCATGAAGCATACCAAGAATGGTGTACCTTTATTCAATGAAAATAA
Organism: Pinus albicaulis; assembly: GCA_034641835.2. Lineage (NCBI taxonomy): Eukaryota > Viridiplantae > Streptophyta > Pinopsida > Pinales > Pinaceae > Pinus > Pinus albicaulis. The sequence continues at coordinate 1,055,849,170 of CM076581.1, forward strand.
TTATGCACTGGCGCAAGGTTACTAAGTATGGGACACTGTTCAAAATGGATTTACATCAACCGCAGATGAACAAGGTAAGAAGAATTTGGTAAATGATGCAAATGCAAAGAATATTATTATCAGTGGACTTATTGAATCTGCTTATCATAAGGTGTTGGGTTGTAAAACTGCCAAAAATGTATGGGACAAGCTTGAGAATATATATACAGGTGACTCAAATGTCAAAGAAGCAAAGCTTCAAATCTATAGAGAAAAATTTGAGCAACTCAGAATGAAAGAAGATTGCAACATTGCTACATACTTTCAATACGTTGATGAAATAACCAATACTCTGGAAGGATTGGGAGAGCCAGTTGACGAGAAGACTATTATACAGAAGATTCTTAGAACGTTACAAGGGAGATTCAACCCAAAGGTATCGGTCTTAGAATACAGTGCAAATCTGGACAAACTCAGCAAAGAGGAATTACATGGAGTTCTCATAGCATATGAAATGAGACTTGATGAAGAAGAGGGTACTTCGCATCTAGAAACTACGTTCATTGCATCTAAGAAAACCAATAAGGATAAACAACCTTCAATTGAAAATACATGCACCTGCAAGTGTGAAGAAAAGGGAGATGATGAAGAAGGTCTTTCAAATGGAATATGCTTACTTCACGAGAAAACTACAAATTGGTAAGCGACAATTCAAAGGTAAACTTCCATTGATATGTTTCAACTGTAATGAGGTTGGGCATTTTGCAGCAAAATGTCCAAACAAAAGTAATGGAAACTCAAAAAGAAAGAAAGGCTTTAAAAAATTCAACAAGCAAGGATCCAAAAGGAACTTTCTCTCTAAAGAAGATAGCTCATCATCCGATGAAGAAAATGATAGTGAAGAAGAAGCCAATGAGAGAGTATTGTTTATGGCCAAGCACAATAAGCAAAAGGTATCAAACAACGAAGAAGAAGGATGGACCATAGACGAATTTTATGAGGAAGCAATCAAGCTTATAAAAGATCTCATTCTCAAAGGCGGAGAAGATGGGTTTAAGAACTCTTGAAAGAACAAGTTCAGATCTCCAAAAATTGAATTTGAAGAACACAAATGCATTGAAGAGTCACTTCAAAAGAATTTGGAAGAAAGCAACCAAGAAAGGGAAGAATTAGAAGCCGAAGTAGTCTTGCTGCGTGAGGAAGTGAGGAAAGGAAAAGCTATCGAAAACTATGCCAACATCTCAAGGGAATTGGAAGAACTCATCGACAATCAACGATCTTACAATAACAAAACTGGCATCAGTTACAAAGAAGAAGAAGAAGGACCTTCCACAACAAAATACAATGAACCTATGAGATCTAACATGCATGTAGACTTCATTGGACAAGATTCGCAAGAACAGCCTTGGAAGACAATTCCTTGACGAAAATTTCCATCCAAGTACCAACATATTTTTTATGGCTGTTGTTATTCATGTGGAGAATTTGGTCATAACGCTATAGAATGTCGCACGTACCTTAGGAACGAATACAATGCCAAGAGATCTGTCAAATATGAACCTCCCAGGGCTCAACAAAACATCAATAGATTTGAGCATTTAAGAAATAATATTGAATGTTACAAATGTAGAAACTTTGGACACATAGCCAAAGACCGCGGACTTGAAAATCCTCTAGAAGAATCTTCAAAGCCACAGAATGAACAAACATGGAAGAAGAAGAAGAATGATAATTATTAACAAAACAGGAAACAAAAGAACAAAGATGTGTGGTATGTTGATAGCGGTTGCTCAACGCATATGACTGGAGATAGAAATAAATTTGTATCTCTGAAAGAGAAGAAGGATGGAACTGTGTCCTTTGGAAATGATGGATCTTCAAATGCTATAGGATCAAGTACTGTCACTCTCGGAAGCAAAGATGTTCTAGCCAAGAATGTTCTATTGGTTGAAAACATGAATCACAATCTGCTCAGTGTTGGACAAATGTGTGATCAAGGACACACAATACTATTAAACTCCACGAAATGTGAAATCAGGAAAGGCGTGTATGGTGAAATTGTGGCTACATCAAGTTGAGCTCCAAACGCCATATATGTTCTGGATGAAGCAACTATAAAGCATGTCTAATAGCTAAAGAGGATGATGCAATAATTGGTAGCAATGATGATCGACTAAGTAAGAAGTTTGCTACAAAGGTGCAAAGTGATTTCGAGATGTCTTTACTTGGTGAGCTGACATACTTCTTAGGGCTTCAAATATCTCAGCAAGAGAAAATATTTATTATCAAACCAATTACATCAGGAAATGCTCCAATAATTTAAGTGAGTTTCTGAGCCATCGCGCTCAATGGTAACGGGTTACAAATTGAGCATCGACGACTCATCTAAGGATGTGGATCAAAGGTTGTACAGATCTATGATTAGTAGTCTTCTATATGTAACAGCCTCCCGACCAAATGTTATGCAAGCAGTTGGACAAGTAGCAAGATTCCAAGCAACACCAAAAGAATCACATATTAAATATTCGCCAGCACTGGAATATCTTCGCCAGAATCTTGGGATTCTCCCAAGTTCTCATTAGATTTTCCTTTTTCAGAATATAAAGGGGGAGTGGAAGTAGATTACAAGTCTGCAGGACGGTTGTGTGTCAGGGGGAGTGGAAGTGTGTACAGGTCTATAGGACGGTTGTGTGTCAGCGCGAGTGGAAGTGTGTACAGGTCCGCAGGATGGTTGTGTTTCAGGGGGAGTTACCCTTTGCCATTGAGGTCAAAGGGGGAGAGAATGTTGTAGGAAGATGTCTCATGATCGCAGGGGAAGTACTTGTGTTTCCATCAATGCCAAAGGGGGAGATTGTTGATCAACGGTTGTCATTGATGTCAACCCAAGCAACACTAGGGGCTAACCTAATATTGCATGGGAATTTTGACCTACAAAACTAATATATTTTGAGCCAATAATTCTTTTTATGGTTTCTACTTGTCGAGATGTTTCCATTGATATATGGCACGCCATGTAATTCTTCACGGTTTGAGAGATATTCATGTTTGAAGTTTGTACCCCGAGTTAGTGGGTTAAAACCCCATGGGGTTGGGGCATGGGTCATTGAAAAGTCATAATTAATATTTTTTAAGCTCCTAAAATCCCTCCCACGTTCACTTGTTGAAGCTCCTCTCAACTTAAGCATTCATATAAATTGTGATCTTCATTTCCTCCTTATGCAAGGGATTCGGCCATCTGAAACAGGTCATCGTGGAATTTTCGCTCTAACATTTTTTCTACAAAGTTTCAGAAGCTGAAATTTTTATGAGGCGAAGCTGAAATCCTGAGGAAGTTGCAGTACAAGTTTCAGAACATGGTGCGCAATATTTTTGGAGATATGATCTGTGGAAGTTAGGGTTCTTGTAGGCTCCTGAAATTCATCTCAAAGAAGTGACCTTGGTAAATTCCTCATAACTCTCTCTCGGAGTATCAGATTGGAATTTTGTAAAAAGTGGAAAATAGTGAACAGTTTTTAATTTGCGCTCTATCAATTTCAGATCCAAATGAAGAAAAAGTGACACGTGGCACGCCGTACAAGTGTGTTATGCTGAAAAAGTCCATAATTAGGGCATTGTGAGAGATTGGGTATAACTCTCTCTTGAAGAATCCAAATTGGGTCAGACCTATGGAATTGGAAAGATGACTTGGAGGACTACTACAGGACCAAAAATAAAATATTGAGGATCTGAAATAACAGATATATACCAGATTCAATATTGAGTTCCTAGAAGGCAAGAAAAATCTAGATCATGTGTTGTCAAGGATTGCAAAGGACCAGAATTTCTATGGCAGAAAAGAAAAGAAAGAAAGGCACCGGCAGTGTATAGCATGGCTTCAAGAGGAAAACGACAACCAACATTACCTGTCATGACAAAGTTCATCATATGAAGTCTTCAGAGTAGGCATACTTCCATACAATCATTGTAAAGGTATCATTGTGTAGTCATTGTAAATACATTGTGGCCTGGGGGGGAAATTGTGCTAGTGTCCTCATGAGTTGAGGTGGTGTTGGGAGATCTAGGATCATCATTAGGTGTTTGTGTCAAAGTTGGGGTTATGGTCTAGTATATCTTCTTCTTCTGCATCATTCTATATCATTGTAAAGTGGACCATTTTCCCTGCTACGGGAGTCCGTTCTTCTTTTATTCTTCTATAGGGTGCTAGGGTGGTGCTAGGGTGAGTTGTAGCTCATTGGGTGTTGGGCCATCCGTTCAGTTGACTATTGAAGAATATCGGGCGTTGGAGCGTCCATCCAGTGGGAGTTGGAGAATAATGCTTTTCTAGATTCTAGGAAGTTGGAGCTTTATTTTCAATTGGAGTTGAATATTAAAGAATTATTAGAAAAGCATTAGGTGGTTTTTGTCCCAGAGTGGGTTTCCACCTTAAAAATTATGTGCATTTGTGTTCCTCTTGTTTGCTGCTATCATTATACAAACACTGATAATAATTGAAGATTAACTAATGCTCTAATTGAAAGAAATATTGATTCACCCCCGCCCCCCCCCCCCCCTCTCAGTATTTCCAACATAGACATTACCTCTCCCAACTTCAGTATTTATTCTCATATTGTGAAAATCTCCATCAGATATGGAATTATTCCTTCCTTTGGCAATCTCCATTTGTATAGTTTTTGTCTCAGGGATATTATTTCCTTTGTAGAACCTTTCGAGAACAGTTCCACCAATTTATCATATATTTCTTTTGAGGATTCTAGCTTTGATACATGGGGAATGAGAGAGTATTTTATGGATTTCATAAGAATCCTTTGGTCTCTTATATCTCCCTGCATGTATTTGATATATGCTATAATGTCTTCTTTTGGAGGTTGAATTGTGGATCCTTCTATGAATCCCATAACTTCATTTTCAATTAGCTTCATATTTGAGTAAGTAACTTTCTCCTTCAGCAGCTTCCTTGATGATGACGAAGAGGTTGGGACCTTCTTCTAAGATATAAATCTTCAATCTAGGTGTTCTGAATCCTTGATGGCAAGAGATATTTTCAAAAGATGATGTCCTCTTCAATCAATGTCTTGCATGAAAATCTTTGATGGAAAATATTGTTTTCTTGAAAAGTTGACCCTTTGAATGATATGAAGGTCTTTCATGAAAACATCTTGAGAACCTTTCTTGCAAAATTATTTGACTTTTCACCCAAAATTTTACTTTTTCTTCCTAGAATGTCTCTTTTTCAAGTAGCCCTTAAATTCAGCACCTTAGCTCTGAAACCAAGTTGAGAATTTGGAGGGCTAGTGATTAATTCAAAATTCTCTTATTGATAATTACTTGTGAGGATACTTGAGTTACTTATGTCTTCTCCTCATTATCTTATTAAATATTTCATCAAGTCAATTATCAAAAGACACGAGACACAAGAATTGGGCTCCTAGAGCCAGGGAAAAACCTCTCCTTCTTGGAGAGGAAAACCCATGAGAAATTCTTCCTATAGATTTTCAGATGACAAGTACCATGACCAAGATTTAGACCCTTGACCTATATATGCATCTAAGACCTTTTCCTTCTTTCTTTGATGTCCTTCAATGTTGATCCTTTTTTCTTTCATAAACTTGCATTGTTATGCACCAACACTTCATTCGAATATAGTTGAGACTTTCTCACTGCTCCTTCTCTTTGGAGTATCTTCAAGATTTTCCCAACTGCTCCAAATTTTCATGAAATTGTCTTGTTGTAGCTGCTTCAGGGCAATCTCTGAAACACATCAGAAATCCGCAGTGAAACTTGTCTTTTAATCTGCACTTAAATTGTTCTTTACTCCACACTTTAGTCTGCACTTTAGTCCACACTAAATTCTGCACTGAAGTTGGCACTGAACTCTGCACTTTAGTCCACACTGAATTCTGCACTGAAGTCTACACTTTAGTCCGCACTGAAGTCTGCACTGAAGCTTTGACCAAAACACATCAAACATCCACACTGAAACACATCAAACATCCACACTTTTCTTCCTAAAAAACATGAGTCTGCATTTGCTTCAGACTTATCCGCAATTTTCAACAGATGAATCCGAATTTTCTGTCCCTTTCTGCGCATCATAGGTGGGTATTAATAGTTGTTTTCCCCTGTATATAAGCCGACGTGACTTGTGAACCAATGTTACTATTTGGGAGCCGGCATGACTGTTATGAGGTCGACTTATCTAGTTGTTTGAAGACCGAATTGAGACATCATTGTTAGCCGATATTTCATTGTATATTGAGGGCTGATAATAGCCATTCTTTCACGGTTTATTGGACTAGGTTTTGGAGCATTTCATGATGACTAGGTTCTTCATATACATGACACTAAAAACACTTATAAACAGAAGATAAACCCTAAATAGACATCAAGAATAAGTCTATTAACCTAAGATAAAATCTTGCTCATGAAATCCATGAAGCAAGTACAACAAATATACATTTTATTATCTTTGTCTTCTTCTTTACATAAAATAAATAATTACATAGTCAATATGAAGACTGACCTAGTTACAGTTTTCAACAACCTCCTAAAGAAGTTTGTATAGGTCCACTAATGTCACTATGAACCAATTGCAAATGCTTGTTTGCACGCCATGAACTTGTTGGAAAAGTATCGTGACTTTGTTTACCATAAATGCAAGCTTCAAATTTTTCATTTTCTTTCTTGAAGGTCGGAAGTCCTTTAACCATTCCCTGCTTTTGAAGTTGAGAGAAACTATCAAAATTTAAATGTCCATATATCACATGCCACAACCTTAGTGGTGAAATATCTGTACTTGTTGCTCCTACAAAGTCATAATTTCATGGAATAATTGTTCCTTTCATCCTTAAAAGTTTTCTATCTTCATACCATGTCATGCTTGTCTTCATATTCTTTTTTATTGAGTTGATTTTGACTAGACCATCGTCCATAACAACTTGATGTCCTGTTTGTCGAATCGTGACTAAAGACAACAAATTATTTTTTAAAGTTGGTACATACCAAACATTTGAAATCATTTTTTCTCCAGTGTCATGAAGGGAAATGTTTACTACACCTTTTCCACTAGGAGTGTGTCTTGTATCATCAGGAAGAAAGATTAAATTGAGGTAGCATTGTTGAAAGTTCCAAAAGAAGTCACGTCAAAAATTCATGTGTTTTTTTTCCCATGTATCTAAAATCAAAGCATATTCATAATCACTTTTAAGATATGTTGAGACCTGTAATGTTGTTGATTCTGAACTTTGAAGTGTAGTAAAGACATATTTTGAGCCATCATCGTCTTGATCATTAGAAAATTATGCCACGTGTTGGTGAAACTTAGGAATTTTGTCAATAGAATTTCCACAATCTTCAGCATAATGACCAACTTTGTTACATATTCTACAAATAATTTTACTGAAATCTCTTCCTTTGCCTTGACTTTGTCCTTTGCCTCTGCTTTGATTTTGTCTTCTTCCTTGAATTTGTCCTCTTCCTTGAGTGTTGCCTTTTCCTTGACTATTTCCTCTGCCTTGAAAGTTGCCTCTGCTAGAATTGTTGCCTCTATTAAAGTTGTTCCCTCTACCTTGACTTCTACCATGACCTTGTAAACTATGTGATCCTGGATTTTGATTTATGTGCCCTCTTCCTCTACCCCTAGAATTGTCAGTTGAAGATTTACTAGTGTTGGCCCCTGTGAGGAAGACATCTTCCTCAATATCTTTCTTCTTCTCAAAATTTTTGTCATGTTGACTTATAATTTCACTTAACTCGTCAAACTTTGACTTCTCTAACTTTCCAGTTACTTGTAAATTTTCCAAAAAATGTGTATATGAAGAAGGAAATCCATCAATAAAAATTGTAGTCATGGAACTATCATCTACTGCTTGAAATCCATCATTTACTAATTCCTGCTTAATGTTCTTAAGTCTAGAAATATATTCAAGTACATCTCCTCCTTCAATCAATTTTTGTTGAAGAAACTTCAATTGAAGATCAACTTTCTTAGGTTCATGTTGTGTATCAAACAAATCTTTAAATGTTATCAAAGTAGACCATGCATCAAACACATTTTCAATGTGAGCATACATTTCATCATTAACTGAAGATTTGATTAATTCTAATGCTTTGGCATTTTTTATCTCCCATAAGCTAATAAAGTTGCAATTGTAGGTTTATTTGGTTTAAAATCACCATCACATGCATCTCACTAAAGTTCATTATAAATCAAAGTGCTTTCTATGAGCCTTTTCCATGTCTTGTATGTCTTTTCACCTTCAAGTTTGTGAAAATCAGAAAATAAGTTTACCATATTAGACATTGTAAAATTATATGTATGCACCAAGATGGATCAAGCACCAAAAAAAGAAGATGAGAAACACACCATACACAACACCAATCAAAAAACGATCTATCGGGCCTTGGGCTTTGTTGGCGTTGGAATCAACACTTGGACTGTAGCAAGCGCCTGACCAGACACATCCTAAAATTTAAGACAATTTAATGATTTGTTTTATGGGATTGGTAGGTGGTATAAAGTTTGATTCACTAAAAAGAGATTTCAATCAAATCCACAATTCTACTAATGAGGGTATTGGGTTTGATGTGGTAGAAAAAGAGTGAGTTTGGAGCCTATGAGGGGAAGAGAATGTGAAATGGAAGAAGAAACAGTGGGTCTTCAAGGCAGAAATCCACCGCTTTTGGTAGAAAATAACACAAGTAGCAATTTGTCAATATTTCAACAAGAGAAAGCCATTTCTAGACTTACAATATTCTCACAGAACTATCATGGAATATAATTGCTATGAGTGATGCTCTTTACATTGTCATCATGTATATTTTATCAAGAAAACTCATTGTGTGAGACTAATAAAATTTGACAAAACACATGAACATGTCAAGAGACTGATAAAAACACATAACAATATAAGGAATTACAAGCTGCCACTGAAGATAATAAGATATGGAAACACAAGAGAAGATTCACAATACACACACCAGACTAATAATAAGTCCTCATAAGTTTCTTCAATTTTATTCACCGAAAAGAGTACTGGTCATATGAGCCAAGATTCTAAAATCACCAACCAACCACTTTTACATAGTAGTTTATCACATATATACAAAAATAATAAACTGTCATATCCACAGAAGGAGTAAACATATTCCAAAAATTTATTATGATCTCGTGCAAGAGATGAGGCTTATCCTAAAACTTTAATACAAAGTGCTATGACATAATGAAAATAATAGCATCAAGCCTAACAATTCGAAGTGGTTTGTATGATGTAGCAGTTTATGGGAAAACTCCTCTTCTGTTCTGGTGCAACCAACTCCACAAAAAGTGTAAACAACAGTGAAAATGGCGTGTGGTTGTCCCTTGAATGTTTCCTAGTGCTTTGTAGAAACGTGTTGGTACTAAGAGTAGTGGTAGAAAACTGTTTCAGAGAAACTATGTTGATGTTTCGTTGTTCCTTTCCTTCTTTGGTGGAAAACCCTTTGTAACAGCATAAAACCAGAAACTTTTTGGATAGAATAGCGGAGTTTCATTTTATGAGATATTACAAAGAAACCCTTTGAAAAAGGTTTAAATGATAGGGGAGATGTGGAGAAGAATGAATGATAAGCGGGAGGAAAAAGCCTTTTAGACATATATCGCAATCAAAAATCGGGTGGGAGCATTTAAACTTAAGACACAAACAGGAGAAAAATTGATTTACAATGGGATGATGACGTGGAAAAGAAGTGGGGCCGATCGCAGATTGTGCATCGTAAGTTTTATTATGAAACATGAGAGTTAAACGTTGAAACTGGAGAAGTATGATGTGTGATGTGAACAGAGGGACGTGTCATGACAGACGATGGGGCTGCCCACAAATCGCAAATCGGAAGTTTTGAGGGAGCAGAAGTGAATGCGGGAAGTGAAATTTGCGAAAATGCAATGCGAAAGGTGGGTGGGGCCCTTTAAACGACTTTTCAAAGCAAAAAGTGAAAAATTTGTTAAGTCATGGTAATATGATAAAAACATGCCCAAATCATAAATAAAAGGTTTTATAACGTACTCGAGACGTATCAAATATAATTATAGGTCCCAGTCAATATCGCAAGTCGCACTTCGGGGGTTTTGTAGGAGATGGCAATTGTACGTGAATGGAAGTTAAAACTGCGAAGAGCCGATTGCGATATTGAAAGGTAAGGGGTCCATAATTTTTATTAAGTGTGGTAAGTTATATCATATAATATATGATATAACCAAGGTATTTTTGTGGTGTGGGTAAAAATTGTGATAAAGGAATATATGGTAAGTTACAAAGGAAATATGATATGGTTGTTGATGGCTGTGCGGAGCTGCTTTTTAACTATAAAATTTGGATTTTATGAGTTAAAAAGGGATTTTGAAAAGGGAAATGAGAGGCTGGACTCTGGGTTTTTGGGAAAATGAAAGGTGAAAGAGGGAAAATGAAATTAATGAAGGTAGAAATGAAATTTTCTCACCCCTACACTTTGACAGCGACACTTTCATCTTATAATCTAACTGAAAAGGCAGATTGATTCCTTGGAGAATGATGACCAGACTTTGAAAATCTTTGGAAAAATTGCAGTGCTAACAATGGCTCCTATTGGGGATGAAGTCCTCCCTGTGAGGCTTCAAGGACTGTAGACTCATTGCATTAAATACTTTTGAAACTCAAAAGACTTCTTGAAAATTAAGACTAGGACTGACCATTGACTGACTAGACTCAAGAATGACCATATATGCAGACATAAATACCATTGGGCATGGAGTTTATTGACACATCACACCAGCTATTTACAATGGAGTGACTCAATTGACTTACTAAATAAAGAATTTCTTAAGAAAATGATCGTTGACTGGGCCTCCAGTCAGCTGATCATCATCCAGATGTTTGAGCAGAAAAGTATTATTTTCCACAACTTCAGCAATTCTAAATGGCCCAAACCACAGATTGTCGAACTTACCATACTTTCAATGGTCTTCTCTTCTAACATCCCAATGCAGCACCAAATCATTTTCCTGAAACAACTACTGATTTTCTCTTTTATCAAAAACATATTTGATTTTAGCCTGATTCTTCTATACTTTTTCCAGCAATGATTCTCTGATTTGGTGTGCTTTTATCAACTGTAGCATTCTCCTTTGGATTGGATTTTCATTATCAACTTCATCCTGTAGGAACTTCATCACAGGAATAGATAATTGCAAAGGCATTACGTCATCAGTACCATATACAAGCTGAAATGGAGACATTCCAATTGACTTTTTACCACTTACTCTATCTTCCCACAGAGCATGTATCAGCTGAGTGTCCCAATTCCTCTTATTTTTAGGGACCATTTTTTTAATAATCCTTACCAAAATTTTATTGGATGACTCGGCCAATCCATTACCTTGAGGGTAATAAGGCGTGGAATGATCCAATTCAATCCCATATTGCTGAAAAAAGTTGTACATCTTAGTAGACTTAAAGGCCATTGCATTATCAGTTACTAATTTCTATGGACAACCAAACCTTGACATAATATTTTCCAACATAAACTTAATAATTACCGTATCAGTAGCATTCCTGGTTGGTATAGCTTCAATCCATTTAGTGAAATAGTCTGTCACTGTGAGAATACATCTATGCTATCCTGATGAAGGTGGATGAATTTCATTGATGAAGTCTAGCCCCCACTGTTGGAAAGGAACATCTGTTGAAATAGGAATGAGAGGTAATGGTAGAAATTTCTTTTTGCCAGCAAATTTATGACATTCGACACAGCTCATGAATTTTGCAAAGACATCAGAGAAAAGAGTTGGCCAATAATAGCCAGATCTTAAGATTTTGTTTGTGGTGGCTCTCTAATACAAATTCCCTCCACACTCTCCTGCATGTATCTCTGTCATAATATCCTGGGATACTGCTTCATCTACACATCTTAACAAGACTCCAACAGGATCTTTCCAATAAAGATGGTCTTCCAAAGTGTAATACTTCACAGCTCTTAATTTAAAAGCTATTCTTTTAGACTTCTCCATTTCAAGTGGACAGTTGAAATTTAACAAAGAGTAAACTATATCTGTGTACCAATCTGAATTAAATATTTCGGGATAATTAGCAATACCTTCTCCATATTCTCCTTCAGCTTCCTCTACATTCAGATTTAAAGCTTTGCAATTAGATTCATCCATCAAGAGAGCCAAGTCATGACCCTTTATTAATTTAGTTGGTTTGATTTCAACATCAAATTCCATAATTTTAGTTAGCCATCATCCCCTTCTGCCATCTGTATCTAGTTGTAGCAACACATCTTTGACAGTGATATCGGGCACAAAAGCAATTATTTTTTAATGTAGCACATAAACTCAAAAATAATTCAAAGCCTTAACTAGTGCATATGCTTGTTTTTCAGTCATGTTGTACTTTAATTCATCATCCCTTAAAGCACGAATGAAAAATGAAATATGTTGCTCCAAACCTTCCTTTTTCTTCTGTAGTAAGACAACTGCAATTGTTTCTTCTGAAGCATATGAAAAATCAGAAAATCCTTTTCAAAATCAGGACTAATCAAAACTAGAGCTTCATTCAAGGTAGACTTAATTTCTAAAAAATAATTCTTTGCTTCATCTCGCCATTTAAATTATGCATCTTTTTTCAACAAGACATTTATATGTTTGATCAGCTCTGCAAAGTTAGGAACGAAATGCCTCAAAAAATTGATTTTCCCTAAAAATGATTACAATTCCTTTTTATTCCTTGGCAAACCAATCTTTTGAATAGCCTCTACTCTTCCCGGATCAATACAAATGGCAGTTTCTGTTACAATATGCCCCAATAACTTACCTTATTGGACAACAAAAGATGACTTTTTTGGGTTTAAGGACAAACCAAACTTTTTGCATTTGTCAAAAACTTGTTTCAAATGTTTCAAGTGGTCTTCATCATATTTTGAATAGACTATGATGTCATCTAGATAGATAACCACAAATTTGTCCTTTTCTCCCGTAAAGACAATATCCATTGCCCTCTAAAAGGTTGCGCCTGCATTCATCAAACTAAATGGAATTTTGTTGTGCATGAATGTGCCCCAGGGTGTGGTAAATGTTGTCTTTTCTCTGTCTTGACTGTCAACTAAAATTTGATTATAGCCTAAAAATCCATCAATCATTGACAGTCTTTTGGATCCTACAACCTTCTGCGAGATATAATCCATCTTGGGTAGTGGATAGTTATCTTTAAATGAACATCGGTTCAAGTTGTGAAAATCGACACAAATCCTTATCTCTCCATTCTTTTTTCTGACCGGAACTATATTAGCTACCCAGTTAGAAAATCTCATAGGCAGAATGATCTTTGCTTCCCATAATTTTCTGATTTATTTCTTAATGATTGGGAGCAGCATGGGATTGATGTGTCTGATTTTTTGTGCTACAGGATTTGCATCTATTTTTAAAAGGATCTTGTGCTCCATTACGCTCCTATCGTAAGTTTTCAACTCACTATAAGACCATGCAAAAATATCAGCAAATTACTTCAGCAGTTTGATATATTTAGTTCTGGTTTCAAGAGAAAGGAATTTGAACACCTTTATTAATCTTGGCTGGTCTTATGTACCAATGTTACATTCTATTATACTCTCTCCATCAATTTTGCTTTCATGCTTGGGAAAAACATCATTATTATCAAAAAGTATTTCTAAAGGAACTAAACCCTTAGGAATGAAGTTAGTTTTCGGATTTATAATGTTCTTCCCTGCCATGGTTTTCTTAAAAGGGTTGTTTTTTGGTTTTCAACAACCTTCTGCTCATCATCAATTTGTATGTCTACAAACTCTTCTACACACTCTGAAAAATTCTGAATATCCCTATCATCCTCAAACACTTTCCAATGCTTCATGTTATCAGGAATTGAAGGTCTGTTTTTTATTTGAACATCATAGGCTGCCTTGACATCTAAAGGAACTTTGAAATTACTAGCACCAAATGCTAGTGAATCAGCAATTTGATTTTCTTCTCTAGTGACAAAATTTACATTAAATGCTGAAAATTAATGCACAATCAAATCCCAGACTTCATTCCTATAATTCTTCAATTTGGAAATTTCTACTTGGTAATTGTTTCTCACCTGCTTAATCACCAACTCTGAATCACCAAAAGCAATTAGTTTTTCTGCTCCCAGATCTTTCGCTGCCTTCATACCCAACACAAGTGCTTCATACTCAGCAGTGTTGTTAGTGGTGGAAAATTGTAGTTTGTATGATATGGTCACCTTATGCTGAGTAGGATAAATGAGGACTACACCGGATTCTGATCTCTCTCTTGATGAGGCTCCATCAAAGTACAATTTCCAAATCTGTCCTACATCTTAATGTTGCTCATTTGCACCTTGAAAGTATTGTTTTTCACTTATTTCAAGCTGGAAATCATTATCATCAGTAGCAAAGGGCAGAATTGATGACCCTAATTCTTTTCTTCAACACATATGGGATGGTTTGATGGATTGTGTTGATCACTAATGATGTAGGCCATTTGAGTTTCCCTATACAACCTTCTGAATTCCCCTCCAAATATTGGGATGGTAGCATATGACATGTCCATCTGAAGGGTACCTCCCAATTTCTTAGACCAAGATCTAGAAAGTAACACCCCAAATCTGGAAGGAATGTCGGCAACCACAATGTCCATCACTAAGCTCTTCATAGGCAGCTGGGTAAGGGAAACAACCAAATCCTTAATCACTCTTAGACACTTGACTTTTTTGGAGTCAAAGGTGTAGAGGTCGTGGTACTGCTTGGTGATCTCTAATCCCAATTCTTCCATCACTTTCTTTGGTATAAGATTGTGGGAAGCTCCAGAATCTAACAGACAATTATGCAGCAATTTTTCATGAATATTGAGTGACATGTAGAAAGGCGATGAGTTACCATCATTTTGGTCTTTGACATGACAACCTAGATAAATAGTGGGATGCTCATCCTCAAGGTTGAATGAATCAAGAGCGAGAGGAGGTTGTAGCAAAATTTTGAAAGACTCTTTATATGCTGGATTTTTTAATAATTCCAGGAGTGGGACTGGAATTTTGATTTTATTCAATTCAGATTTGAAAATGAAATAAATTGGAGCTAATTCCTTATTTTCTCCAGTAATTTTAACAATTGGGGTATAATTTTGAGGTGGAGGAACCTCATTTACCTTGGCCTTTTGTTTATCATCTTGTTTATCTGAATCTGATTTTTGTTGAGGCTACTGAACAAGACCTTTGGACCTGAAAGGGTGATTTATGTTTTGAACTTCTTGCTATTTTTGTCATTCTGTGCATAAATTTGAGCATTCATATCATCAGAAAACAAACAAATCCTTGATCTATCTTCATATTCCTGCAATGTCAAACATTTTGACTGTGAAGTATCTCCCACAAGGTTTATTTCTTCATTTTCTCCCTCATATCCTTTTTCTTCTTCTTCAGCAAAGTTATTCAAAGGAGGTTGACATTTTGATCATCAGCATTCCTCCTTGGGCGTTGTAGGATTTGTTGAGGCTGAAAAGGCCTCCTGAAGGGATCATGATTTCTATTAGCTTCGTTTTGATTGGCTCTAGTGGCTGGTTTATTTTCTACCTCTAATTTTGACATCTTAGAGGCAAGTTCCTTCATAAAATTGGACATTTGATCGATATTTTCTTCTGTTGAAAGAGACTTAGAAGAAGAATGCTTTTCTTCTTTCATCTTCTTTTTGTCTTTTGCTGCCATTTCTTCCTCCAATTTTAATTTATTAGAAGCCATGAGATTGGACTGCACTCCAATTGCAGCCTCCTGCATACTTTTCAGTGTCTATGCTTTTTCAGCCCTCAACCATAAGGCAAACTCATAATCTAAAGCATTTGCAAAATTTATCATTGTTGTGGTTTCAGTGGGTTTATTTTCTTCAGGAATTTTCTAATAAATATTATTAAACCTCTTAGTAAAATCAGCTAATGATTCATCTGATTTCTTCTTCAGAGTTCTGAATTCTGTAAGATAATAGACATAGTCTTTCCTATCACCCCAATGCTTCACAAATATCTCTTCTAATTCATCAATTCTTTTTATTGAATTTGGAGCCAAACTTATAAACCATTTTCGAGCTTCACCATCCAAGCTCTGAACAAAGAGGCTTGACCAGACATCTTCATGTTCAATATTCTGATTGTCAGCATAACTATAGAAATCCACTAAATGTTCCTCAGCAGAAACTCCTTCTCCCTCCCCAGTTTATTTTGGAAGATATTTTAAATAATCTCCTTGAGGAAGTGGATGCAAGGGTTGAGGGAGAAAAAGTGGTGCATATTTCGAAGCCACTATCTGATGCATCCTTGTAAGGGTAGGCTAAGCCATATTTTGTTGATGTGTAGTTGATGTAGCTATTTGAGAAATAGGAATTACAATGGGTGAATTCTGATTCTGATTTAGGACAGCAGAAAATTGGGGATCTTGAGTTGATTTTTATGGCTTTGGAACTAAAAATATTGGGTTTTCAAAAATATGAACAGAGGATGTCTTGACTTCTCCTTCAATAGAAGAATCATAATCTAAAGTTGTCTCTTGAGGGGATGGAGTTAATTCAGCTTTATTTTGCTGAGCAAGGAAATCAGATAAGTTAAAAGTAAGATATTTAGGTACAGACTCTTCAAGTGGATGAGAGGAAGATGACCCAACAACTGGATTTGGAGAAAAAGGAAAATACTCTTGCTGAGGGGTGATAAGAGACAGGTATTCAGGATGAGTCTGAAGGAAATTTAAAATAGTCTTGAAGTCTTCTTCAGTCAAAATATCCCTATCAAGAAAAGGTGCAATAGCCAATACTTGTTATAATTCCCCTTCAATCAGCACAAACTCTTTTGATTTATTTTCAACACTTAGAAATTCAGTTTCTTCCTCTTTGACTAGAACAATAATTATTTCAGATTTACTAGGTGATGAGTAAGAAAAAATTTCAGTTGAGCCTAGGTTAACAACATCCACTTTATTTTCTATAGGAGTAGCTTCAACTTGATATTTTTCAGTAGAATTTTTTGAAACTAAAACCTCTTTAGATTCTAAAGTAGATGAAGGTACCTTTTTCTTTGGAACATACTTTTTGTTTACCTTCTTCACTGACTGAGATGTGGCTTCAATTGATCTTTGTTTTCATTTAGCATCTTTGATTATTTTCTTTGGGTCAACAACTGGAGTCACAGTTGGAGATCTCTGATTCCTCCTTCTAGAAGGAGGTCTTGAAACCCCTCTTCCTCTTTGTGGAGTCGCCAGGTGAACAAATTTGCAGTCTTCTTCAGGTCACCAATTCTTGTTCACCATCAAGAACTAATTATCAGCAATTCAAAACAAGTGGGACCAATCGCAGATCACGCATCTGAAGTTTTATTATGAAACACAAGAGTTAAACGTTGGTGGAAAACCCTTTGTAATGGAAAAAAACCCTAAAATTTTTGGGTAGAATGGTGGAGTTTTATTTTATGAGATATTACAAAGAAACCCTTTGAAAAAGGTTTAATTGATAGGGGAGAGGTGGAGCAGAATGAATGATAAGGAGAAGGAAAAATCCTTTTAGATATATATCGCAATCATAAATCGGGGTGGGAGTGTTTAAACTTAACACTTTGCACCTGGAACTTCTCTGTTATTCAATATATAACATCAAGGGAATATACTTTGACACCATAACCTCAACTAGCTACCATTACACTAATCCATACAAATAGTACCCTTCATTAAAACATGAATATGTAGGGCACATTATAACAATGCATCAATAGCTCAATCAACAATGTTAACAAGCAATGTACTCTGCCTCTATTCTCTATCATGGACACATAGTGCACAGACCATCACTCTGACTCTAAAGATAAGGATTATGCAAATCGCATGTTTGTATTCATAAAAAGCAACAACAACAAAACAATTTGCTACTACTACAGGTATGCACAACGCACGATATCAGGGCCCCTAGTTGATCCACAATATTACTCTTCCTCCCAAGTTTGATCCAATGCACCAACAATATGTTAGTGTGCAATGGTGTCCGGTCTTCACTACATGCTACAAGGGGCTCATTCTTTGGCCCATTACTGTGAAGTGGTACATACTATGCTCTACCTCTATACACACATATTTTAGATCATACACATGAGTATATTCTATTTTCAAACAATGCACATAGGCATGTATTATTATTATTGTTGTTTTTGTTGTTGTTTTGTTTTTGGGCTATGTGCATTGTCTAACTCAAGTCATGCATTATGTCTTGGTCCATCAAATCACACAAGAAAGAGGTCTTTGTTATACACACAATCACACACTCAAATTAGATCTAGACAAAACAACCATTTCAATGTGTTCTTACCATGGACATATCAATTAATAGTTGAAGTCGACCTATTCAAGTTGTTGGAAGTTTGGACCAAATCATAGGGTCAAATGATGTCCAGAACAATGTCACAAAAAAATCATATAACAATGTTCCTCCCGCAGCCTATACACATATTGTTATCGTCCTAAGCACGTGGCATTAAATCACCATTGAAAATGTTTATGGAATTCACCTTAGCAAAATGATTCAAATATCCTGCACATGAACAACAAATTTTGTCACCTTCATCCATAGGCTAGCAATCAATTTCTTTATGGTTTTCCCTCAATATCAAAACAAGTTTGATTTGTTTTACGACAAGATTTGTGCACAAACATCCATTAAACACACACGAGTATATTGATCGCTCAACATCCTGTGATGAATGATCATTGTTGTTGAAAAAATTAGCGAGAAAAGGGTTCCCTGATTTGTGCCTTAATCATAGGAGTCAAAATGAGTTCCTTAAAATTAGGAGATTCCCTATAAATTAGGGCAAGTTCCTATCATTTATACATCAGTCCCGAAAAATTAGGACAAGTTACGATGTAGTTAACTAATGTGTTGAAATTGAAATTCGAGTTCATGATTTTCTAGTGTGAGTTGTTTGAGGAAAAACACAAGTCATTGAGTTTCAAGTTGTTTACTTGAATTACGATGAGTTGCATGAGAAGTTAACTCATGCTAACTTAATAAATCACAAAATCATTCCTCAAATAAAAAACTTACTAATTTTATCCATTCAAATTTCCTTTAAAAAGAGGAACAAAGGCACAAGTTTAATCATTGTTTTGTTGAGCACGAGTTGGTGAGACCAAGCAATAGTAAGCATGAGTTTTTGTATGGATATTGTTAGAGAAAGAGTGTGCAATAGAATATTTTGCACAGGTTGGTAGAGGGAAGAAAATATTAGCAGTCTTGCAAGGGTTTAAAGCTTAGATCAAGCAGGAAAGATAAGTGTGTCTTTTAGTTTAAAACAATTGTATTTTGTAAGAGATCAATTTCTAATTTTTTTTCTATCAATAAAATTCTCATCAAGCATAGGGTTTTCCTAGTTGGGTTTTGTAACAGACCCTGGCTAAAAGTTCATGTAATAAAATTTAATAAATTAAAAAATAATACCACGGTTAAGGGGCACTTATTACAAGCTGAATGTTAGGAAATATATCCTAGTGGGTATCACTTGATATGTTGATGGCTAAGGGTAACTTGGAAAAGGCAATGGCTAAGGCTTTGAAAAGGAAAAAAGGTATTTTTTGTACATTCATTTACGAAAATAAAGGAAATTAGGAAAAAGGTAAGGTGAAAGGTCATATCTTGCATGTGAGGAAAAAATGAAGGAAAATAATGGAAAATTGAAGAAATTAGAGGCATCATCAATAAAAACACCTCAGAGCATCAGTTGGTAGCCTTTTATCAGTTCATTTTCAGAATTAGACTCAGAGAGGAGAAGAGAACCAAGAGGAGAAAGAGATCAAGCAAGAAAAGGAAGGAAAAGGAAAGGAAAGGAAAGAAAATAACAAGCAAGTAAAGGAAAAGAAAGAAAATATCAAGCAAGGGAAGGTTGGAAAAAGTAAGATTCAGCAAAAATTATTGCAGGTTACAGATTGCATGTATGAATCCCTAGTTGGTTTTGACATGCGTGGTATGTGCATGTTGGTATTTTGGCTCTTTTGTTGTCATTGGCATGGTTTTGTCGGGTTTTGATAATGGTTTTCAGCCTTGCCTCGCAATTTCTAGATAGCCATGGTGTGATGGGATTGTTCTCGGTTTTGAGCTTTGGAATTGTCAAAAGGTTTCAGAATCTGGGGTGGAGGTGATCTCAAGAAATTTCCTAAAGTCCTAAGAATCCCTTAACCGGCAATGGCAGGATACAAGGTAAATCCTGAGGGTGGATACAATAAAATTCCTCAAGGATGGTGAAGGAATCCAAAGGCATTCCAAGCTCGGTTTGGTTTTGCGATCTCGGGGCCGATTTAGGTGAGATCATAGTATGGTGAGGGTGGATGTGGTTTAACCTCTGGATTCCCTTTATTGTTTTGGATTGGTTTGTCCCATAAGATCCCATATCCATGCTTGGAATATAGCACGGGGGTGACTAGATGAAAGAAACATTTGGTTCAGCCATGTCTATGGTTGGGTGGTACGTGGAAGTCTCGAACCTGGTTGGCTCTTGCCTATGTTTAATGAAAGCTAAGTTCTCTTTATTTTGATTGGTAAATGTAATTTTTATTATGTGGCTTTAATGGTTGTTATCTTATGGTTATTTATATGTCTATATGTTGGTTAAAGCATGGAAATATGACTGGTTTTAGTCATGGATATTTTCATGTTTTTACTTGTAACTGAAAGAATAATGGATGCAATACCTAATTGATGTTAACATTTCTAATGGGAGAGGGTGGTGATCCTTCTTGTTAAGTCTCATATGATTTTTTAGTCCCTTATGCTCAAACTTGATTTCATGACCTGTAGGTTGCTTATCTACCAAGTGTTTGATGGAATGTCAGTCCTGGTTGGGGATGGTTAGGTCTAGTCGTGGTTTCAGTTCTGGTTTATAATAATTTTAGTCATGTATTTTATGAGTTCTGAAAGTTATATGGATTTCTCGGCAGAGGCATATCCCTAGCCCTGAAAAATAGCCTTAAATTCTAGAGTCGTTGGCACAACACTGAACAAAAAATTCCATAGTCGCATGGAGGCAGACATGTGGGAGCGAATGGGGGTTTCCAATCGCATGGAGGGCTTGACAAGGGAGCGACTAGGACTATAGCTCAAGGAAAAGTTAAGTTGGCTCAAGGGATGGACACCTAGAGGGGTTGGGTTACTCCTGGAGGGTCCTGAGGCACCTGAGGGAAGTCAGTAAGGTTTGTTTTTTCGACTCCATTTCATTAAGGTCACCTAGGAGGTTGATTCTTTTCATATCAACTCCTCATCTCATGTGTACCCCGGGTAAGCCGATGAAAGTGGGTAGATATGAGGGGAGGGGTTCATTACAGGTGGTATAATATCAGGTTGTGCTCTCTTTGGGAAAATTCTGATGTTTTCAAGGTCTATTTATCATGCATGGGGTCAGGGTATATCATTGGTATGGTCATCCATGATGGTGTATATTGATATGTTGTTATATGGATATGTTTATGATTATACTTGTACATTCTAATGTGGACTGATCTTGCATATGAGATAAGACTCCCCTGAACGTCAATGAGGTATGGATTTGATTTTGGTATCTATTTGGTTTATCTGACATGATATACTTACAGGAAGAAGGGAATCAAGGATGACAAGTAAAATGGTACACTATAGTTCCTGTGACTCTCCCTACAGATCAATTGGGCAAAAAGGAGATGAGAATTCTCCTGGTGTAGCAAATTCATTGAGGATCTTGAGGGAAGAGATCAGAAGTTTTAAGTTTGATAATGATAAGTTGGTTGAGGCTCATGAAAGACTTGCAATGGCTCAGAAAAAGCAAATAGAGGTTAGTGCAGCGATTATTTAGAGCTTATCATAGTTGCAGAAATAGGGACATATGAGGATCACAAGAGCGGGAGGAAAAGACTAATGGAGCCTATGGTAGCAGGTCTCGGTCCGGATACAAGTTGGATAGAGGGGACACATTTAGAGGTGGCAGATCATTGGACACACCTGACAGGAGGATTGGTATGTTTGGGAATTATTCTAGTTTATCTTCTAGGAGACATCATCATAGTCGTCACCATCATCATCCTTATAGGATGGGAGAGTATTTTCCAAAGGAGTTCAATAAAATCAAGCCTCCTACATTCAATGAAGAGATGAAGAAGTCATAATATGCAGAGGCATGGTTGCTTGGGATGAAAAAGTTCTTCATATTGCATAGATATATAAAGAAAATGAAAGCCAAGATAGCCAATTTTATACTTAAAGGGAAAGCAGATATCTGGTGGGAGGTTGTGAATAATGTTAAAGGTATTCGGGAGGATGAATTGACTTGGGATGATTTTGAGAGGCTCTTCAAGAAAAAGTACCTATTAGAGAGGTACTATGATGCCAGAGCTAAGGAATTTTATGAGTTGCAGATGGCCTCCATGAAAGATGATGAGTATACTAGTAGGTTCCTAGAGTTGTTGAGATATGTGCCTTACCTCAAGGAGGAGAAGGCCAAGGCTTAGAGATTCATCAGTGAATTGCTAGTAGCATACATAGAACAGATTTAGTTCGATGAGCCTAGATTGCTAAAAGAAGCCATTCGAAAGTTGAAGCATTGTTATGAGATTCAAAGCACAAATTGAGCCTAAGCGTGACTTGAATGGAAATGAGAAAGATAAAGTAATATGGCCACCAAAGTGGGGAAGACATTAGGATGCAAGTGAGAAAGAAAATGTGGTTCCTTACAAGAAGCTCAATACAGTTGAGAAGGGGCATGGATTGTAGCCTAGAGAGCAGCAGACTAGAGGTGATGGTAGATCACTATTGCAATGTTAGATATGTGGCAAAGATCACCGCAAGAAGGATTTTCCACTATACCAAGGTGGTAGACCTCAACTCTATAGTTCTCATGAGGTAGAGATAGTTGGAGATGTTGGTCATAGAATTCCTTGGATTTATGGAGTTGCGGACAACATGCAGGTGGATCACTAGGCATCTATCATTAAGATGGACTATAGGCTTTGTGATCAAGTTATTTCTATTTTGATTGATCCTAGATCTAATTATTGTTATGTTAATCCTAACCTGGTGGATAAGTGTGGCTTGATAAAATAAGTGCATGCAAAATCTTGGTCGGTGCATTTGGCTACAGGTACTAAGAAGAGAGTTCACCATTGGGTAAGAGCTTGTGCATTTGAGTTAAATGGTATGCCTAAAACATCACATTTGAATGTACTACCATTGGGATCGTATAACATGCTTTTGGGAATGGATTGGATGTACCTTCACAGCACCAAAGTGGATTTTTATGAAAATTCCATTGAGTGCCTGGATGATAATGGAGAAAATATAATTGTGTAGGGAAAGAAGAAACCTACATCAGTAAGGATGGTCACCTCTATGCAGGCTAAGCGCAGTTGTAGAAAAGGTTGTGAGATGTTTTCAGTGCATATTTCCAGTGACAAAGGTAAGGATGTTGAGGATGCATAAATCTTCCAGAGGTATCCTGAATTGCAACAGTTTCAGGATGTCTTCCCAGCAAAGATTCCAGAGTTACCTCCTCACAGGAAAGTGGAATTTTCTATTGAGTTGGTACCAAGGGTAGCGCCAGCAACAAAGGCACCTTATGTAGAAATTTTAATAATAGCTGAATTATTCACCGAGATTATCCTGATTACACACTATTTAAGCTTCATGCATAATACATAACCTCTTCTACAATCGATCATCAATTTGCGGAAATAGAAGCAGTCGCATGCGCACATTAAAACATAATCAAGCACACATATAACACAGTATGTAATGGGGAAAGCTTACAGCTGAAAACCCCCAACTATCTGTATATTATAATGATAGAGAACATGTAACAATACATAGCACAAACTCCTCACAAGCTCTTAGTACTATCTCCAATTGTTACACACAAAACAAGCTCAGATCATGCACATCCCATGCTCCAATCTGCTCCACCTGTCTGCCTGCCTCTACTGCGCAATCCAAGATAAAGAATGATGAGATCCAAGTTCGAATCCCACTGGCTTGTACTACACAATTCTCATTGGCAATCTCAATCAATGTGTGTGCAAATCTCATGCACAACTATAGTCACAACAAATAGTAGACTCACCCTTTCACCCACCTCTAACACTGGTCTCCATTGAACTGTCCATGCATTGCAGTTAACTAATGTATTATTTAGTTGATTTATGAGTTAATAATTAGTGAATTAATTAATAATTAATTCACACCACTCATCACTAGTGTATTTATCAGTTAGACTAAATACAACTAGTTCAACTAAGTTGAACCGAACACAACTCCACCAACTGTCTCATCAACTCCACCAAACTCTGCCACATGAGTTCTAACTAAAGTCAACCATGCAATAGCTCAACTAAACCCTAGGAATAGCGTAATTCCTTCTTTCAGCTTCATGTGCCACATCCGTAGCTCGAACTGAAGTGCTATAAGAGGATAAGATAATGTTTATAGTCCAAATATTAGTAAGAGCTAATAATATTCGACTGATCTATTTTTAGACTGGCAGTCTAAAAATAGACTCTGCCCAGTATGTCTAAAAATAGAGGTCCATCTATTTTTACCAACTTGACCAACCATCCACAAATAGCATCCCTCAACTTATAGAACATGATCCATATGTCTAAAAATAGACATAGTCTAAAAATAGACTTTGCGACAAAAATCACCTGTGTGGCCCCCACCTAGTTTTGGTGATCACTTTCCAACTAGGATCAGGAAAGATGTTTCAGGATGCCTCCTTCACTGTTTCTTGTTGCCATCTTCAACACTCCCTCTCAACAAGAAAGGACTATCTTTGCATGCGACATGAAACTCCATGCATTCGCCCTGCAACCTTCACAAGCGCCATGCAACTCCATGCATCTGCTCTGCAACTCCTCTGAAACTGAATAGGCTCCAAACAACTCAATCAGTCTGATGCATCTATCATCAAAGTCTTCGACTTCTGCTGGTACCAACTGCACATGTCATCAGGAACCACTGCGTTGTTGAACTCTTGCACCCATGCACTCTGCACTTGCTGTCAACTCTGATTCGCGCTCCAGTATCCGACACTGTCACTTTGATCTACCTGCATCAATCCAAATGATCATGCTACTGCTGCGCTGTGGGCACCTCGTATCCAGGTTCAATTCATGAGATCCACACCATCTCAAGAATCCTACCCAGAAATCTCCTCTTGGGAATATTCATGCATGTCGCCCCACCTCTCACCTGGTGGTATAGCTACATGCACTCCCTCTGCCCATCTGGCATGAAATTTCTCTGCATGAGTGGTTTCTTCCACTCCATGATCCTCATCTTGTGGCTGCTCCACACCCCGAGGTTCACTATTACCTGCATGCAAAACTTGCTCCCTCTCAAGCATCAATTGCATGTCTTTCTTGCACTTCCCAATAGTAGGAAGCTCCGTAGACATCCCATCTACTTCAAGTCTATAGAGATTCTTTGCTCGAATCCCAACCTTCTTGACTTTTCCTGTTGCCTTGTGCCAAAAGAAAACTTTTCCTTCACTGAAGAAAACTTCATACCCTTTATCCTCTAACATTGCGACTGAGATCAAATTCTTCTTTAAACCTGGAACATGCACTACATCTTGTAAAAGAATGAGTTTACCTGACTCCCCCTGAAAGGTTATGGTACCAATTTCGGTCGCATTGTATCGTCCATTGTCGCCCAACTCAACATGCAACTGGAGATCTTTCTCCACCAAGTCACTGAAAATATTCACATCTCCCGTCATGTGAAAGGAAGCGCCACTATCAAAATACTACCCCGATCCCAATGCACTAGACACCATGCATGCGATCAATGAGAAGTCTAGATCAAATTGCGAGGCAAGAGCCTCACCAGCTGCAGCTCCAGCAGCCTGCTTGTTCTTCTTCTTCTGTGGACAATTCGTGGCGTAATGCCCATGCTCGTGATAGTGAAAACACTTCACTTTGGACATGTCACGCTCTTTACCATCCGCACCGGATTGAGAATCATTCTTCTTGCCCTTCCCCTTCCTTGCTTTGGCAGCCAAAGCGCAATCCTCTTCATCATATGCCTTTGATGAAGATCCATCCCTGGTATTCCGCCTTATCTCCTCTTGCACAAGATCCGACCAAAGTCGCTCCCATCCTGGAAATTTTTCCCGACCATTGACAGAGTCCTGATAGGAGTGCCAACTCTTCAGAAGCCCAAGGAGAGCCAAGCTCACCAATTCCTCATCATCCACACTAACTCCTACACTCCCAAGCTCATCCCTGCAATGGACAAACTTTGTCAAGTATACCGGAATAGTGTCATTCTTCTCCATCTTTATTTTCCTGAGTTTATCCTTGAGCGCCAACTTCCTTTTGTCACTCTTGCTTTGGAACAAATCTATCAAATCTTTCCACATCAAGAATGGAGAAGCTTTACCATGCAGGCTGGATACTATGTGATCCTTCACGCCCTCCAACAGAATCCTTCGACATTTTGCTGTCTTCTTTTGCCAAGCCTCAACTTGAGCAGCATCATTAGGCTTTGGGACTTCAGCATCTATGAACTCCTTCAGCCCCTTGTCTTCTAACACTGCCTCCATCCTGTCCTTCCATGCAACATAATTCGAGCTGCCCTCAAGGGCATACTCCAATCGCAATCTTTTGAAAGACATTTTGACTTCAACACCAAGAAAACACTGCTGCAAATTCGAATTCCACCAGCTCAAAACTCAACCGCTCCTGATCTGTGAGAATAAATTATTTCTAGCACAGAGATCGACTGTAGGGGCATTTACTGGATATATCACCTTTCAAACGAAAGGATGGATCCAGAGGCTACCTGGCCCTCTTACAGACTCTGTCTACCAAAATAAAATTTAATCACTGTAATAGATCCGATGATCAATTTTAGCTCTGATACCATGTAGAAATTTGAATAATAGCTGAATTATTCACCGAGATTATCCTGATTACACACTATTCAAGCTTCATGCATAATACATAACCTCTTCTACAATTGATCATCAATTTGTGGAAATAGAAGCAGTCGCATGCGCACATTAAAACATAATCAAGCACACATATAACACAGTATGTAATGGGGAAAGCTTACAGCTGAAAACCCCCAACTATCTGTATATTATAATGATAGATAACATGTAACAATACATAGCACAAAATCCTCACAAGCTCTCAGCACTATCTCCAATTGTTACACACAAAACAAGCTCAGATCATGCACATCCCATGCTCCAATCTGCTCCACCTGTCTGCCTGCCTCTACTGCACAATCCAAGATGAAGAATGATGAGATCCAAGTTCGAATCCCCGCGACTATCTGTAACGATTCTGCTCAGGAAATGTAAATCAACCGTGCAATCTCAGCATGGCTATGATCTGTGGAATGAATTCTGCCATATATTCATATCTAACACATCTTCAAACATGCTTGTTGGTCCTTAAAATCATATTCTTTAGTTGATTTATGAGTTAATAATTAGTGAATTAATTAATAATTAATTCACACCACTCATCACTAGTGTATTTATCAGTTAGACTAAATACAACTAGTTCAACTAAGTTGAACTGAACACAGCTCCACCAACTGTCTCATCAACTCCACCAAACTCTGCCACATGAGTTCTAACTGAAGTCAACCATGCAATAGCTCAACTAAACCCTAGGAATAGCGTAATTCCTTCTTTCAGCTACATGTGCCACATCCATAGCTCGAACTGAAGTGCTGTAAGAGGATAAGATAATGTTTATAGTCCAAATATTATTAAGAGCTAATAATATTCGACTGATCTATTTTTATAATGGCAATCTAAAAATAGACTCTGCCCTGTATGTCTAAAAATAGAGGTCCATCTATTTTTACCAACTTGACCAACCATCCACAAATAACATCCTGCAACTTATAGAACATGATCCATATGTCTAAAAATAGACTTTGCGACAAAAATCACCTGTGTGGCCCCCACCTAGTTTTGGTGATCACTTTCCAACTAGGATCAGGAAAGATGTTTCAGGATGCCTCCTTCACTGCTTCTTGTTGCCATCTTCAACACCTTAAAGGATGAGCATGCTAGATTTAATAAGGTTGAAGTTGCAACTAAAGGAAATGCTTGACAAGGGATACATTAGGCCAAGTGTATCACCTTCGGGTGCACCAGTGTTCTTCATAAAGAAGAAGGATGGTACTCTTAGGTTGTGCATTGATTTCAGACAAATGAACAAGGTAACGATCAAGAATAGGTACCCATTGCCAAGGATTGATGATTTTTTTTATCAGCTGAAGGGAGAAACAGTGTTCTCAAATATCGATTTGAGATGGGGTTACCATCAGGTACACATCAAAGAAGATGACATCTACAAGACCACCTTTAGGACCAAGTATGGGCCTTATGAGTTTGCTCTAGTTCCATTTAGTTTGACTAATGCCCCATCTACATTTATGTGTTTGATGAATATTATGTTAAATCCTTATTTGGACAAGTTTGTTATTGTATTCATTGATGACATCTCAGTATACTCTAAGAATGAGGAAGAGCATGTCAAGCATTTAGCAGCATTTTTGAGATTTCTACGAGAGCATCAGTTATATGCTAAGATTAGAAAGTGTAGTTTCTTTCAAAAAGAGGTACACTGATCTGAAAATGGGTTGGATAACTTGTTATGCTTTTCAAGAACCTCCCACTCAGTTAAACAAAAAAAATATCTAACTTATACTTGACATTTGTGGAATTTTATACTTGAAACAGGTGTATGATTTTTAACTGCTTAAGTGCTTTAAGTCCATTTGTTTTTGCTGAAATTAAACATGTGCAACAACCATATAATGCAACAAATAAACATCAACACATAACAACAAATTTAATCTAGGAGTTCACCTGAATATCGTGGGCTATGTCTCCTTGAGCTCTTGTCATCTTGACTTAGCTCTTTGGGATTATGGCGAATTTATTTTAAAATTTACAAAAATCAACTCCAATGGTTATTGAACTAGACCAATGGGCTTAGAATACCATCTATATCCTTGTCATGGATGTCATTACTCTGAAAACAAATCTAGGCTCCCTTAGACTTGATTCCTTCTATCGGTGCATTGAGCTACCCTGAGCTTCTATATGGCACTAACTCCTTCAGAATTATTTTTCTATCCTTGAAACCTCACCTACTGCCTCCAACACACATCAGACACCAAAAATAGGCTCACCATTTGCTCCAAAAGAGCACTGCATCACCAATCTAGGCCTCCCTCCACGGTTGGACCTGGGCTGTCTCGACCTTAAAAATTATTCAAATGGATCTGAAAATCCCTTAATTGGATTCAAAATGCCAAAAATATTCATAATATACTATTTTTTCACTGAAATTGGCCTCTAGTTGCTCCGGTTTCGCCTCCAACACCTGTCGGCATGCCTTGGCACAAGGGTCAAAGAAAAATTATATGTGGCTTCTCGAGCTCTAGAAGTCCTCAAAAGCTTTTTCAAACTCCTCCATTGGATTCATAAGTATCAAAATAGTCAGAAATGAATATTGGTTTGCTGCATAAGGCCTCTACTTGCCCTGGCTAGGCCTCGAACTGTTGTTGGCGCTTGTTAGCCCCGGTGGCCCCTGGAACTTCACTGAAGCATATCAACCTTCAAAAATCCTTTACAGGCTCTGAAAACCACACCATTAGTTCCAGAACATCTGAAACATCCAAAATTGACTATTGGATTTCTAAATAATACCTCTAGCTGCATTGGCTAGGCCTCAAACTGTTGTTGGCCCATGGTGGCCCTAGTGGCCCCTAGAACTTCTCTGAAGAAAAAACCTACTCAAAATTCTTCTGATGGCTCTGCAACCCTCACCAATGAGTCTGGAATGTTGTAGATAGTCTAAACTGACTATTGGCACTCCAAAATTGGTCGAATCTAGCTCAAGATAGAGCTTGAACTCATTTTTCCCAATGACCCCTAAAAATCCTCCACCAAATTTGGAGGACTGAAGTTTAACTCCAGTTAAATTCGACAATCGTGCCAAATGTGGCGCGCCCACCATAAACTCGTGGCGTGCCCACCATAAACTCTGCCAATCACTAACCATAGAATTTAATTTTTTCGGTTTAGTTGGGCACATGTCCCATAAACTCCGTAGTATTCAAAATGGTGGGCGGATAAACAGTAACCTCGTGGCTATTAATATGCATGTGAACAATTGTAAGTTTAAATGTTGCGGGGTCTTAAACCGTCAAAGTAGTCATGACCGTCGAAAACACTGTTGCAATAACCCCGCCATGTGACAACACAAAATCGGCGGAGACAGTTATATATGCGGTTAGGTGTTTAGGCCCCTGGACTTGGGGTCGAGGCCATATGGGAGGCACTGGCCCCTCCAAATCCCAATATCGAAAAACCATACACGTTAAATAAATCCGCAAGCCATATGTTGTTAAGAACCATGGTATAGCCCAATGGTAAGAAGTGGGCATGTGTGCGCGAAGGTCATGGGGTCGAATCCGGTTGGCTCCCCAAAAAATTGTATCGGCCATGTGGCGGCCTCCGGGCCTACCACGTGGCAGCTCCTAATTGGCCCAAAATTTCAACGTACAGTCCATGCAGCAATAGGATCCTGACACTTGTCACAGTATTACTGGTCCAAGAGGAATATTCTAGGGAATATTTTGAGGAATGAAGAAGTTATCGCAGTTTGAAAAGTCCAGTAAACTGCAATTTTTGGACTTTGACCAAATTTGACTGGAATTTAGGAAATTTAAAAAGAGAATATTCTAGGGAATATTCCCTAGAATATTCTCTTTTTAAATTTCCTAAATTCCAGTCAAATTTGGTCAAAGTCCAAAAATTGCAGTTTACTGGACTTTTCAAACTGCGATAACTTCTTCATACGGTGTCGGTTTTTCAAACCATTCGTGGCACCAGAATTAGGAAGACGAGATATATCCAATCACTCAGGTTCAGCACACTTCTGAACACTTTTAAATTTGAGCTATCACTTAGGTCCATGATCTAATTATGATCACACCTCCCCATTGGGAATATTTTGGACCCCAAAAGACTGATATATTGATCTGTACAGTAGATGAGAGTATAACACCCTCTTATTTTCAGCCTCCATACACTTGCCTTGCATGGCTTGTGCCTTTGAACCACAACTCGAAGGTAGTCAACACTTCCCTTCTTGGACGCGCTTTTCCTCCTGTTAAGAATTGTCTTCCTTGAACTCACTCAGAAATTCTGGTGAGAAATTTACAGAAGGTAGTTGAACATCGCTTCCTTGATCATCGATCCAAGGTGGCTCAAACAAACATGATATTACAATAGAAAACATGCATACATAACTGAAATTTTCATATGTACAAATGAGTGTATGTCTTACTGTGTCAAGAAGTCAAACCACTTCTTACCAAGCCACTTCCAAGATGACTTTTGTTGCTGCAAATATTCTTCATGTGAAAAATTTGTTCTCACATCAATGATGGAATCTTTGGTTCCAATTTCGCCAATCTTTCTGTCCTCTTGCTTCAAATTCTTGGGACAATTAATTGGATGCAATGTCCAACAATGGGAAACAACATGTCCCCTCTTTTGGAAATGTGTGCAAGTCTTATGCACCTTCTTTGCAAGTCGCCTTTGCCTCAACTGCTTCCTATATGCCTTCATCCTCTTCCAGCATTTCGAAACAACATGGTTACACAGACCACAAAATGCACAACAACTCTTTCTTCCTTTCAAGCATGCAGAATTGTCATGCCTTGCAAAAACATAACAACTTGATTGTGGGAAGAATTATACCTCGCATGCTACTCTTCATGTCCATCCTTTTTACCTTCTTGAGAATATGAACTTGTAGAGGCTCTAGCTTTTCTTTGAAGACTAACATCAATGTTTATGTCTTGAAAATTGTCCGAACTCGCATGCTCACCATAAGCTACATGTCTACAATCTTCTTGCTACAACATAGGCTTAAAACAATGGCAATCAACTTGAAAACAAACTTGACATGTTTGTGGTTTAGAACTTGTGACAAAAGTTCTTCTTGAAGTTGTCTCACATGCTTTCATGGCTTTGGATTTTTCACCATTAGATTGAACATAACCAAGACCAAATTTCTTAGGTCGTTCCTCAACCAAAATAGGATCAATCATGCCTTGTGAATGTTTGCCTAAACCCTTGCCTTCATAGCCTATTTTAAACATTAACTTGGACCCTATATACCTAGTGTGATTTTCAAATGAACCAACACATCTATCTGATAAGGAAACTGAAGACAAATTTGAGTGAATTACCTGTGCTTCACGCATGTTATTGGTCAAAGCCTCTTGGGCTTGATGGAGCTACATCTCCATATCATGCATTCTTTGGAGAATTTATTCCTTCTCTTGCTTCATAGAAACCAATTTCTCATGAAGATTATTGATTTCTATTCTATATTCAAACAGAATTTGCACCATCTTCTTCATCCTGAAGAAGTAGCGCTTCATGTCTTCATTGAAGAATCTTGTGAAGGAGGAGGATTTTGAAACCTCACTTGAAGAATTTGTCATATTATGAAAATGAATTAAATAACTTCAACAAAAATTCACAAAACTTTCAAAAACAATTGATAAAGCTTCGGAACCAAATGGATGTAGAGTCAAGCTCTTCTTCAAACAACCTTATGCAAACAAACCCTTTTGTGCTTCAAGGGTTTCCTTGAGGTCCTTTGGGTAAGGAAAATTCCTTCTGCCTTCTTCCTTCTTGTCCTCTCCTGGACTTAGCTAATAGTAGCTTTCCCTTCACCTCTAGAAAACTCAAGCAACAATCAGTGCAAACACCTTTCGAGTCAACAAGAAAACTTGTGCTCTATCAAGCAACCAACCAAGTGCTCTGATACCAACCTGATCTGAAAATGGGTTGGATAACTTTTTATGCTTTTCAATAACCTCCCACTTAGTTAAACAAATAAAATATCTAGCTTATACTTGACATTTGCGGAATTTTATACTTGACACAGGTGTATGATTTTTAACTGTTTAAGTGCTTTAATTCAATTTGTTTTTGCTGAAATTAAACATGTGGAATAGCCATATAATGCAGCAAATAAACATCAACACATAACAACAAATTTAATCTAGGATTTCACCCGAATATCATGGGCTACGTCTCCTTGAGCTCTTGTCATCTTGACTTGGCTCTTTGGGATTATGGAAAATTTCTTTTACAAGTTACAAAACTCAACTCATATGGTTACTGAACTGAACCAATGGGCTTAGAATACCATCTATATCCTTGTCATTGCTGTCATCACTCGAAAACATATCTAGCCTCCCTTAGACTTGATTCCTTCTCTCGGTGCACTTGAGCTACCCTGAGCTTCTCTATGGAACTAACTTCATAATTCTTTTTCTATCCCTGTGTCATCACTCAATAATTTCTCCAGGTTCATGATAGAACTCACCAAGATAACCACAAACCAAATTCAAACTCTAGGATCTAGCCTTCCTAGGGTTCAGAGAGGGCTCTCTCTTTAAAGTTTAACTTTGTTTTAATTTTGTGAATATTAGGCTTGTTATGAAAGTGCATATTTTGTTTTGGTTTTGATTGGTTTTGTGAAAAAAAATCACCTGAAAGGATGGATAGTGGGAAATCTATTTGTCCATTGGGCTATGGAGTCAAAATCAAGCTAACAGGGCTAGGATCAAGGGCAAAAAGGTCAAATGTCTTCAGGGAAAGATAGATAACCCATGGAGATCTTGGAAATTTTTTTTTGTGAGGTGGTATGATTGGGATAAATGGCAATTAAGAATCCTTAAATCCGGAAAAGGGAAGTAGTAGGATAGGTCAAACGAATGAGGGAGCAATTAAGAATTCCCTACACTGGAAATCAGAGGAAAACATATAAATGATAACTAGTTAAAAACATGGTGCTATTAACATATCCTATATTAATAATCCTAGTTATACATTTAGATTTAGCATAAACATAAATGGATGTATGTAACAGAGAAAAGAAACAATGACAAGTGAAGAAAATGCTTCA
Organism: Pinus albicaulis; assembly: GCA_034641835.2. Lineage (NCBI taxonomy): Eukaryota > Viridiplantae > Streptophyta > Pinopsida > Pinales > Pinaceae > Pinus > Pinus albicaulis. Next base: position 1,055,883,177 of record CM076581.1, read on the forward strand.
CTCCAAATAGCTCATCACAGGGATCCTGAAGTATGATGCCAATTTGCTTTGATCCAGCCTGTTACTTGAAGTTTTGACACACAAAAGCTTAAAAGTATAATAATAAATGACTATAACAATCCCAGTAATTTTATTCCACCAAAATACTTCAAAGAGTGAAGTATTTATACAAATTCTAAGCTAGAATATCTTGAAAAAATATCAAGATTGGTTTACAAATATCTCCAACTGTTTTACATAAATAGAACTTAAGTAAAGGACACTCAAAACTAATGCATATATTTGGCACTATCTTTTATGGATAGGTTATGACAAAGAGAAGAATTGGAATTTGATCTCAACTCTTAGTTTATGATGAGGCATTCAAGTCACTAACTGTCTCCTTTCTTTGTGCATTCTGCTCCAACAATTCTACAAACTTGGGGTCCAATGATACCTTTTTATTTCTCAATCCGAAATAGATATGTAAAACTTGAAAGAGGTTATTGTAGATAAATATTGTTTTGAGATAAACCTCTCTTAGTTCCCTAAAATTCTGCACCAGCTGATCACAATAGGCTCTACAAAAATATGTTTAAAATTGAGTTTTGCAGAGTTTGAAAAATAGGCTGTAATGTTGCGCCTTTATCTCTCATTCTGTAATACCTGTGCTTTAAGTGAGATAGGGTTTTGTAAATTGGTCTCTTAGGAACACAAACCTCATTCATTTTTGTAAGATGTATTTCCAATTGGCCACAATCTCCTCTACAAACTGATGAATTAACATGAATTTTCTAGAAAAAGAGCTTTCAAATTGTGTTTAGTATTTCAAAATCCATAATGGCCGTTAGAAAAGTGAGAGAGATTTTTGTAGTTGGACACCTTAAGAACATAAACCTCCTTTAGTTTTGAAAAATTCATCTTGGATTAGTCACAATAGTTTCTGCAAAATAATGACTTAAACATGAAATTTCTGCAAAAATGTCCCTTCTTGTTATGTTTTCATCTTTTAACCTTACTATTCTTTTAACTGTTTTTACTTTCACTTTGGATAAATCTCATTTTTGGTGAAATTATTTTCATATCTATTTAACCATTACTGCCTCTTTTTTTACTTTTATTGTTTTACCTTGACTGCTCTGTAACTTGTTTTAACTTTCACTCTGACTTTCACTTGATACACATTAACTCTGATGCTCTTTGACTGCTTTGTTTTCACTGAAATTGTGAATTCTTATTTCACTTTTACCATTCACTGTAAAAATTTATCTTTCTCTGCATAAATGACTTCTTTCTGATCTGCTGCCTGGAATCTTTTGTTAAGTAATATCATTTAAAATTCTCTTCTTTGTGAACTTTTGGAGTAAAATAGATCTTTAACTAGTAATTAGATTGTTTTATCCAAATTCTCCTTTTGCTAATGACCTGTTGTAATGCAGGTATCAGGATTTGGAATGATTTTTAGGTTTTCTGAATAAGTTGGAAAATTCTGTGAATTGTTTCGAGCGATGTGCAGCTCCTCAGCAGTCTTCAAAGGTTTGTAGGGCAAATATTGCAGGTTTTAGGCCTGAAAATGGAAGAAAAAGGCTTGATAATAGTGTTTTACAGTCGGGAAAGCTTTGCAGAGGGTTTAAACGCATAAGAAGAGAATAAAATGAATGTATTTCAAAGTTTTATTATGTATCTTGGTCATATTAATCTGGCATTGAATGCAGGTCGCGTCGGCGGGGAGGGCAGTTTCGAGATTCAATGGATCTTAAAATCGGTGGTATCGCGCGATGTTTTGATTGTAAGTGATTTTAGACCCAAACCACGCGATCCAATGATTGAAGGGCACGTGGAGGAGAGAGGTTAATGGGAAACCACCCATTTCGCGTAGGTTTGGTGGTTGGATTAACGTGCATCTATTCTGCGTGATATTGGAAGTCAATCGTCGGATCTGGAGTTCATGAGCGAACGGTCCAGATCGGTTTGGAAGTTGTGTCGGGATAAGAGTAGTGGGATCGGAGTTTCATATATGCGCGCAATGGGTTTTGAATTTATAAATAGACATCGGTTTAATTCAAAAACTTGGGTTATACGATGGCGGGGGAGATATAATGTATATTTCAATTAAAACATTTCCATGAAATATTTCAATAAAAACATATGCAAGTGGGGGTTTTAGTTTATTATATAGTTTTTAAAACCTTTTAACAGTTTGTAAAAACTATAGGGGCGGGGAATTTAAATAAATATATATTTTATACCAATGGGTTTTTAGGGAGGGGTTTTATTTAGTGCACATGGGGATATATAACTTCGGTCTAAACTTAAAATATTGGGTTTTGGAGTTTATTTTAATATAAGGGTTTTAATATATACGTGAGGGTATTTTTAGGGGTTTAATAAAATAGGTTAAAAGTTAATATGAAAAGGGTAGTGAAATGGAAAAACACATGTTATCTCTAAGTAAAATGTGAAAAATAAAGCATTTCTCATCTTTTATATTATTTCACTAATACTTAGGATAAATGTAATTTTGAGGATTTTATGAATGTTTTTGAAAATAATGAAGTTAATTATTTTAGGGTTACAAGTTTACTAAGTAAGAATGTGTCTTTAATTAGGAAAAAGGGGTTTTGATGTATGAATGAAGGGTAAATGTTGATGAATGAGGGTTTAAGTTCAATATTTTTTAACTTAACAGCCATCGTGCCTTGGGTCCGGTCCCAACAAAAGTCAGAGAAATGCTCTGAGCCTTTTTTACTGATAGTTTAAAATACTTAACACTTGTAGGGGAGGGGAAATTAGTGATTTTTGTCTGATGATGCTTTATTACATGCTTGCTCAACTAATTTCTGCCTACCTATGTTTATTTCTAACATTTTTTCTTCATTTTGTAGGTGCATTTAGGCTTGCAACATTAAAACATTTTTCTTTCAAAGCATAAAACTATCTAAGTCTACCTCATTTCATCCAAGGGCTCAGATTAAACTATTGAGATCCTCATTATTCTCAACCTATCTACTAAATTGTCAAGTTTAAACTGTTTGACAAATCCTTATTTACTATCTAAAACATGAAATTGAAAACATTAAAAGTTAAGATTAAACGGTTTAACTGATCATGGATTATGGCATTTATTAACACTCTGCACATAATCATTATTCTTTGCAGTAAAAGTAAAAGTAGTGGCATTTGATCTTGCTCACTTTCAGGTCTTATTTTATATCTTTTTCTTTTGGGGTATATATTTTTCTAAGTCCTTTGATCTTTCTTTTAGGACTTTTTACCCTCTCTTTTTTTTCATTTTTTCAAAATATGGGAAAACAACTTGCAGAAAGAAAGGTATGTACATATTTACAAGACTATCAAAGTCAATTCAAAAATTATGAATCCTATATTTATAGGACCCTAACATCGGCTTCACATGGGGATGGCATCTCCTTGTGAGATGTCAAGAACACTATCAAATAGTAGCCTAATCCTTTGAGCCAATCCCAAACATGCATTTGATTTGTTATAAAATCCTTGTGACTGAAACTCTTGAACTAAATTTACACCTTTTTCTTCAAATTGAAATTTGATCTGAGACTAAAAGGTGTTGCAACCTTTAAACTAAAGTACTGAATCATCAATATCTTAGGGCCTTTTCATTGCCTTCAAATACTAATGAATTATTTCAAAACTAGCTGAAAACTGAAAACTGAAAAGATGCTCAGAATTCTCAACTTATTTGCACTCATCTACCTACTCTAATCTACTGATAATCTTATTGAATCAGGTAATACAAAAATGCCATTGAAGCCAGTCAAGTAGTTGTCAAAATGAATGGATAATTTGACTGTTTGTCATCAAACTTGGAAGTATAACTTGATCATGTGTCTTCAAAATCAAAGATATGATGTGCAATGGCAATTGCTAATATATTTGATCCTCATAAATAAAACATGTTTGTAGGCTTGAGCTAAAAATAATCTTCATATAATTTGTTATAGGATCATCAAAAGCATAATGTATGATTTTTGCTTCAAGGCCTTCAATGACCAATTGATTAGTTGTATTCTTAATATTAAACCCTGAAACTATTTCTTCAGTCTTGTGCTCGAAAGAATAATCATCCTGAATCTGCAAGTCAAAAGGTAGTACACTTTCCTCTTGCTTTGGAGAGGAAGATTTTCCAAGAATTCTTTAGAATCTTGGAAATTATAAGACTGAATTTAAGAATGAAAAAGTTTAATTCCATTTTCATATTTTTTAGAAACTAACTCAAGAACACATATTTTAAGTTGAGGAGAATATTTTCTTGATTTCAAAATAAGAAAGATAGCTCTTAGAAAATCCTCATCAAGTTGAAATTCTAATAAGTTATCCCTGAATTCATTGAAAATATCATGAGATGAAAGGTTTACCACAGACCCTGTCATCTTGTATCACCATTAATGATTTGGAATATGGATTTTTTTGGTTATGTTGTTTCTACTGAACTTTGAAGTTGTGGATCTTGGACAATGGAGTCGCCAGGTGGATGATTTTAACCTTTGCATGTCTAATCATTGTCCACCATCATAGATCATATTTGAACCTGTAAAATATTTCTGAAGAAAATGTTAGTCGTCCCCAGTATGGTCGCCATTATGTTATCTCTCAGTAATTTCTCCAGGTTCATGAGAGAACTCACCGAGGTAACCACAAACCAACTTCAAACTCTAGGATCTAGCCTTCCTAGGGTTTAGAGAGGGCTCTCTCTTTAAATTTTAACTTTGTTTTAATTTTGTGAATATTAGGCTAGCTATGAAAGTGAAGATTTGGTTTTGGTTTTGATTGGTTTGGTGGGAAAAATCACTTGAAAGGATGGATAGTGGGAAATTTATTTTTCCATTGGGATATGGAGTCAAAATCAAGCTAACAAGACTAGGATCAAGGGCAAAAAGGTCAAATGTCTTCAGGGCAAGATAAATAACCCATGGAGATCTTGGAAAGTTATTTTTGTGAGGTGGTATGATCGGGATAAAGGGCAATTAAGAATCCTTAAATCCGGAAAATGGAAGTAGTAGGAGAGGTCAAACAAATGAGGGAGCAATTAAGAATTCCCTACACTGGAAATCAGAGGAAAACATATAAATGATAACTAGTTAAAAATAGGGTGCTATTAACATATCCTATATTAATACTCCTAGTTATACATTCAGATTTAGCATGAACATAAATGGATGCATGTAACAGAGAAAAGAAACAGTGACAAGTGAAGAAAAATACTTCACTCCAAATAGCTCATCACAGGGATCCTAAAGTATGATGCCAATTTGCTCTGATCCAGCCTGATACTCAAATTTTTGACACACAAAAGCTTAAAAGTCCAAGAATAAATGACTATAACAATCCCAGCAATTTTATTCCACCAAAATAATTCAAAGAGTGAAGTATTTATACAAATTCTAAACTAGAATATCTTGAAAAAATATCAAGATTGGTTTACAAATATCTCCAACTGTTTTACATAAATAGAACTTAAGTAAAGGACACTCAAAACTAATGCATCTATTTGGCACTATTTTTTATGGATAGTTTATGACAAAGAGGAGAATTTGAATTTGATCTCAACTCTTAGTTGATGATGAGGCATTCAAGTCACTAACTGTCTCCTTTCTTTGTGCATTCTGGTCCATCAATTCTACAATATGGGGTCCAATGATACATTTTTATTTCTCAATAAAAAATAGATATGTAAAAAGTGAAAGAGTTTATTGTAGATAAATATGTTTTTGAGATAAACCTCTCTCATTGCCCTAAAATTCTGCTCCAGCTGGTCACAATAGGCTCTACAAAACGATGTGTAAAACAGAGTTTTGCAGAGTTTGAAAAATAGGTTGTAAAGTTGCGCCTGTATCTCTCATTCTGTAATACCTTTGCAAAACTTGAGATAGGTTTTTGTAAATTGGTCATTAGGAACCAAAACTCTCCTTTAGTTTTGTAAGATGTATTTTCGATTGGCCACAATATCCTCTGCAAACTGATGACTTAACATGAATTTTCTGTAAAAAGAGCTTTCAAATTGTGTTTAATATTTCCAAATCCATAATGGTTGTTAGAAAAGTGAGAGAGGTTTTTTGTAGTTGGACACCTTAAGAGCATAAACCTCCTTCAGTTTTGCAAAATTAATCTTGGATTGGTCACAATAGTTTCTGCAAAACAATGACTTAAACATGAAATTTCTGCAAAAATGTCCCTTCTTGTTCTGTTTTCGTCTTTTAACCTTACTGTTCTTTTAACTGTTTTTACTTTCACTTTAGATAAATTTCATTGTTGGTGAAATTATTTTCATCTCTATTTAACCATTACTGCCTCTGTTTTTACTTTTACTGTTTTACCTTGACTTCTCTGTAACTTTGTTTTAACTTTCACTCTGACTTTCACCTGATACACTTTAACTCTAATGCTCTTTGACTTCTTTGTTTCACTGACATTGTGAATTCTTATTTCAATTTTACCATTCACTGTAAAAATTTATCTTTCTCTGCATAAATGACTTCTTTCTATTCTGCTACCTGGAATATTTTGTTAAGTAATATCATTTAAAATTATTTTATTTGTGAACTTTTGGAGTAAAACAGATCTTTAACTAGTAATCAGATTATTTTATCCAAATTCTCCTTTTGCTAATGACCTGTTGTAATGCAGGTATCGGGCTTCGGAATGATTTTGAGGTTTTTTGAACAAGTTGGAAACTTCTGTGAATTGTTTGGAGCGATGTGCAGCTCCTCAGTAGTCTTCAAAGGTTTTCAGGGCAAATATTGTAGGTTTCGAGCATGAAAATGGCAAAAAAAGGCTTTATAAGGGTGTTTTACAGTTGGTAAAGATTTGCAGAGGGTTTAAACGCGCAAGAAGAGAATAAAACGAATGTATTTCAAAGGTTTATTATGTATCTTGGTCATATTAATCTGGCATTGAATGTAGGTCGCGTCGGCGAGGAGGGCGGTTTCGGGATTCGATGGATCTTAAAACCGATGGTATCGTGCGGTGTTTTGATTGTAAGTGGTTTTAGACTCAACCCATGCGATCCAATGATTGAAGGGCACGTGGAGGAGAGAGGTTAATGGGAAACCACCCATTTCGCGCAAGTTTGGTGGTTGGATTAAAGTGCATCTATTATGCGCGATATTGGAAGTCAATCGTCGGATCTGGAGTTCATGAGCGAACGGTCCAGATCAGTTCAGAAGCTGCGTCGAGATAAGAGTAGTGGGACCGGAGTTTCATATATGCGCGCAATGGGTTTTGACTTTATAACTATACATTGGTTTAATTCAAAAACTTAGGTTATACAATGGCGGGGGAAATATAATGTATATTTCAATTAAAACATTTCCATGAAATATTTCAATAAAAACATATGCGGGTGGGGGTTTTAGTTTATTATATAGTTTTTAAAACCTTTTGATAGTTTGTAAAAACTATAGGGGCGGGGTATTTAAATAAATATATATTTTAGACCAATGGGTTTTTAGGGAGGGGTTTTATTTAGCACACATGGGGATATATAACTTCGGTCTAAACTTAAAATATTGGGTTTTGGAGTTTATTTTAATATAAGGGTATTAATATATACGGGAGGGTATTTTTAGGGGTTTAATAAAATAGGTTAAAAGTTAATATGAAAAGGGTAGTGAAATGGAAAAACACATGTTATCTCTAAGTAAAATGTGAAAAATAAAGCATTGCTCATCTTTTATATTATTTCACTAATACTTAGGATAAATGTAATTTTGAGGGTTTTATGAATGTTTTTGAAAATAATGAAGTTAATTATTTTAGGGTTACAATTTTACTAAGTAAGAATGTGCCTTTACTTAGGAAAAAGGGGTTTTGATGTATGAATGAAGGGTAAATGTTGATGAATGAGGGTTTAAGTTCAATATTTTTTAACTTATCAGCCATCGTGCCTTGGGTCCGGTCCCAACAAAAGTCAGAGAAATGCTCTGAGCCTTTTTTATTGATAGTTTAAAATACTTAACACTTGTAGAGGAGGGGAAATTGGTGATTTTTGTCCGATGATGCTTTATTACATGCTTGCTCAACTGCTTTCTGCCTACCCATGTTTATTTCTAACATTTTTTCTTCATTTTGTAGGTGCATTTAGGCTTGCAACATTAAAACATTTTTCTTTCAAAGCATAAAACTATCTAAGTCTACCTTATTTCATCTGAGGGCTCAGATTAAACTGTTGAGCTCCTCATTATTCTCTACCTATCTACTGATTTATCAAGTTTAAACTGTTTGAAAATTCTTTATTTACTATCTAAAACATGAAATTGAAAACATGAAAATTTAAGATTAAACTGTTTAACTGATCATGGATTATGGCATTTATTAACACTGCACATAATCATTATTCTTTGCAGTAAAAGTAAAAGTAGTGGCATTTGATCTTGCTCACTTTTAGGTCTTATTTTATCTCTTTTTCTTTTGGGGTATATATTTTTCTAAGTCCTTTGATCTTTCTTTTGGGACTTTTAACCCTCTTTTTTATTTTTTATTGTTTTTCATTTTTTCAAAATATGGGAAAACAACTTGCAGAAAGCAATGTATGTACATATTTACAAGACTATCAAAGTCAATTCAAAAATTATTAATCCTATATTTATAGGACCCTAACACCTTGAAACCTCACCTACTATCTCTAGCACACATCAGATGCCAAAAATAGGATGATCCTTTGCTCCAAAAGAGCATTGCAACCCCAATCTAGGCCTCCCTCCACGGTTGGCCCTAGGCTGCCCAAAACTTCCCTGTAGGTTCTCGACCTTCATAAGTCTTAAAATGGCTCTGAAAATCCCTTAATTTGATTTAGAATTACAAAAATAGTTAGAATAGACTATTGGTTCACTGAAATTGGCCTCTGGTTGCTCTGGTTTCGCCTCTAACACTTTTCAGCACCCCTTGGCACTTGGGTCAAAGAAAACTTCTTTGTGGCTTCTCGAGCTCTATAAGTCCTCAAAATATTTTGCAAACTCTTACATTGGATTCATATGTATAAAAAAAGTTAGAAATTACTATTGGTTTGATGCATAAGGCCTCTAGCTGCCCTAGCTAGGCCCTGAACTGCTGCTAGCACTTGTTGGCCCTGGTGGCCCCTGGAACTTCACTAAATCATATCGTCCTTAAAAAGTCCTCTAAAGGTTCTGAAAACCACACCATTAGTTCTAGAACATATGAAACATCCAAAATTGACTATTGGATTTCTGAATAAGGCAAAATCAGCGAAGACGGTTATATATGCAGTTAGGTATTTAGGCCCCTGGACTTGGGGTCGAGGCCATATGGGAGGCGTTGGCCCTCAAGGCTGGCCCCCCTGAATCCCCATATCGGAAAACCATACACATTAAATAAATCCACTAGCCATATGTTGTTGAGAACCATGGTATAGCCTGATGGTAAGACATGGGCATGTGTGCGCTGAGGACACGGGGTCAACTCCGATCGGCTCCCCAAAAAATTTATCACCCAATTCATGGGCCAGGTGGCAACCTCCAGGCCTGCCACGTGGCAACTCCTAATTGGCCCAAAATTTCCAACGTACAGTCCATGCAGCAATAGGATCTTGATACTTGTCGTAGTATTACTAGTCCAAGAGGAATATTTTGGGGAATATTTTGAGGAATATTCCCTAGAATATTCTCTTTTTAAATTTCCCAAATTCTAGTCAAATTTGGTCAAAGTCCAAAAATTGCATTTTACTGGACTTTTCAAACTGCGATAACTTCTTCATATGATGTCAATTTTTCAAACTGTTTGCGGTGCCAGAATCAGGAAGACGAGATCTATCCGGTTGCTCAGGTTCAAAACACTTATGAACACTTTGAAATTTGAGCTATCACTTAGGTCCATGATCCAGTTTTGATCATACACTAACTTGGGACATGTTGTTTCCAAGGAAGGCATAATAGTAGATATGGAAAAGATAAAGGCCATCATGGAGTGGGTAACTCCTAAGAATGTGGAGGAACTCAAATAATTTATGGGATTAGAAGGTTATTACAGGAGTTTCAACAGGAAATTCTCACGCATTGCATATCCTATTATATATTTGCAGAGAAAATGTAAGAAGTTTGAGTGGACAGAAGAATGTGTTGCTAGTTTTGAGCAGCTGACGCAGTTGTTGACTAATTATCCAATTCTTAAGATCACATATTCAGATAAAGAGTTCGTAGTGTGTATAGATGATGCTTGTAAAAGAGGACTTGGTGGGGTCCTTATGCAGAAGGGATAGATGGTATGCTATGAATCCAAGAAATTAAATGAACACGAGAAGAACTATGTGACTCATGATCTTGAGTTGGAAGTTATTATTCATGCTTTAAATATGTGGAGGAATTACCCTCTTGGAAGGAGATTTGTACTGATGAGCGATCATAGTGATTTGAGGTATCTATTTAAACAACTGAATCTGAGTATTAGGCAAGCTAAATGGTTGGCCATCCTTAGTGAGTTTGACTTCGATATCAGATACATTAAGGGAAAGGAGAACAGGGTTGTAGATGCTCTCAGCAAGAAATTATAGGTGAATCATATAACAGATATGAGTTCCTATGGGACAGACTTACAAGATCAGATCTTACAGAAAGGACAGCAGGATGACATGTATATGCAACTTAGGCACAGGTTACAACTGAGTATAGGTGAAAGTGAAGGCACAAGTGATCAGGATGTATACTATTGTCTCATGGTAGATGATTTGGTAAGATTCAGGGACTGGATCCATGTGTCGGATGACAATGAGCTCAATAAGCTTATCTTGAGGGAGTTTCATGTCAAGCCATACTCGGGTCACCCAGCATATCAGAAGACATTGACGATAGTGAATAAGTTCTACTATTGGTTGAATCTAAGGAAGGAAGTGGAAAATTTCATGGCTAGATGTTTGGATTGTCAGTAGGTGAAGGAAGAATGTAAACATCCAGGTGGTTTACTACAACCTATTCTGATTCTAGAATGGAAATGGGAGCTAATTTCAATGGATTTTATTATAGGTATTATGAGGATAGTGAGGCAACATGATTCTATCATGGTTGTGATCGACATGTTGAGCAAGGTGGCTCACTTCATTCTAGTGAAGACTACATATTCAACTAGTGAGGTGGCACAAGTCTTCATCACAGAGATTTTGATATGACATGGTATTCTGAAGAAGATTGTGTCGGATAGGGATGCCAAGTTCACTTCCAAGTTTTGGAAGGAGTTGTTTGTAGGTTTGGGGACAAATTTTTCCTTCAGTATAACTTGTCATCCACATACATATGGATGGATAAAGAGGGTCAATGGGATCTTGGAGGACATGTTGAGGATGTATGTGATGCACCAGCAAAGGATATGGGAGGATTACCTTCCATTGATTGAGTTTGCATACAAAAATGGTTATCAGAAGTCATTGAGGATGAGTCCTTTCAAGGCATTGTATGGGTGAAGTTGTAATACTCCCATCAGCTGGAGTGATCCAGTGAACTGGGTACTTATTGGACCGGACATGTTGGCAGACATGGAATAATAAATGTAGGTTATAAGGAAGAATCTAAAGGTACCACAGGACTGGAAAAATATTTATGCAGACTAGCACAGGGCATTTAAGGAGTTTAAGGTTGGGGAGCATGTGTATTAGCGCATAAAGCCCAAGAAGAGCCCCTTGAATATTGGATCATGTGCTAATTTGGTACCACGGTATTGCGGGCATTTTGATATCCTTGAGAGGATTGGACCAATGGCCTATCAACTTGCATGCCTCCAACATTGAAAGTCCATAATGTTTTCCATGTTTCATTGCTTAAAAGGTATATAAATGATGTTGATCATGTTATTGATTGGTTTGTATTGCAAGAGGAGTAAGAAGGAGAATTCCAACTGGAACCTCGGTGCATATTGCAGCAAAAACAACTTATGCTTTGGAACATAGCCATTAAGCAGTTAAAGTGCAGTGGAAGCACTTTGGGCCTGAAGAAGCTACATGGGAGATGGTGGATCAGGTTTGAGATATGTATACTTAATTATTTGTTAGTTGAGGCAAAGCAGTTTTGGTATTTGCACATATTTATGTACGGTTTATGTTGTAGATACCACCATGATTTAAGTTATAATGCTCCAATAAGCGGTATCGTTGTTATATTGTCATGTTGTCATGATGGGTTTTTCTTTTGAGCAGGTTATTCATTGTAAATAATGCATCGAGCTAAGTTATAAAGCTCCATGGGAAGTATGTTTTCTTTTTATCGGTTTTGCTGAGGTATAGGTGTGGTTTAACACCAAGGATAGTGTTCCCCAAGGGGGAGGGTTATGTAACAAACCTGGGCTAAAATTTCATGTAATAAAAGTTAATAAAGGAAAAAATAAGACCAGGGTTAAGGGACACGTATTCCAAGTGTTGGGCAAGATATCCTAGTGGACATCACTTGATGTGTTTATGGCTAAAGGGTAAATTGACAAAGACAACGACTAAGGCTTTAAAAAGGAAAAAAAATATTTTTAGCACATTTATTTATGAAAATAAAGGAAATTAGGAGAAAAGGAAGGTGAAAGGTCACAGGTTGCATGTGAGGAGGAAATGAAGGAAAATAATGGAAAATTGAAGAAATTAGAGGCCTCATCAATAAAAAATACCTTAGAGCATCAATTGGTATCCTTTTGTGAGTTAATTTTTAGAATTGTTCTCAGAGAGGAGAAGAGCACCAAGAGGGTAAAGAGATCAAGAAAGCAAAGGAAGGACAAGGAAAGGAAAGGAAAGGAAAGGAAAGAAAAGATCAAGCAAGGAAAGGTTGGAACAAGCAAGCTTCAACAGGAATACTTGCATGTAACATATTTCATGTATTATTTCCTAGTTGGTTTTGACATGCATGGTATGTGCATGTTGGCATTTGGTTCTTTTGTTGTTAGTGGCATGGTTTTGTCGGGTTTTAATAGTGGTTTTCAGCCTTGCCTTTCTATTTTTGGATAACCATGGTGTGATGAGATTTTTCTTGATTTTGAGCTTTGGAATTGCCGAAAGGTTTCAGAATCTAGGGCGGAGGTGGTATCAAGAAAATTCTTAAAGGATTGGGAATCCCTTGACTGTTAATGGCGGGATACATGGTAAAGCATGAGGGTGGGGACAGGAAAATTCCTCAAGGATGGTGACGGAATCCGGAGGAATTCCAAGCTTGGTTTGGTTTTGTGATCTCAGGACCTGCTTAGGTGAGATCACAGTATGGTGAGGGTGGAGGTGGTTTAACATCTAGATTCCCTTGGTTATTTTGGATTTGTTTATCCCATAATATCCCACATCCATGCTTGGAATATGGCATGAGGGTGACTGGCTAAAAGAAATATTTGGTTCAACCATGTCTATGCTCGGGTGGTACGTGGAAGTACTGAAACTAGTTGGCTATTACCTATGTTTAATGAAAGCTAAGTTCTTTTGCTTTTGATTGGTAAATGTACTTATTATTATGTGGCTTTAAAGGTTGTTATATTATGGTTGTTTATATGTTTATATGTTGGTTATAAGGATGGATATATGACTAGTTTTAGTCATGGCTCTTTTCATGTTTTTACTTGTAACTGAAAGAATAATGGATGCAAGACCTAATTGATGTTAATAAGGCTAATGGGAGAGGTTGGTGATCCTTATTGCTAAGTCTCATACGATTTTTCAGTCCATTATGCTCATACCTACATTCATGGCTTGTAGGTTACCTGTCTACCAAGTGTTTGACGGAATGTCAATCCCGGTTGGGGATGGTTAGGTTTAGTCTTCGTTTTAGTTTTGGTTTATAATAATTGTAGTCATGTATTTTATGAGTTCTGAAATTTATATGGATTTCTAGGCAGAGGCTTAGCCCAAACCCTGAAAAATAGCATAAAATTATGCAGTCACTAACACAACACTGAGCAGAAAAATCCATAATTGCATGGAGGCAGGCCTATGGGAGCTTCTGGGGGTTTCCAGTCTCGTGGAGGGCTTGGTAAGGGAGATATTAGGGCTCTAGCTCAAGTAGAAGTCAAGTTGGATTAGGGGATGGACACCTGGAGGGGTTGGGTTACTCCTCGAGGGTCTTGAGGCACCTGAGGGAAGTCAGTAAGGTTTGTTTTGTCGATTCCATTTCCTTAAGGTTACCTAGGATGTTGAGTCTTTTCGTAGCAGCCCCTCATCTCATGTTTACCTTGGGCAAGCCGGTGAAAGCTGGTAGATGTAAGGGGACAGGTTCATTATAGGTTCCCTAGAAAAAAAAACGTGATTTTATTGTGTGACTATGCCTTTATTGCTCTTCCTATTTCGTTTCATTTAATAGAGAAATTTTGTGTTTATGTGAGAAGAAATTATATGTCAGATTGCTCATATTAGAAAATCAGAATTTTGTGGATTTTCTACATGTATCAGATCATTGAAAAAAATTGACTAGCACATGGATTGCATATGTTTGTGCCCTAGGAGCAACCAAAATCTTGACAAGTGGGCAGATCAGTGAGCCAAATTTTAGTGACACAAAAGGAGTTGTGATCATTGATAGTGATAGATTATGGACTCGTAGAACATGTTGGGAAAGAATAGGTCTTTATAACAGGTTTCGCAAAAGAAATCAGAGAAGTCTTCTACTTCAGAGGGAGCAACTGCATCAGCGGAAAACTTGGTAGGAGACATATCCAAGTGGACGAGATTATTCCAGGAACACCTTCCTCACTAAGAGGGGGTGTTGAAAATATTAGCGAGAAAAGGGTTCCTTAATTTGTGCCTTAATCATAGGAGCCACAACGAGTTCCTTTTTGTACATGAATTGAGTTCCTAAAAATTAGGAGATTCAATATAATTATGACAAGTTCCCATAATTTAGGAATCATCCCCTACAAATTAGGACGAGTTAGGATGCAGTTAACTTATGTGTTGAAAATGAAAGTCGAGTTCTTGATTTTCAAGTGTGAGTTGATTGAGGAAAAACACAAGTGATTGAGTTTCAGGTGGTTGACTTGAAATAAGATGAGTTGCATGAGAAGTTAACTCATGTTAACTCAATCAATCACAAAATCATTATGTAATTAGAAAACTCACTAATTTTAACCATGCAAATTGTCTTTAAAAGGAGGAACGAAGGCACACGTTTAAGCATTGTTTTGGTGCACACAAGTTGGTGAGACCAAGCAATAGGAAGCACAAGTTTGTGCATGGAGCTTGTGAGAGAAAGAGTGTGCAAGAGAAACATGCACACATGTTGGTATAGAGAAGCAGAGATCAACAATATTGCAAAGGTTTCAAGCTTATATCAAGAAAGAAAGACAAGTGTGTATTTTACATTAAAACAATTGTATTTTGTAAGTGATCAATTACTTAGTTTTTTTCTATCAATAAAATTCTCATCAAGAAGAGGATTTTCCCTATTGGGTTCCCTAGAAAAACAATGTGTTTTTATTTTTTTACTATGCTTTTAATTTTGTTCCTATTATGTTGCATCTAGTAGAGAAATTATGTGCTTATGTGAGAAGAAATTATATTTCAAATTTCTCATATTAGCATATCATAATTTCATTGATTTGCTACATTTTCTCCTCCATTATACACATGACTAAATTCACGTCCAGATAGAAAAAATTTGGCCTCATAAATACAATGCACAACACTTGATCCCATAGGACGTCATCTAAAATTTAAACTTCCAAAATGATGCTCGAAGCTCACTCTAAAATATCTCAACCCTCATGCTAATCACATACACCAAATGACCGATACTTTTCGTCCCAAAATGCTGAGCTAAAATAGCACTCGACCCATTAGACATATAGTGCCCAATCATCAAACTAGTAAACCCTTGGTCTTCATAACTACTCTCATCCCCTACAAAGATTAGCTCTCGCAATCTCCTTTAATAATAGTTTTGATCTTTGAGATAATGAGAGACTTGACCCTTCTATATTCTTCAAATATCAGTAACTCAGCTTCTATGGAAATGCTAGGAACTCTATCCATGACATATGGTAAACTTGACTTATGGAAAGAGAACATAAATCGACCTTCATCATAACATATCTTGGCCTTTTGGATAATCCAATTTCCAATAGTTTAAATACCTGTAAAAAATATTCTTTGGCGAATAGATTTCTCTTCAAAATTTTGAAAATCAACTTACAAATACACATGTAGCCCTAAAATTTGGTCTTTTAGGAATAATATGTATAAACCCTCAGGTTGGAAATATGCACAACTCTAGTACCACTGTAATATCCCAAATATATAATTTTTTTAGCAATTCCAAGATATTATAAAATTTTATGTTTCTTTTAATTCTGAATATGAACAACCATGATAATTTCACAAATTACAAAAATAATCGACAACAAGAAGCACTACAAATTTAGAGAGGAGCTAGAAAAATACTGGAAACTCAGCTTTATTTATATGATATAAGTCATTACAATAGAAATAGTTGAGATAGAACAAGAAGAAATGAAGCACCATTTGATGATTTCAATCATCCTCGCTCCAATATTGTTTAAGCTCTGTGAAAATTTGGATGAAGTCTCCTCAAGGAGTGATTGGGTTTCATCCAAAAGACACAATAGAAACCCAAGGGTTTTCGTCCTAGGGCTTTTCTAAGCTAGGAACTCCATTCTCCAAACCTCTCTATGATAAATAATCAACCAAACCAAGATGTCCCAAATGATTTTCTCCTCCTCCTTTTATAGATATGATGGATACCCCTCCAACCTTCTAGAAGCCTTTATTTTATTGTTTTATTTTCCCACCCTGGAAGCTTCTCCTCTTATCCTTAAGTGACTGTAACAACCTTGGTGAAAATTTCATGTATTAAAAGTTAATAAAGGAAAAATAATAACCGCAATTGATGGGACATGTATTCCAAGTTGATGTTGGGAAAAACATCCTAGTGGGTGTTCATTTCGGTTATTATGGCTAAAGGAAATTGGAAAAGGCAATGGAAAAGACTTTGGAAATGCATGAGGCGTTAATTGACATTTTATTTATGAAAATAATGGAAAATAGGAGAAAAGGGATGTGAAAGGTCACAGGTTGCATGTGAGGAGGAAAATGAAGAAAATATAGGCCTCATTAATAAAAAATACTCTTAGGATCAGTTGGAAAGTTTTTTCTCACACTTATGGAGCTCTCTCATTATTCTCTCTCTCTCTCACACACACACTCTTGGACACTTAGAGTTTTCTTGGAGCACTTTGGCATTGGATCAAGAAAGGAAAAGAAGGTAAGAGGAAGGAAGTAGCAAGAAAGGAAGAGCAGGATCAAGAAGCTACAACATGATTCTTTGCAAATATTGATTTGCATGTGTGATTTCCTTGCTATATTTTCCATGCATGGTATTTCATGTGGTTCTTTTCTGTCCTGGCATGGGTTTTTACAGGTGTGACAACATTTTCAGCCTAGCCTTGCCATTTCCAGATAACCTTGATGAGATGGGTTCTCATGTTTGGTTGAGCTGGATTTCCGGATGGATTTGATGTTGAGTGAGGTGGGTCTCTGAAATGACAAACACGTGGCCTAGTGGCCCTTGAACCGGATTGTGGTTTGCAGTAAAGCCAAGATTGTGTGGCTCAACGGGCCTAGGAATCATTGCAGGAGAATGGCGCGATATACGATAAATCCAAGAGGTGGATTTCTCTGTGTTGGGCTTAGTAGTCTCATGATGGGATGTACGGTAGAGTAGGTCTCGGTGTAGGGCCTAGTGATCCTTAGATCGAACTGTGGATTACGGTAAATCCTGAGAAACTAGGAGGCACTAAAATTCCTCACAGTGTAGGTGGAGAACTCTAGTAGCATTCATGCTTGTTTGGTTCTTTTTGGTTGGTTATGAGTCCCACATTCATGCTTGGAATATGGCACGGGGGTGATTGGATGAAGAGAGATTTGGCTCAGCCAATATATGGTCGGATGGAACGTGGTATTCCCATCCCCGATTGGTTTCTATATTCATTAATGAGAAATTCATTCCCTTTGTATTTAATGTGAAAATGCATTGATTTATATGTGGTTTCAATGGCTAATGTATTCATGGTATTTATTTTGTTATTTTGTTGGTTATGAGCATATATTCTGACAGTGATGATGTATGTCTCTCCTCATGTGTTTCATTTGTAAATGCACAAATAATATATCTATGACCTAATAGATGATACTGAAGCTAATGATGTAAGGGAACATTGATTCTTAGTGATTCTCATATAAGTACGAAACCCCTATGTTTAGATATGTTGTTTACACATGTGGTTTTCAGGTTTGTGATATGTTTGACAAAATAACTGTCATGGCTAGTAGGGGTGCAGATGAGTCCTTGTTGATGTAATTGTTTTAGCATCATTGTTTCGTTGTTATAAATCTCTGAACTTGTCATGAATTTTTGGGCAGTGAACTGGGTTCTGGGCCTGAAAAAGTGGCTCAAATCCCGGGGACACTCGTACAAAACTAGGTAATTTAGTCCCTGGAAGCTGGCATGCAGAATTGTACATGCGTCCAGATCCTCCCAGATGCAAGCATGCAGCCTTGTGCATGCCTCCAAAGGTCCAAGAGCTCAAAAGGTCAATAGGACCCAGGGGCAAGATGCCTGAATGGTTGGGTTGGCTCCTGGGGGTGTTATTGTTAATGTACAATGTCTATGTGATGTGTTTTCATCGATTTTCACTTCCTTAATGTCACCTAGGAGGTTGAATATCATCATAGTAGCCTATCATCACATGTTTACCCCAGTTGGCAAGTTACTTGGGTAGATGTGGAGGAGGGTGTTACAGAGTGGTATCAGAGCGTGGTTGTGCTCTCCTGGGGTGATGCGTTGGTCATCTATTCAAGTTGGTTGCATATGTGTTCCTCATGCTTATGTTCTATGTGCTTGTTGCATATGCATGGCATTGGTCATAGGTGCAGTGGTTTTTCCATGTGAAAGTTGATGGTGTTGTTGATTGAATGTGATCATCATGAGTGCCTGTCGGTTATGCATTTTCTATGCATGTAAGTGTCTCTAAGTTGTTATGCATGCATTGTCATGGTTATAGTTGTTTTCCATGAGGTCATTGTATGCATTTTAGGTCATCATGGTGCTTTTGGTATGTTATGATGTTGATGTGTTGGTTGAGATAGAGCAGGAGATGCAGATCATCGAAGTGAAGTTGCGACACTAGACATACCTAGAAATGCATGCATTAGATAGTCATGCTAGGTATATATGGTGCTATGTACATGTCGTACATGCAATGCTATGTACATATGGTGTTGAGTGTGTGTTGTACATATGGTGCTATGTACATATGGTGTTGTGTGCATGATTGTACATGTGTTGTTGTGTGCATGTGGTGTTGTGTACATGTTGTACATGTGGCGTTGTGTGCAGGTGGTGTCGTGTACATGTCGTGCATGTGGCACTATGTACATGTGGTTACATGTGGTGCGGTGTACATTTGGTGTTGTGTACATGTTGTGCACGTGATGTCATGTACATGTGATGTTGTGCGCCCATTAGGCATGCAATGTTGTGTACATGTGGTACTGTATACATGTTGTGCATATGGTATTGGTATACATGTGGTATGGTGTGCATGTCGTACATGTTGTGTTGCATGCATGTGGTACCATGTATGTTCAATATCATTTCCAGATGGAATTAGATGCACATTGGGAGTGTGCCCTGAAACAATGAGCTGGTAACTATTCACTGAGAGTACAAGTGGAAAAAGATTGTAGCACTGGAAGGATGCAAATTTGACTTTGGCAGTGGATTCTGGACATCCTGGGAAGGAAGTGAATCCTGGTACTACTTTGAGGGTGGAGATGTGAGCCTCTAGATTCCCTTGTTGCTGATATGAGCATTGTATCCTTCTATTTGTTGGTTGAGAAAATGTGTATGAGTATATATGTGTATATTATTGTAATTATCGTAATGAGTTGTGTTATAAATCTCCAATACATGGTATTATTTTCATGTTTTCATTAGGTTGATGATTGTAAATAATGCAACGAGATGTGTCATAAAGCTCCATGGGTAGTATGTTTTCTTTTCAGCGGTTTGTTGGTTTGTAGGTGTCATTGAACACGGAGGAGGATGTTCCCCCAAGGGTGAGGGTTCTATAACATCCCTGGTGAAAATTCCATGTAATAAAAGTTAATAAAGACAAAATAATAACCACGGTTGATGGGAAACGTATTCTAAGTTGAATGTTGGGCAAAAAATCCCAGTGGGTGTTCATTTCGGTTATTATGGCTAAAGGAAATTGGCAAAGGAAATGGAAAAGACTTTGGAAAGGCATGAGGCATTAATTGACATTTTATTTATGAAAATAATGGAAAATAGGAGAAAAGGTAGGTGAAAGGTCACAATTTGCATGTGAGGAGGAAAATGAAGAAAATAAAGACCTCATTGATAAAAAGGCTTCTTAGATCAGTTTACAAGTTTTTTCTCACACTTATGGAGCTCTCTAATTATTCTCTCTCTCTCTCTCTCACTCGTGGACACTTAGAGTTCTCTTGGAGCAATTTGGAATTGGATCAAGAAAGGAAAAGAAGGCAAGAGGAAGGAAAGAGCAAGAAAGGAAAAGCGGGATCAAGTAGCCACAACAAGATTCTTTGCAGGTATTTCTTTGCATGTGTAATTTCCTTGCTAGATTTGGCATGCATGGTATTGCATGTGGTTCTTTTCTGTCATGGCATGGGTTTTTCTAGGTGTGACGGTGTTTTCAGCCTAGCCTTGCCATTTTCGGATAGCCTTGATGAGTTGGGTTCTCGTGTTTGGTTGAGATATATTTCCGAATGGATTCGAATTTGAGTGAGGTGGATCTTCGAAATGAAAAACACATGGCCTCCCTGAACTGGACTGTGGATCACGGTAAATCCACTGGCCTATTAACCCCTGAACCAAACTCTCGGTTGCAGTAAAGACAATATTGTGCTCATAAGTGGGCCTAGGAATCCTTGCCGGTGAATGGCGGGATATATGGTAAAGCCAAGAGGTGGATTTCTCTCTGTTGTGCCTAGTAGTCCTGGGATGGGATGTACGGTACATCCTGGAGAGGGGGTCTCGGTGTAGGGCCTAGTGATCCCTGGATTAGATTATGGATTATAGTAAATCCTGAGAGACTGGGAGGCACTAAAATTCCTCACGGTGTAGGTGCAGAACTTCGATAGCATTCATGCTTGTTTGGTTCTTTTTAGTTGGTTATGAGTCCCACATTCATGCTTGGAATATGGCACGGGGGTGATTGGCTGAAGAGAGATTTGACTCAGCCAATCTATGGTCTGGTGGAACGTGGTAGTCCCATCCCTGGTTGGTTTCTATATTCATTAATAAGAAATTCATTCCCTTTGTATTTAATGTGAAAATGTGTTGATTTATATGTGGTTTTTATGTCTGATGTCTTCATGGTATTTTTGTTGTTATTTTACTGGGTATGAGCATATATTCTGACAGTGATGATGTATGGCTCTCCTTGTGTTTTCATTTGTAAATGAATAAACAATGTATCTATGACCTAATAGATGATACTGCAACTAATGATGTAAGGGAACAATGCTTCTTAGTGATTCTCGTATAAGTACGAAACCCCCATGTTCATATCTGTTGTTTACACATGTAGTTTTCATGTTTGTGATATGTTTGACGAAATGCCTATCATGGCTATTAGGGGTCCAAATGATTCCTTGTTGATGTAATTGCTTTAACATCATTTTTCTGTTGTTATAAATAATCTCTGAACTTGTCATGAAGTTTTGGGCAGTGAACTGGGTTATAGGCCTAAAAAAATGGCTCAAATCCTAGGGACACTGGCACAACACTGGGTAGTTTAGTCCCTGGACATTGGAATGTAGGATTTTGCATGCATCTAGAGCCTCTCAAACTCAAGCATGCAGGCTTGTGCATGTGTCCAGAGTCTCCTAGACGCAGGCATGTAGGCTTGTGCATGCATCCAGAGCCTCTCAGACTCAAGCATGCAGGCTTGTGCATGTGTCCAGAGTCTCCTATACGCATGCATGCAGGCTTGTGCATGCATCCATACGTCCAAGAGCTCAAAAGGTCAATAGGACCCAGGGGCAGGATGCCTGAATGGTTGGGTTGGCTCTTGGGGGTGCTATTGTTGATGTGCAATGTCTGTGTGATGTGTTTCCATCAATTCCACTTCCTGAAGGTCACCTAAGAGGTTAAATCTCATCATAGTAGCCTCTTGTCGCATGTTTACCCGGGTTGGTCAGTTACTCGGGTAGATGTGGGAGGAGGGTGTTACAGTGACTCTTATTTTATTTTAGTCGCTTAGACTTTTTCTCCATATAGCATTTTTTCACTTCTTTTATTAATTAAAGTCTATTTGTAATCTGGGAAAATGGTAAATTGGCCACGACCCTTACCCCGGTCACTGAAATCTACTTTCGACCATCCCATCTTGTAGATATTCTTCTCTCGGTTCCAACGAGTTATTACACTAAGGTGTTTTATTAAAATATTCATCCCAAAATGACACCTTAAGCGTAATTAATTAAACATGTTCAATAATAACCTTGTTTTATGGAAATTATCGAAATGCAGCAAAACCAAAAGAAAACTATGTGGACAATAGAATATGCCAAGCAAACACTGTCGGATCTCATAAAACCTCTCAAAACCCCTCTGGGACCTCTCATGATGTAATCCCACTCTTGTGGTCTGGCTGTCGCATACCCTGGAAATCCATCATCATTGTACTATAGAGGAAACTAAAAATGAGGACATTACATCTTATATTACCCATAAATATAATATGATTCATATGGTTCAAAGTTTCAAAATTTCAAATATTATAATAGCAAACATCACATAAACCAAGTCAAACTAAATATTAAAGCACTTAGTACATGGTATTCAATCAAAAATCAATATTAATACTAAAATAAAATGGGAAAACAAGTGTAATATGTAGAGTTGTTGCTTAGTACTGGTCTCTTAGGTAAAAATTAGAGAACCCTTATGGAGTGAATGTGATCATATAACTTAGTTATATTAAGTGTGTGATTTAAGCATCAGTGGAGGGGGAATCAAATTGCTAATAATCTATTGATACATGATAACATAGTTTTATAGCAAAGAATTTGGTCGACGTTTTTTGAACCAACTAGTGTGAAAACTATCTTTGTACAAACAGTTAAATAATTAAACTATCAAAAAAATATTATGATTAATAAAATATATTAATGGAAAAAGGTGAAAAAAAAATTATTAGAAAAAAAAAATTGTTAAAGAATACAACAATGAATGGTTATAGGTTAATAAATGTTTATTGTTAAAAATCCAATAGTTTTAAGTGGGATTTTTTGGAAAGTTTTTAGGTTTGTTTTTGGATCTAATTTTTCTAGAATCGTGCTAGGATTCATTGAAATCACAAGTCTGAGAAGTGAATTCTTCACAATTCTTCTTCACAATTCAAGTGACCTAGGGGTTTTTAAGGGTGATGAATCTATATATCCAATCAAGTTTAAAGAACACAAATCAAGATTTGGTCACAATTTTTTGGCTAGAAACTCCAAAAAGTGGCACTTAAAGACTACTATGTTAAAAATAAGTATGATAATGAATAAAAAAATTAATAATTATGGAAAAATCCATATATTTATATTTTTTTTGGTTTTTCGCTGAATTTTGACTAGAAATAAGCTAGAAACTCCAAAAAGTGGCACTTAAAGACTACTCTGTTAAAAACAAGTATGATAATGAATAAATAAAAAATTTATGGAAAAATCCATATATTTATATTTTTTTTGGATAATTAATTTATAAGGACATTTGGTGATTATATTGTTATTAAATGAATAAATAAATATTAATTATGGAAAAATCCATATACATATATATATATATATATATATATATATTTTATAATTAATTTATGAGGACATTTGGTGATTTTTTTTTTGACTTCAGCAACGGCGGAGGTATCGTACACCCCGAATACCACTATAATCCCTAGGGGAGAACGCCGACTACCAAGGGGAGAACGCTAGGCTTGCACGAACACTTCTCAGGTCATCGACCGCAAGGGTCGGGGATTGAACTCGTGACTTGCTTAAAAACACAAAGCCTTAGCAGAACGTCCGCTAACCACTAGACCAAGCCTGTACATTTGGTGATTAGATTGTTATTAGAAAAAAACATTTTTATTAGAAAGAATAGAACAATTAATAGAAAACAAGTAAGTAATGATTATAGGTTAATACATAATTCTTGTTAAAAATAAGTATAATAATGAATGGAAATAAAATCTTAGTTATGAAATAATCCATATATATATTTTATTTTTTTATAATTAATTTATGAGGACACTTTGCAATTATAGTTTCTTTTTTTCCATTTATTTTTAATTATGAAAAATTGATTTTAGACCACACTAATTAGAAATTAGAAATTAAAAATAATTTTACCAAAAATTTAATAAATTTTGCAAATAGTTTTTAAAAATTTGCAAATTAATTAACGAGTTGTCTTTAATGCGACTTTTTGGAGATTTTCCATCAAATTTCTTTAAAATCTGGCAGGATTTCATTGAAATCACAAGTTTAATGTGTAACCCCTTCAATGGAAGTGCCCTAGAGGTTTTTAAAGGTGTTGAATCCATATATACAATCAAAAAAGCATTTTGGGTAACATAAATCTATTTCACCTCAAAGTTTTTTTGCAGGAAACTCCAAAAAATCGCACTAAAGACAACTTCATTAATCAAGAGTAAAAACATTTTGACCCAAAGTAATTACAATATACTCATATAAAATAATTTCTCATATTTACTTCAACTATCAAAAAAATACTAAAATGAAAATCAATATTGATAAAATAGTTGAATTTTTCGGCACTGTTTGGGAAAATTGCCATTATAACTCCATTTGTTTGGCAAGGAAAAATTCATAATTTTTTTCCAATTTTTTTTTTTTTTTGGGAGATTTTCCTAATTTTGAAAAAATAAATATATTTTATATTTATTTAATAGATACCCCATTTTTCTGCTTTTATCCAATATTGAAAAAAAAAATATTCTTTTTTTTTGGATACCATTTTTTTTAAACCATGCCAATTTTTCTGTTTTAGCCAATATTACCCACAAAAAAAAATGTTACTCTTTTTGTTTTTTCAAATACCAACTTTTTAAACAATGCCAATTTTTCCGAACACGGAAAAATCAGTTCATCTTTTATTTTTCCAACACTGATAAAAATCAGTTGATTGTTAATGTGAACAAGACCTCGTAAGTCAGTTGTTTCTCCGTGTTGTTGTCATCAAATTCCAATCCATACCCCAACACACACAATTACACCCGTGTGAATGTGAAACAAAATCTGCCGGCCCAGTGTCTAAAGTCAAAAGCAACTTTGAAAATTTTGAAAAGTGAGATTTGCAACGACAAGCATTTAAACCAAAGCAGCACATAAAGAATGATGCAAAAATTGAAAGTGAGCTTACCAGTCTCTGCATCGTGAATCCTTTCATCATAATTCGTTTGATTATAATATAGTGTTACTATCAGCTTAGCAGGAGCCTTGGTTGGAGTGAAGAAAAATGTTCTCAAATTATTGAGACATTCCGAGCATCCATTATATTCCCTTCGAATATGCATTCGAAGTAATCTCAACTGGCCAGTAATCAATCCATTATAAAGGGTCTCTCTGCTTCGGTGCCTGATCTACTCGTAGCATTTGCATAGTGCCATTTGTTATTGAAAGCCGAAAATAAAGATGAGGAATTACAGTCGTAATTTGGGCTCTGTGTTGCTTGCTAGCGTGATGTTTTATTTGGGCATGCTCCCTGCTTCGGAGTCTTGGGGAAAAGAAGGGCATTATGCAACTTGCGAGATAGCTCAGGTGAGGTTTTCTTCACGTTGCTTGCTGCTGAGGATTGAATAGAGGATTATATCTCTGAAAAATTAGAGAATTTTTTCGCTTCTACTCTCTGTAAGTTTGATAAGTGTAGATTTGAAAAAAATTGACTTAGTTCGAGATAATTTGTCAAGTTAATATTACCGACGTACAACATTATTAATCCAAAGGGACTTTCTTGAATTTGAACGTCTCTGAGTCTTGAACCTGGTCAGTGCAAATCGATAAATCTAGTTAAATCTGTTCAGTGCAGGTCGATAAACGACTGGTTTAACTCTGGTAATTTACTGTTATAAGTTTTTAAAGATTTTTGGTATATTTTTTTATTTAATTAGTTTGAGTATAGAAATTTATTGGAATTATAAATTTACTGAATTTCATATATACAATTAAAGAAAATCATTTTAAACAATAAAAAAAATTAAGATTTGGAAAAAAAAATTCAATATTCCAACTAAAAACTCTAAAACTTACACAATGTTTATATAACTATAAATGTGTGCACATGCCCTGTGAAGAAATTTTGAAGCTTTCCTAATTCTAAAATATTAAATATAATGCAACACAGTGTTTATTAATTTTTGAAAGAATAGTATAATGAGATTACAATTTTACAAAATAGTGAAAATTTTAGTTAGATTTTGATCAAGAAATTTTAGGAAATTTGAATTATAGCTATTAGAAGTTTTAGGAAATTTGAATTATAGCTATTAATTTTCAAGATTTTAAGTGTTCATAACTATTAAGTTTCAAGATTTTAAGTGTTCAAGATGTTTTTTTAGAAAATAAATCTATTTTTCAAAAAAAAAAAACTATTTAAACTTTTTATAATTAAATTTTTGTTACCCAAAAAAATTAACTTGATTTAAAAAAAAAAAAAATTCCAAATATTTGTAAAGTTTAACCGTCACATCGGCTTTGCCGCAGTGAATTCTCTATCGTACAAAGAAGTCTTTTATACCAATTTGATGCGACCAAATAACAATCTTAGAATAAATTATTATAATTATAATAATTTTCACTCACAAAGAAAAAAAATGCTAAGTAACTGAATGCATTCATTTTACAATTAATTAATTATAATGTTAATAAAAAAATCACTACCTCTATAAACGACTTCATTAAAAGAGCCTGAATGCTGCAAACTCATAAACCCACGTGGCGCATATGGATGATATGGACTTGAAACACAATTTTTTTTCAAAAGAATTTATGTATATTGAGCACTGTATATTTGTATGCTATATATACGCAATTAAGACAAATCTACCAATTTATGTATATTGAGCACTGTATCCTTGTATGCTATATACACAATTAGGACAAATCTACCTGTCCTGCTCCGTCAGGTCAGGTTATCACAACCCAGAGCGAGAAGAGTTATATATCCCAACCCGGTTCAGCCCGCCTCTTCTATCTTAAAAGAAATATCTTTTATGCTCAGGAATAGGTTTTAAATGTCCTCAGGACAAATGTCCAGCATTTTCTTTCCTCCTTGTAAACTCATAAGCTCATCGTGTGAATCTTTAGGGGATGATCTATGTAAACTCGCATTAGAAGTACTTTGATAGGGTGGATTTGGGAGAAACAATGATCAGTAATTCGAGCAGGTAAGTTCTAAAGGTTTTAAATTTTATTTGTAAAATAATTTTTCTTTCATGAGATTTAGATTTTGCATTTTGAAGTGTTACAAAATATTTAGATATAGTGAGTAGTATTTTCCATGGATTTTTGGTCTTTAAGAATGGTGAGAAATGAATTGTCTATAAAGTGCCTGTTACTCACTAAAATGTGGTAACTCCGTAGTAGAATTTTGTTCTCCAACATTTGACAACCAGCAGGTCAGCCAGACAACTAGCAGCCCATGCCAGCCATCATTAGATGATGATTATGCCATGTGTCTCTGCCATTTACATCACCCATGTGTTTCTCACCCATATGATATTAGCACTTGGAGGCTGATGTGCTTCTCACCCATCTTATATTAGCATTTGGACGAAGACGGGCTATCATTCAAAAGGTACTTAGGTTATTTTGTAATCAGTTACTTATACTAGTTTGTTTTTGGGCATTTAGTATGGATTATGGGGTGATTTGAAGGATTGACAAACCTTCCATTTTTGTTCTCTCACCTCACCAAGGGGGTTAATCTTTGACCCTAGTCTAGTGGGACCTTCTTTAAGGCCCGTTCGGTTATAGGAGAGGCACTACCTAGGAAGCCATGATTGAGATAGTGTTTCATCTTCCTTATGCCATACTTAACACCTTCCATCCTACATTACAAGCCCTATGTCTCACCTCCATTCTTCAGGTACAATTCATCATTGGTTCTTGGGGATTTGGCATTCATATGTTCACATATCTTGAGTAGGGACATAAGAATTAGCATGTGGGCAAAAGCCTAGCATGAACTCTAGTCTCTGCCTATCTCATATGGCCATTACCCGGTTCATGAGCACACGATGCTCCATTACATCAAAGAAGGAACACTTGCATGTCCTAAACAATGAGTGATAATAAAAGAGGTAATAAAACTACTACATCATACAAAGCAAGCTCTAACCCTTGAGCTATAAGCGGTACTATAAGGAATAATCAAGAAGAAGTAAAAGGCGCACAAAATGGGTGGAAAAAACAAGGCCAAGATGGTAATTCATGCATCCACGAATGCTCCCTCCTCACATATATACACTCAGGATGTGGACACCCCCATCAGTTGGTCCCTTTGACCATGGCACTTGGCTATGAAGTCTTCTCCCCTCCATTTTCCACATTACTCACTAACACCTATCAATTGAAGGGTGGACCTAAGAATTGCTATTACCCCATAGGGGCTGGAAGCACCTAATAGGGTTAACCTTTAGCCACCCTTACCTAGGGAGAAAACACCTTTGTGAGATCATGGCCCTAATTTTGAAAACGGATCCTTGCTTGAAGAATTAAATTGCCCTTAACATTCAAGTTTGGTTCACTTAGATGCATTATTGATCTTGGTCCCTAATGATTGGTTGTTTTCACTAGAATCCATGTTGTTCTTGTCGGGTGGTTCAATAGTCCAAGCCTTTGGTACCCACTCCACAGGTACCCAGGGCCTTCAGAGGAGTACATTGGCCCAAACAAGTGAAGCCTTGAGAGTCTAGAACCTCCTAACAACACTATCATAAGACACATGTCCCAGAGCACCTCTAGGACCCAGGATGTTGGTTGACTTCGACTGAGATTTGTGGATTCTTGACGATGACACCACTAGACCCATCATTCCCCTAGGCTAACCTTGACACAACTTGATGGGCAAGAGCTAATTTAGAGCCCAGATGAGGATGGTCCCACATTGAGAGGCTAGGGAGGGCTTGTTGCACTAGAGAAATCCCTAATAGTGGATAGAATGAGGACTTGTTTGACAAATGGAGACTCATGATGACCACTTTATGACACCCAAATGGATATTGGGACCCCACAAGAGGTATTGATGTGAATTTGGGGGTAAACCCTCAAATCTTGGACTTTACAAGCATCTGCACCTTCTTGGACACCTCATCACCCTTGGACATGGCATTTGGAGCACTTATATTTGATAATGTCAACCTTTTGGAGGCTACGACTCACACATGTGGGAAAATTTAGGCCTATTTTGATCAAGCTAATGGGTTGGATTGTAACCCAAGCACATTTAGCAATCTAACTTGTTATTAGGGGCTTTGTAAATTAAAATTGGATGACCTAATCCTCATATAAATAGAGGATAGGTCAATCTCATTGTTCATCATCACTTGTTGCATTTTAGGCCCTCTTAGAGAGTTTCAGCCTAATTTGTATCTTGTGGAGACGTGAATCTATGTTGTATTTACTATTTTGTTATTGGAGCTACTTCTTTGGCTTTGAAGATGTCATTTCTGGAGCAATAAAGGCCTGTTCATGCATTATTTCTTGTAAGTGTACCTTGAATTTGATAAATCTTCGCATTTTTGTCTCTAATGTATGGAATGGTGTTACTTTTGGGAAACCAGGTCCAAACTCCATGTTGCATTGCTCATATGATGGAGATGATATTTTTGTTGGATTCCTCTTTCGGAGAGGTGCAAGGTTGATCTAAAGATAATCTTGTTTGGATGAGCAGAACTTATATTTTGAATTTATTTTCCACACATGTGCAAATTGTCAAGGTCGGCTAGAATTGTAATGTAGGCTCACAAGCCCCAAAAGATGTCTCACTCACCCCCAGTCATGGATATAAATTGGAGAGACATGATGCTCATTTCATCATCAACTCATCTCACACATCTCCCCCTCATCTGATTGGTTCGTACAACCTAAGAGGCTTCTCTCTCCTCCACACGTGTGAAACAGGTAGTTGGAAATTGCGAACTGATTTAGGGCTTTTTCTGGAGCATTGATCATGGGTCAAACCTCACTGTTTGACTGTGTTTTTGAGGCAAAAATTTCGATTTTGGAAGGCCGCATCTGGAGGCACAAATACCGAGGTCAAACATTGACCTTTGATCGCAGCATTTATTGCAGTGTTGATGGATGAGTTGACCACAACGTTGATTGGTTTGACTGTAGATTTTGACTGTTTTGGGGACTGGTTTTTGGGGTGAGTTTGACTTTTAAGGAAGGTTGAGTTTGACCATGTTTGACTGAACCTGATTGGAAGTTGAAAGGGCTAGTTTTGACCATCAAAGTCTTTGTTGGCTAGGGCATCCTGTTAACTGTTGTAAAATACATTTTTCTCTCTCTACTGAATAAGAAGAATTACAAATTCTTGTCTCTTGTATTGGCTTGTCTTCTATCGATTTATTTTATGTTCTATCAGCGTTTACTTTCAATGATTATGTGAGGCTAATAAGAAGAAAGATTGAAGTAAATTGCTCTAAGCATAGAACATACCATGGTTAACTAAAATTAACATGGTATCAGAGCTAAGGTGAAGACAAAGCCCAAGCAAGAGTGAAAAGCAATCACCAAAGAAGTTGAATATTTAAGGACCGTGATCAATGGCCTCCTCATCATACAAGGGTTTCAAATCTGTTGATAAGCCGACTGATAAGTCTAATTATCATGCTTGGAAAATGTCCTTGGATTTGACATTGGAAGATCAAGATGTTATGGATTATGTGCAGGAAAAGATCAATGAGCCTCCGTCAAATGCACTGACTGTCACTAAGACAAAGTACAAGAAAGAGGAAGTCAAGGCGAAGAAGATCATCATGGATTCTATTCATAAGCACTTGGTTGCTTATATCTCCGAGCTGGGCACATCTAAGGAGATGTATGATAAGTTGGTTAGCATGTTCAGGGCTAGCAATGTTAATCAAATTCTATTTTTGAAGAACAAGTTGAAGGAGATCAAGAAGGGCAAAGGAGAATCCATTCAATCATATTTCATGAGGCTCACCGAAATCAAGAATGATCTCTTAGCTATTGGAGAAGCCATAGTTGATCGAGAGCTCACTCTCATTGCTCTTGGAGGACTCCCCTGAGAATGGGATGTATTAAATACTACTATTCTTAATAATAATGTGATTTCTGATTTTGATGAATTGTTGACAAGATGCACTCAAGAAGAGACAAGGATGATGGAGAGAGACCATCCATCTAATGGGAATGGAAGTGACCCTACTGCCTTCACCACTCATGCAAAGAAGAGGAATAATGCTGGTCTGAGAAATCAAAATCATGGAAGAGCAAGTCCCAAAGGAAGAAAAGGAAGATGTTACATTTGTAACAAGTTTGGTCACTATGCAAGAGAGTGCCCTAATAGAAGGGACTCTTTCGGAGATTATGACAACAACAACTTCAGGGGGAATGGAAATCAAAGGAACAACAAGTTCAAACAAAAGAGGAAGACTCCCTCTTATCGAAGTGGAAATGGTCAACCTTTCAAGAGGTCAAAGAATTCCAGGTATGATGAATCTAATGTTGTTGATAGCAAAAATGAATATATTCTTACATCTACCCTCTCCGCTGCATCTCCTTTCGACACCATGGACAATTGGTTGATTGATATTGGTGCCTCAAGGCATTTCATTGGATATAAGGAAGCCCTCTTTTATTTGATTGAAAAGGATACTAATTTGGAAATTATCCTTGGAGACAATGCCAACTATCCCGTGAAAGGGACAGGGACTGTGACTCTTCATCTAAATCAAGGTCAAGTCCTTCGTTTGCAAGATGCGTTGTACGTATCTAACTTGAAGAAGAGTCTAGTGTCTATCTTGGCAATGGAAGATAGGATTCAAGGTAGCATTCATCGATGGAAAGGTACGCATTTGGAAGAGGAACTTCAAAGAAGCGTTCACTCTTGGTTTTAGGGTTGATACATCCTATCAGGTTGGAGGAAGTCTGTTAGGGGCCATGACATGTGACACAACTCTTCAATCCGAGCTATGGCACCGGAGGTTTGCACACCTTCATTACAAAGCCCTGCTCGAAGCAAGAAAGGTGGTGATAGGGATGCCTGATTTCAAAGATGATCATGAAGGTGTATGTCAGGGTTGTGTCGAAGGAAAGCATACAAGGGGACCATTCCTCTCAAGTGTCACAAAGACATTTGATATTGTGCAATTGATACATTTTGATCTATCTGGTATGGTGCCTGTAAAATCCTTGGGAGGATGCTTATACTATATCACTTTTATAGATGACCTCTCTCGCAAAACTTGGATATACTTCTTGAAGAAGAAGGACAAAGCATTCAAGTGGTTCTGCATGTTCAAGGCCTTGGCTGAAAATCAAACAGGGAAGAAGATCAAAATTTTGAGGATTGATAATGGAACTGTGTATGAGTCGAATGAATTTAATGACTATTGCAGGGAAGCTGGCATTAAGAGGGAGACCACCACTGTGTACACTCCTGAGAAAAAGGTGTTGCTCAAAGGAAGAAGAGAACCATTTTGGAAGCTGCCCATGCTATGCTTTATGACCGAGGTCTTCCGAAGTTTCTATGGGGAGAAGTTGTCAACACCGTTGTGTATGTTCAAAATAGATGCCCACATTCTGCATTGGACTCCAAAACTTCTGAAGAAGCCTTCTCTAATAAGAAGCCCAATGTCTCTCATTTTAGAGTTTTTGGAAGTCCTGTTTATTTTCATGTGCCAAAAGAAAAGAGGAGCAAGTTGGATGCTTCTGGGAAGAAGGGAATGCTTGTGGGCTATAGTGAAACCTCAAAGGCATATAGAATCTATGTGCGTGGTCAAAGAGAAGTGGAGATACGCCATGATGTCACCTTCGATGAAGATGATGCCCTCAGGAAGGTTAGAAATATTCCTATCTCAAAGGAAGACGAAGAAGAAGAAGAAGCTGGAAGGCAAGAAGAACTGATGCTTGATGTTGAAGGATCGATGGATCCTATAGATCCACCTTTTTCAAATAAAAGAAGACCTTCATGGCTTGGAGACACTCTCGAAGATGTTGAGGGATGCTCCAAGGGTAACATTTCGTGAAAGTAAGAAGTCGAATAGGCACCAAGGGTACCTAGCAGCCATGAGTACTATTCTACAATCTGAGCCTGGAACTTTTGAAGAAGCCGTAAAACATCAAGTTTGGAAGGTTGCTATGTACGAGGAATATGAGTCAATCATGAAGAATGATGCCTGGGATGTGGTCCCTAGACCGATGGACAAATCTGTTGTCACCTCGAAATGGCTCTATAAGATCAAGCATGGAGCCGATGGAAGTGCTGAAAACTAAAAGGAAAGATTTGTTGCTCGAGGCTTCTCTTAAAAGGAAGGCATAGGTTATGATGATATATTTGCACATGTTGCGCGCTATACCACCATCTGATCAATCGTTGCCCTTGCTGCAACGCAAGGATGGAACTCCATTAGATGGATGTGAAGACTGCCTTCTTAGATGGTTCAATCAAGGAAGAGGTCTATGTGGAACAACCTCTGGGGTTCGAAGTCCAAGATAGAGACGCATATGTATGCAGGTTGAAGAAATCCCTCTATGGGTTGAAGCAAGCCCCCAGGGCTTGGTATGAAAGGATTGATAGCTACTTGATGAAGTTGGGCTTTACTCAAAGTGATGTTGATCCAAACCTTTACTTTAAGGTTGATAATGACAAGCCTCTCATTCTGGTTCTCTATGTGGACGATCTCTTTCTGATAGGTGTTGACCTTCGCAATCATCAATGTAAGAGGGAGCTAGCTTCCGAGTTTGAGATGAAGGACTGATGTGTTATTTCCTAGGCTTGGAGGTCTGGCAAAAGCCAGGTGATATTTTCCTTTCTCAAGGAAAATATGTTGTGAAGTCGCTGGAGAGATTTGGGATGGTGGACTGCAAGTCCGTGACTATTCCGATGGAACTCAACTTTAAGAAGTTGTCTGGAAGTGCTGCTAGGCCTAAGTTGGGAAATCCCACCGAGTATTGTCAACTCGTGGGGGCCTTGATGTTCTTAGTGAACTCACATCTGGACATATGTTTTGTAGTGAACACGTTGAGTCAATACATGGTCAAGCCTCATCACATTCACTGGATTGGTGCCAAGAATCTCTTGAGATATCTTCGGGGCACAATCAACCATGGGTTGAGATACACTGCCGGGAGTATGAGGCTCCATGGATATACTGATGTCGATTGGGCAAGTAGTGTGGTGGATTGTAAGAGCACATCTAGATGTTGCTTCACTCTAGGTTTTGCTTCGATCTCTTGGATGAGCAGGAAGCATAAATCGGTTGCTTTTAGTACTGCCAAGGTCGAATACATTGCAGAAAATATGGCCTATTGTGAAGTTGTTTGGTTGAGAAAGCTCTTCAGTGAGCTGTTTGGGCATGTGTTGGATACCACCGTTATCCTTTGTGATAACCAAAGTGGGATTCGTCTTTCTAAGAATCGTGTGTTCCACGATTGATCCAAGCATATTGATATTAGGTACCACTTTTTTCGGGACATGGTACAGTGAGGCGCTGTAAGGCTCCATCACATTGGGATTGATGAGCAGGTCGCAGATATTCTCACGAAGCCCCTAGGTAAGGTCAAATTCTTAACCTTCTGTGAGAAGCTTGGTAACGTGGACAGACCCTATCTTGAGGGTCCTGCTTGAGTTGGACAATGAGCTCTGGGAGCTCAAGGGGGCTTGGGGATAGCTACTTGGAGCTATAAGCAACCACATGGCGAGGTTCGCCTTACCTTGTTGGTGTGCTTCTTCCCCACCGTTATGATATTGAGCTGGTTCACCCTCTCTTTGATATATGCCCCACATGCATCCTACCCATGGAGTCTGGGACTCATGGGAAGTACCTCTCATTTGGCTAATGAGTTGGGAAATGAGGATAGAGATCGATAGCATGACCGATGAACGCATCGGGTATTGTCATACTCTCTATGTCTAGGATGGGATGTGTCCAACAACTTGATCTGGGATTCCAGTCTTGGTTGAGGTTCTTACCCTCTAAATTGACTGCGGGTCGGTGGAGAGTGGCAAGGACACTTGTGACTCGCTCTTGATAAAATCTTTTTCATTATTTGTTCTACTGGGCAGAGCGGTGTCTCGATAGCGAAACAACGAGGATGACACAGGAAGTGGCCGAGTTGATATATGATGGTACATGATCGTCTTTGGATAGTGAGAATGCTTTGGTTGGCAGAAATGGATTGATGGGTCGAGTTCTCCCCTGGTTAGAAGGGGTGTTAAATTTGGCAACTAAGGGCCAAACTCCACCTCACTTCTTGTATGATGGAGATGTTGATCTTTTGTTGGATTCCTCTTTCGAGGAGGAGGGTGCAAGATTGATCGAAAGATCGTCTTGTTTGGATGAGCGAGAAGTTGGATTTTGAATTTATTTTTCACATGGTGCAAAATTTTCAAGGTCGGCCAAGAGTGTAATGTGAAAGCTCACAAGCCAAAAGATGTGTCACTACACCCTGCATTGATGGATATAAAAAGGAGAGACTCAAACTGCATTTTGGACATTATCTCCTCACACACTCTCTCTTCTCATTAGTTTGTACGACACTTAGGAGCCATTCTCTCTCACTCCACATGTGTGTGAAAGGGTAGTTGAAAAAGGATTTTCGAATTTGTTTAGAGGGATTCCTGCTGACATTGAACAATGGTGACCTTGGAGTCAACTCACATATTTTTGACTTCGATTTTTGGGATAGATTCCGGAGTTTGGTGGCATAGAAATCGAGAAATTTTCAGCTATTTGATTGCAACGTTGACCTCAAATTTGACCGAAATGTTGAGCCGTTTGACCAAGACGTTGCAGTTTGTTTTCAGGGTGCAGACTTTGGCTGTTTCTTGTCGAGTTTGACGAGGCTCTGGTCTGGCTCACATTGGGAAGCATATTGCTAGTTTGACTCAACGTGACTGCTGATGGGTGAGGGCATCATGTTGGCTGCCCAAAAGTGTACCCTCTCTCTGTCGAATTTGAAGAATAATAAGAAGATTTGGGAATCCAAAGTTTTTCCTCGCATTGGGGGTTTTTCCACGGCATCCGCCAAATTATTGTGTCCTCTTGTCTTGCCTTGTCTTACGGATTTATTTATTTATGTGCTATTAGCGTTTCTTGTCGATGTGCCATGTGATTGCGAAACATGAAATTGAATTGGGCTAATAAGAAAGAATGATGTAAATTGCTCTAAGCATAGAACATACCATCATTAACTAAAATTAACAATTCACGAATCACAAGTGACCTTGAGAACACACGTTTAAGGTTCAAACCACGACCAACTATTTTCACTATATATTGTATTTTATGAAGTATGTTTTCTAATTTTTCAAGAATTAGCATAGATTTTATAATTTGAAGCATTATTATACCCTCTGCGAGCATGGTATTAGGCATGAGTTTTGCTTTATTTGCGACTATTAGTTTTTCTTTGACTGAAAAATTTATGCCGCTTATCCATAGTTTTAACATTTGAGAAATTTCAATTTGTTTGTTATTTTTATTATTATTTAAATTTAGTTATTTGCAAGGTGATTGATTGAGGTCTTATTATGGGCGGTTGGCCATACATCTATCTGTTGAGCGCATCTGAATACCTCTAGTTAAGAGGGAGTGTCAGAAGTTGTAACTAAGAGTCGGTCTTCATAATGTAAATTTATCATTAATTTATTTATTATATTTGCGTCAGCATGCTCTTCATGCTTGGATTGTACGAAAAGCTTGAGAGGCACTTCAAACTTATGAAACGAGAACTTTTAATCACGAAACGGGCTTGATAGATTAAGTTACAATACATATGTAAATATGTTCATTTCATCATAAATTTGTAACTTAAAAATGCATCTCCACTATTTATTCATTGAGATAGATTAGTCTCTCACTCGTCACGAGGGATGAACCACAGTAGCTGGTTCGAAACGTACTATTCTAATCCTAATGATGTGATCGAAAGTACTGTCATCTGCATTACGGTTCTACCAGTCTTAGATCTGCATTAAAAATGCCTGTAAAGTATTTAATCCAATCTCACTGAGATAAACGAACATGCAAACATCAGAGGATTGATAACGAGTTCACACTGCGCGGGCTACGTCTCTAGATTTGCCTCCAACAAGTCTATTGTCACTTTATTGTCTTTCTTAAATGAGGAAGATGTACATTTGCTCTTTTAACCACATGGTGGCCAACTTAGAGAGGCTGTCTTCTACCTGAAAAGGAAATTGAAGACTTGCTTGCATATCAACATGCTACGAAGAGACCTGTGGAGCTCTCCAAGCTCTTCTCCGAAATGGAAAGCTCTTCGCAAAGCTTCTCAAAATGACTCTCCAAGCTCTCCAAACATAGCCTGTCATACTTTAAAGTACATGAGATGGCTTTATATATCTCTCAAGGTCCCCAAAACAGAGGAGAAATATCATCCGTGAGATCCTCCACTCCCAAGGAGAAAATATACTCTCTTATCACCTCATAAAGATGCCCATGAGATATATGTGGAGAAATCTCTCAAATCCTACTGCATCAAGGGCCTTATCCAAAACCCAGATGAGGAAGTAATCCCTTAAACCTCTCAACTTCATCATGAATTTAGGATTTGAATTTGAGAAAATCCTCTCATGACTTCGATTTCTATTTTACCAAAATAAAAAATTAAAATACGAAAGCACCGTTTACATTCCAAATTGAAAAACATCTTTCAACCTAGGCTTTCAAATGAGTTTGTGTTGACTTTTGGACAACTGGGTCCAAACTCCCATGTTGTGATGCTCGAGATGAAAGATGCCAATATTTTTACATCGGATTCCTCTTTCGGAGAATGCAAGATCGATTTAAAAGATCATCTTGGTCGATGAAGCGAGCATTTGTTTTGATGATTGTCATGCAGAAATATGTGCGAAGTCGACGAGGGGTGAAATGTAGGCTTGAGGCGGCAGGACCTGTCACACCCTCCTTAGCAGTGGATATATATAGGTCAGCGTTGGAGGTCATTTTCATCCATCACTCATCACACCTTCTCTCTCATCATGTGCGTTGGATTTACAGCAGATCACCTTGGAGGCTCTTCTTCTCTCACACGTGGGAAATTGTAGTGGAGAAGGAATTTTGTGTTTTGACCCTAGGGTTTTCGTGCGCAGAGTTGACGGTGTTGACTTTGGTCAACGCATGGTCAAAATGACCCGAAACTCTCCCAAATTTCAATTTCTGCAGTCCACATTTTATTGGCACAGAAATCGAGTTTGGATGTTGACTTGTGGCCTAGCTGCGTTGACTTTTTGCTGATGCTATTTTGCATTGACCGTTGTTGTGACAACGTTGACTTCCGTTGACTTTGGGTTGACTGATATTGCTGTCCGAGAGGAGTTGTGCTTGAGCACTTCTGGTTGGCTGACTGTGACGAGAGACTTTGCTGGTTGAAGCATCATGTTGACCGCCGTACGCACCAACACACTGTTATTTTGGCTTGTCTCTGTCGATCTGCGTGGTATGTTCTATCAGCATTTTACTTTCTTGTTTATGTGATTGCTGTTTGATATTGGTGATAAAAGTAAAGTTGCATCAAGCATAGAACATCTACAAAAATTTACGGTTTGTCTTCACGTGGTGCTCCTTGCGAAAAGTGTCTAGATCCTCATCGCATTAAAAGCACTCCCCACATAAGAAAGGATTTTGAGGTCCCCCAAAAAGCTGGAAATAGTTGAGAGTTGATTTTGATATCAGCATCGTGATTTTCTGAAATGAACTTAGGTTTGCATTATAACGCCAGGATATATACAACTGCAAATGTAGCTGCAAAACAACGACTTCCAATTGGTTTCGAGTCGCATAACACTCTTGCTTGCAACCTTCAAATAATGTATAAAGCCATCCAATCCAACGATGTTGTTTGAAGGCTCCCACTAATGCACATGCAACATCTCCAGCGATAAACAAAGCCAACTTTCCTGGGGGCACATTTCTTCCCTTGTCTTTTGGTAGCCTTTCAAGTCATGCCTCAAAACAACATCACCTTTAACCTTTTCCATTGCAGTTATGAATTGCAGAACTTGATGATATCTCCAGTCCTATCTTTGCAGCAGCTGTTAAAGTTTCAAAGGTACAACGTTGTACAACAGATCCTGATGCTCCACGTCCAGCTTATTCATATAAACATGGAGAAACACCAGAATTCCCTGCAGCTATGGGACAGGAAATTGCCTGTCTCTCTTGGAGTTCATCAAGTTTCACTCGGCAAAAATAACACCAACAATGTCAGTGGCAAACCCTATCGACCAACTGCAAAATATGGTGCGTCCAGTGAAAGCCAGCAAAAGCCCAGAAATGCTCATTGGTGGTATTCCATCCCCCACGATAGAGTTTGGCGTTATACATTATATTCTTCGCCAAAGAAACAGGTGGAGAAGCTTCTGTTTGTACGATACTGTCTAGTACGTCAGCTCACTCCAGTGAAAAGTAAACAACGCTATTGTTTGAGGGCATAATACAAATGAGCAGAGATAGCAGGAGAGTTTGATATCTGGGCTGTCTGCAACGAGGCCCAACATGCAATTTCATCAATCTCTCCAGTGCAACGCAGACTTCCATGGTGAAAACACTGGACACCAGCATTAAATTTGTTGATAACCGTGCGCAAGTATGTATGCCACAACTCCGTTCAACAACGTTGAACCCTGGACGATGATGAATCAACTCCATTAATTGTCGTTGACTATTTTCATCAGTGAACTGAATATCAAATACGTGAGAAATTTGCTTTTCTGAATATTGTGACTAGTTCCAGCTTGCAAAGCCTTGCAATCACCCATCATCGCTTCTCTCTATGTGGCCAATTATAGCTGCTATAAAAGAATAAAAGGAATGAGACGTTGAAGCCATCCTTGAGTGGAGGGCTTGGCTCATCCTGGGTCATAATAATGCCGCCCCATATGTGTGATTGCTGCCCAAGAAGTTTCACCTTTGCGTATGGAGGGAATTTTATGGACTCTGCCGGTTCCATTTAACCGTTGCACGTGATTTGTTTGCTACTTGGCATATTCCATTGTAATCATTGAAAGCGACTACTATTGACATAATGCCTACGTTTCTCGCTGGAAACTTCTCCATGCTGCGTGGGTTGGATAGGCATGCAATCTCCAGCAACCTCTATGGCGAAATCATCGTTATTTTTGTTGACAGTTGGCATTGTTGACCGGCCCGTGAAACCAATCTACGAGTTTTTGATGGGGAATGAGCCACGTGAGAAAATCGTTATTGCTGGAAAGTAGAAAATCGTAATCCCTTTTGGAGTTACCTGTTGAAGGGATAACGTTGAGTTGTGGCATATGGCCACGTTATTACCTGACCCATGCCACAAAAATGAGCCCATCAAATCTGCGTTTTTTGTTTTCAAAAACCAATTTTCCAACTGCGCACGCATCGAAATACTATCTCTAGATTTTTGTTGATCGATGTAAACTTTTGATCATAGAGCTGGGGATCAATGTTGCCTCATTCAATGAATACACGGAGCCAAAAACGTGGAACCTACTCCAAGACATTTTCCAATTCCGTGGATGCAGCCGAACGTTCCTCTGGCCGATAATCCAATAACGCTAGCATAATCTTCTTGTGGCAAAGACCATGTAGTCGAAACCTTCGATACAGTAACCTCGAGCGGGTGAATAAAATCAAATATATCTCCGACGAGGATGTCATGTTGATCTTTTGGTAAGGCTTTCGGCTTTGCTGCACGTCTGCAAGAAGCAGAGGCAAACACGCTTGGAGTCGCATCTGTGGAAGTCCTATAGCTTATTGCCTTAGTTTACTGTTCATCGGAACCACCCGCCAGATATACTTACAAAAAGTCGTGAAATGAGCGCATACCATATGTATGGCCTAATGTTCGATTGCCAGTTTGTGGACTTCCTAGGATAGGGGAACCGTTGTGCGATGACTATGCCACCGTGAGTTGAAACCTGCAATACGTGGATCTGGAGCATCGCATTTGCTAGAAATTATGCAAATATGATGTGGTAGAACTGACTAGTTCGCATTTTGAATCAAATCCTCAGATACAACGCGTTGATGGTCTTTTATAACTTTTTAAAACACCACCTCTCTCAACGATGCCTCTGTGATCTAGGCATAATCTCGATCCCGATGTGCTGGGGATCAGCGTGAGTTGGATTGAGTGTTGGACTCGCTGATGAGATGCTTTCCGTCTTTCTTTATTCGAGCTAGCTAGGATCACGGAGTTATTGTGAAAACCCAGCAGAAATCATGGCATTATATGATGGTGCGTTTGCACAAAGACAAATCATTAAAAAAGAAACCATCATCATTTTCACAATCTTGCCATGATGCTGATGAAGGGAGCAACTGACAATAACTCGATTTTTCAGAATGCTTAGAGACTCCACCACGTCCACCACCAGCCACTGCTGTAACTGCTATGGCGATTCTCTGGATGAAGACTACCCTCTGCGGTGCGATGAAAATTATATCCCATCACAGCACGAATTGCATCTTCTGCATCTCGGGTATCTTCAAATTCGACTGAAACAATAACCAGGAGGCCGAGGAGAACATTTTCAGGATCGATGTCAGCAGACAGGTCGCATACTTGTTGAACAAATCTTCGAGTT
Source organism: Pinus albicaulis (assembly GCA_034641835.2). Lineage (NCBI taxonomy): Eukaryota > Viridiplantae > Streptophyta > Pinopsida > Pinales > Pinaceae > Pinus > Pinus albicaulis. The sequence goes on from CM076581.1 coordinate 1,055,925,005, forward strand.
TCATATTCACGAATATCGCCAGGAAGGTTGCCGGCATATGTTGTTCACGACTGGCTCTGCTGCTCGAGGTTCTTTATAATCTGCATGAGAACATTGCACCATGTACCTGATTCTCCAAAGTGCAGCAGTCTATATATATGACATCACATCTTTAGATAAATGCAGTGGCAAACAAATCTCAACTTTGGCGATATGCTGGATTTGCATGCACAAACAAATCTGGTCAAAATCTTTAATTAAGGAGAAACACGATCCATTGTTTACTGAGCCAACTGAATGAACTCTTGTAGTTTGATTTCATCATGTTCTGTTGCTGGACTAAAATTTTTCATTTTTGATAGTATCTTGTTCCATTTTTCTCCAATATTGTTGACGATCGTAGATCGAGTCAAAACCTTTTCGCATGTGTCAGCGATATTTTTCTCCTTCTTCACCCGAAGCGAAAGTGTCTCTTTGCTGCTGAGGTTTACTTGTTCTTGCACCATTTTTCTTTACGAGCCTTAAATCTCCAACATTCTGCAAAGCCAGTGATTGTTTTTCCCACAAAATGTACAAAAGCATTACTTGTTTGTGTTAAATTGGGTACTAGAAGGACAAAGTGGTTCTTGGCTTTGATATTTTGCCTAGAAAAGTAGTCCACTCTATTGTGCTTCTTCTCCTATAAAGTGACCTTATAGGTGGTAAAGTCGGTCTATAAATATAATTTAAAAGTGACTTTATGAGTGATAAAGTTACATTCTAATTTTAAGTGACTTTATTAAAGTCGATGAAGAATTAGAAAGTGAAAAAGGGACTATGGAAATAAAAGGCTAAGTGGATCTTTGTTTAAGTGGGCGAGTTAAAAAATAGAAAGTGAAAATTAAATGCATATGTTCTCATCCCTTGATCTAAATGAATGCGAGCCATTGAGATCTTGGGGTTTGCCCAAAAAATCATTTGGGGTAAAGAGAGAGAAAGAAGAAGGAAATGAGTCACCGATTCGTTCTTTGGTGAGCATTTGAGAGAGAGACGCAAGAGAGAGGTAAGGAGATTTTACGGCCGCGAAGTGAAGGAGAGCAGCAAACGCTTGGCATGCGTCCGAGGAGGCACTTACGACGGTACTGTACACGCGGCCGTTGGCACGCATTCGAGCGAGAAATGCATATGTTGGCATTTGGCACACATTCCGGGGAGGGTACGACGCAAAAATCGAGGAGAAATATCGGTAGGCGAGGAGGCATAAAAACCGGTGCGTGGGCCGAGCGATGGCGGTGAGCACGATTTTCAAGGAAGATATTGTGTTGTACATTTTCGTACGGTCGGTACGATTCGGGCCGTGCACGCGGTTACACCGGGCACGGCGACCGAGGCGAGGTGCGTACAACATTGATTGCTGTAATTTTTCTGTTTCTTTGTGGCACGATGTGGAGGTGGAGTTTATGCACGGAAATCGGGATCGGTTGTATTTTGTGAATGCCGAATGTGTATTTCGGTTTCTGCGCGCAAAAGTTTTCGAAATGAGAAGAGCTCCCAAATTGGTTTTCCCCAAAGAGGTTGTAGGGGGTTTTCCGGGGTCACATTGACCAAAAATTGCGTGTCACTGTACGTGGCCATTTTGTTATATTTATCCTTTGTGCATTTGTTGCATTTCCCGGCGGTGCGTAAATCTTTCCAGATTTGTGTTTTCGAGAAATCGGCGTCATTTCCAGATTTTGGTGTTTTGTAATCATGCTAATGGATTTAACATTAAATGCGTCAGGTGATAAGGAGAAAGCCCGATATGCTCAAGTGTGTGTGCGAAATTTTACGTGGTATCGGAAGCTTAGTTGGCAGAAATTGCGTGTGGGACAGCATTGTGTAAGTCTGTGATGCTGATATTTACAGGAAAACGAGGAAAAACCTTTACCGAAATTTGAAATTTCGGTTTATGGGACGGGTGAATCATGTCTTTGGGATTGAGGGTTGAGAGACGGGTTAGATGGGTAGAAGTAACTACTGGTGCATGGAGAAATAATCCAAAAGCATATTTGAGGAAGCAAAGGTTTGGGGCATTGTGGTACACAACACACAGCACCTAGTAGTAGTACTCCTGTGGATCCAATACGAGTTAATGGAGTTCAATAAAGAGAATGCTTTGAGGCCAAAACAACGATTTTGGATGGAGTCAAAGGTCATGTCATTCCTTATGTGAGAGGAAAGACTTATGCACTGTGAAATGTGGAGTTTGCCTTGACAGGACTGCAATCGAGCTCAAATGAGAGTCATATAGATGGTGTTAAAGAGCGCGAAGGCCATAAGAGAATGGCTAAGATTGACGGTGCTACAACATACCTCACCAGAGATCACTAACACGGTGAGAGATGGAGGATAGCGGCCGTCGGAGAGACCATTGCACCCGCGCGTTGGTGGTGAGGGATAGCTTTGCATGGACTTCAAGTCTTGGGAGAGTTTTGTAGATAGTCTTGTTTGCACGAGAGCCTTCCTGTGGGAAAGGTTTGTGAAGAGATGATTGCATTCGAGAGATGAAAACGGAAAGAACCATCTAGGGCGCGGCCAAACGGGGGAGGAGGATGACAATGCTGGCATTGTTGGCAAGAGGCAAGAAGGAGCAAAGTCAAGAAGGAGCTTCCACCGGTGGAGGCGAGAAACCAAGGTACGGCAGACGACGAGACAAAGGACTATTCGAAAGTCAAATGATTGGGATTGCCAAAAGATGGGACACTATGTTGTTGTGTGACCGAGAGAAAGAAAAATAAGAAAGGAAAGAGAAAACCATGGCAACTTCTACTGAGAGATAGAGCTTCTCGAGAGAGCTTTTGATCGTTTGGATTCACTAGCTTTGTGCCTCCGGTGTGGTATGTCTGCCGGATAGGTTTTGAGGGAGATGTGCACTCTCTCTCTCTGAAGAGGCATCTTACTATTGACTTTGGTATGTTAGCCAGTGGCGCTTTCTCGTCATATGACACCGAAGTCGAGGAGTACTTCTCGGAGCTGTTTGAGAGTGATACTTATGTGGAGGTAGTACTTGGTGATGATGGCTTTGTTAGAGCGATTACGGTGTTTGGAACATTAACATTTGATAGGGAACCCGAAACACTCCCTTGCAAAGTGTCGGATGTTCTACATGTGCTCGGAATGAAGAGGAACTTGATGTCCAGTTTCGGCGGCTAGGAGGACGGAGGGTATGTGAGGTGTTCGTTAAGGAGTGGAGAGGTGCTCGCATGTCCTAAGGGAACTCCATTGCTTGGCAGTGAGAGTGATTGAGTGCGCGTGCCAGAGGTGTACAAGTTCTCATTCCGGGTCCACGAGTGGCATTGAGTGGCAGTGCCGGAGAACGAGGACCGATAACAAATCTGGTTCGGTTCGAAGTTGTGTGAGGTTTGGCATTGCGGGGATGGGTCACACGTATTTTGTTATGGGGCCTTGAGGACATTACGAGGAGTCTGCCCAGTGATCGGATTTGAGTTCAGTCCACCTTGATGTATACGGAGAGGATGTGCTAACGAGAGTTTGCAAAGCCTCTTTTCCGACGAGTGAACGGCGGGCGGCAGATCCTTGACTTGCAGTTCATTCGAAATGTGAGGTGGTCGAATGTCTCGTGTGTCCTTGAGTGGCTTTGAGTATTATGTCTTATTCATTGATGACCACTCTGGGAAGACTTGGATTTATTTCTTGAAGACCAGGAGTGCGGTCTTCAAGCGAGCTTTCAAGAGTTCAAAGCTCTTGTGGAGGAGCCGGAGACAAGCGGAAGATCCGAGGTAATCGACGGTCGGACAATGGGTGAGTGTACTCTTGGTGAGTTTGTGGATTTTGTCTTTGAGCGAGGAGCATTGAGAGAGAGTTCCGCTGTTCCTTACCGACTGTTGAACGGGGTGTGAGAGAGGAAAACCGGAATCCATTGTGTGCGCGAAAGCCAAACGCTTGCACGATCGGGGTTACCTTTGTTTTTGTGGGTAGAGACCTACAACAACGTTGTTTACTTGCGAGCGCAGGAGTCCACATGTCGTGCCTTGGGGAATGTGACTCTTGAGGAGGCTTTCTCGCGTTTGAAACGTGTTGGGCACTTTCGTATCTTTGGGTGCCTTACATGTTCTTATGTCTGGAGGAAAGCGAGGACCAAGCTACGAACGTACTGACGGACGAGGAGCATCCTTGTGGGTTATGGCAGAGACCTCGAAAAGCTTGCACGATTTACATTCTACGCAAAGAGGAAAAGTGGTTGTCGGGCGAGGATGTAAAGTTTGAGGAGGAGAGAGCTTTCGCGAGTCGCGGAAAGTTACATATCTCGGATGTGCAGACACCTCGAGCGGCGGGCCGAGATGGAGTCCACGAGATACGGTGCACGGGGTGCAGCAGGAGATCGATCGGGGAGGCACATCCTAGCAGGTTTTCGGGTCTATCAGCAGGCGGTCGGCTCTCGAGTCGGAGTGAGGGGATCTTCGGGCAACATGCGGGGGCGGTCGCCGAGGCCGATTCACGGGACGAGTCCTCGATGGACGACATCACATGGCACTTCGGCTTCTGCAACGCAGAAAGTACAGAAGTGTGGGGTTGGTTGGCGAGGCCTTCGTCCGGGCTTACGATGATGATGAGGGATTCTTTCACTCCGGTGGAAGAAGTAGGTTTAGGGAAGAGGAATCCCAAGTGGCTTCAAGACACCTTGTGCGAGAGCCGCATCGAGTCTGTTGGTCCCAAAGAGACGAGGTCGAGAAGAGTAAAGCCACCGAAGCCGGTTCTCTAGTTACATGGCATTGGTAACAAGCATTGTTGACATCGAGCCTTCTGGTTATGGGAGCGACCAGCAATCGTTTGGAGAGAGGTCATGATGGAGGAGTATTCCTTCTATTATAGAAAAGAAACGATGTTTGAGAGCGGTGCCTGGGCTCGAAGAGTAGAGGTGGTTGTTACTTTCGAGATGGCTCTACAAGATAAAGTATGTTGTATGTGGCGGCATAGAGAGTTCAAGAGCTCGGTTTGTGGCGAGAAGGGTTCTCACGGGCGGAGAGGAAGTCGGCTATGAGAGGGACCTTCGCTCTCGTGGCTCGGTACTACGTCTATTCGCTCCCGCTACTATCGATTGCGGCCAGAGATGGGTTGGAAGCTCCACGGTCTGGATGTGAAGAGCTTGCCTTTCTCAATGGCTTCATTCGGGAGGGAGAGTTTATATTGAGCGACCACGCTTTGAGGTGCATGGGCGAGTCCCATGTATGTAGATTAAAAGGCATTACTGTGGCACGAAGCAAGCTCCTAGAGCTTGGTACTCTCGAGATTGTTACATACTTTGCAACGGTTGGGTTTCACTAAGAGTGAGAGGCTAATCCAAAACTATACTTCATTGTGGTAGGCGAGCGCCCTCTCATTTTTGTTGTTGTGTGTTGTTGACTGGTCATCCTTTCGGAACGGAGAGACTCATTGAGGGTTTGCAAGAGATCTTCGCTTTAGAGTTTTAGATGATCAACTCCCTGAAAATTTCTATCTAAACGCATTTTGAAGATGGACAAAGATGCTTATAAACTTTTAGAGGTGGTGTATTTTAATTTTTACGGCAAGACGACAAATAGTGGCTAGAAATTCATTATAAAAATTAAAAATGAGAGAAATTAAAATTCTCTCCAGAGTGGAAAATAATTGAAAAAGGTTTAGGACATTCCACGAAGGAGATAAATCAAAAGGTCGAGGAATCTCCATGATCCAAGCGCGAAATGTCCCATAAGATATTCATTGAGGCCCGGAAAAGAAAATAATTTCTCAAGGAGAAAATCGAAATTTTTTTGGTCCAAGGGGGTTATTTTGAAGGAGAAAATTTTTGAGGAAAATGTAGAAGATGTTCGAGTGGTCCAAAGTTCAAACCACTCCGAGGTCAGAATGCGGTCCATCTGGCTCCTTCCGTCGAGGCCAATGAATATTTTTCCTGCTGGATACGTGCAGCAACATCAGACGGTTCGAATTTGTTGAAAGCATCTAGCCATGGATCAGAGTCAAGTGTAGAAAATTTCTTTTCCCAGCTTGGGATTTTCGGTTTCACCTTAATTCTCATAAAGTCTAGCGATGCCCCATTCCCATAGCCATATATTCAACAAGTGAAACGTAAATATTTTTCGAAAGCACTTACAAATTCTAGAAATTTCACGGAGTCTTTGAGTAAGATGCCTGATAAACTGGAAAAAAATAAATCGGCCAACCACGAAATTTTGACACTGCGATTTTGGTCGACTTCGACCACTGGAAAAAGCCTACAACTCTTGGGGAAAAGCCGAGTTCGAAAGCTATTCTTATTTAAATCGGTACATTAGCTCTATAGTGAAGAAGAGAAATACTCGAGAGAAAAATTCGGCAAGTAACAAATACAGCTTATCTCAGGCACTAGGTCTCACTACCACCTCGGAAAATGTGCAAACAACAAAACGAAACAACAATAGCATGTTGTGTTACGGTCTTCCCTTCAAATTTGGTGCCCAGAAATTACTGACATTAAATGTTGTTGGCATGACCTCCTTGAAAAGCATGCAAAAACAGCCACAAATGTTGTTGTATGCTAGCCTCACTCAAAATGCGTGCGAGAGGGCGACGATAAATGTTGTTTCATTTTTCGGCCTACGGTTTTCTACGTTTCTGGGGACAATAACTCCTTTGTATGGATTGCCTCGAAAAGCTGTGCCTCAGACTCGACTACGCTGCTCCTTGAAATACGTGCCAAAACTACTATGACGACCTCCTAGGGAATACGTGCCACAAAACTGCTTGTACTGAGTTTTGCCTTGAAACTGCGTGCAAGCGCCTTGACTGTGTGTCTCTCCTGTTGTATGGATTTGCTTTGAGAAGTCGCTTGCCCTGTCGGTATGCGTGCAAGGTTCGTTCTCCTTCTGCCTCATTTGCTCGAGAAATCTCCTTTCATGTCTCTCTATCTTCTCCTTCTCTCCAGTCTGCTGCGACAAAGAATGAATGATCTTTTCTCTCTTTTTCCTCCTTTAACCTAACCCTAAGTGACTTTTGGGGAATCCTAAATCCAGTGAAATTTGGCAGATAGCTTTGAGATCTAGGGTCGAAGATTAAATGCTCATTAAATCTCACTTTCTATTTTCCAGTCACCCCACTTTAATAAAGACTCACTTAGTCATTGTTTTCTTCCAAAGTCTTTTCACTTTCTAATTTCACATTGACTTTATTAAAGTCACTTTTAAAATTAAGACTTAGTTGCTTTATCACTGAAAGTCACTTTTAAATTAGATTGACTTTATAACTTTATGAGATCACTTTAGGAGACAAAATTAGAGAAATTCTTTTCGAGACACTTTTCCCTGAGGCAAAAATCAGCCTTGGGAACCACCTATCCTTCGGTAGCCAAATCTCAACACTCCCTCTTACCAAGGAAGGTGTTCCTCACGCACCATCGTAGTCTACTGAAGTGAGACAACATGCTTGCCCACGTGGTGAGGCTTTGGTGGGAAATATCTGCAACCTACATCTCGGTGCGGAGTACACTTGCAGCTTCATAGCTCCCCTTACGTTCCTGGTCCCCCGATGAAGTGATATACGTCTGCGTCTGCTTTGACTTTTGTCACCGAAAGCTCTTGGATTCTTCGTGAGTGTAATGCAACTGCGATTATCACGGAAGTATGTGCTTTGAAGGTCTCAACGGCCCGACCAAATAAGCCAAACAACATCTTGCGAGAGCCATATGGCCTCACAACTAGCTGGGCGCGCTGCTTGTGCTCTGCTTCTGCCCCGAACTCCGTCTGCCTAGCGATTCTTTGCTTTCGAGACTTTGGACCCGTTCTCAACTTGCCCGAACCCAGCCAAAACAACACCCGAGCAGTGCTCTTCCTGCCAGAGGCTCGACACCTTTAGTCGAGAATCGGTGTAATTTCGCCAATCTCACTCCATCTCCACACCGCCTATAATCCGGACCATAATCCCGTGTCCACACAAAGTGCCACCTAAAAATGTGTTTTTGCGGCCAACCTAGTGCCTCACCGGGCTCACACATCGGGCGGCTTATCGATGTTGGCGCCAAAACATATGTACGGTCTAGTGTTCGACCAAATACATCAAAAGAAACCGATCGGTTGTCTATACAAAGTGGGATCCACCAACTCGGAATTTGAAGCGTGAAGCTTCTTCTGGTTGGTGATCATCGGTGTCGACATGGGTCTACGATCCTCCCATGTGGGGTGCGACGAGGATGTCACCGTCCTTAACGCACTGTCTCAGGGAAGAAATGCATCCTCACGCCACACCTCGAAACCCAAAAAGTAATGCATCGAGCCCGTGTCCTTCATCTCGGGCCTCCGACGCAAGTTCTCTCTTGCGGCCTCTATGAAGTCTCTACGCACCCGTAAACGGGCAAGTCATCCACATACGGCACCGAATATGAGAGGCTCCTCACCTATCACAATAAAGTAAAGGTTTCGTTACGGATCACTCTTTGTGAGAACCCATCTCCACGCAAGTATGTATCTGTCTTGGAGTGCAAGCTGCTGGGAGCTTGCTTTCGAGCCGTAAAGGGCGTCTTCGATCTGCACACACGGGACTCCTTCCCATGCACACAGAAAGCCTGGCAGGTTGCTCAATGTACACCTCCTCCTATGTGATAGCCATTGAGAAATGTGGTCTTCACATCCATGCGGTGGATCTTCGACCCATCTACTGTTGCTATCGATATGATGGAGCGAATCGAAGTATATCGAGTCACGGGAGCGAAAGGGTCTCCTGCGCAATCTACTCTCTCTGCCTGGGGAGAACCCTTTAGCCTGAGCACGCTTGCCTTGAATTTCTCCAATGCCGCCATCGACGTGCTTTGTAACAGCCATGTGCGAAGTAACCACGGATTTTCCCTCGGAGCTGCTTGCCACCTCTCTGGTCGTCATTCTTCATGATAGAAAGAATACTCCTCTGCTGCAACTGGCTCTCGGTTCTTAACGGCTAGTTCTTGCACTCCTCATTAACTAGAAGGCTCGGAAGTCAACGATGTTGGCAACCATTGCCATATAGCTGCAGAACCGCTCGGGGTGGTGCTGCTCTCTACGGTCGAGCCTCTTTGGCTCGGCAACGATTGTGGCCTCTCGCAAGGTATCCCGAAGCCACTTGGGCTTCCTCTTCCATGAACACACTTCTCCCACCGGAGTATGAAACTCCCTCCTCCTCATCGCACGAACATCATGTTGTCTGTACGCCCGTGTCCTCCTGCACACGATACTGTGCAGATGTTGGCAAATGCAAGCCGAATTGCCCATGGGTGGACTCCTTGGTGGCCACTTTCTGCACGCGCGCTCGAGCGCCACCCGCGCCCGACTGCGCGAGCACTTGCTCGGCCGTGGACACGACACCATAATCGATCGTGCCTCTTCTGATCCTCCGCAGTCCTGCGCTGGATCCACATGCTGAGCTTTCTTGCTCTTGCGGTGCGGCCAGTCAAGGCACTCCAACTCCCGGCGCAGCCTCCACGCAAAGCTGCGTGCTGTCCTCGGGCTGCATCTGCTTTGGCAGCAACTCCTCCTCCGTGGCCGAATACCAGTCCGAGAAAGGCACCGAGGTCCTGCTAACGCACGCCTACGAAAGATACCCTTCTGCCCTGTGGGCTCTAGCTTGGTCCTCTTCTCCCTTGCGGTACGTGGGAGTGTGCAATACACCCAAAGATATGAAGATGACCAATATCGAGGAACTTCTTCCCGAGAAAAAGCCTCCTCCCGGAGTCCATGCAAGGCCGATGCGGACTCTGGCGCTGTGCGATGTTACGCGGCGAGTGTTGCGCCTGCGCCCACAAAAACTGCGCAGCCCACGCAGTCGTGCTTAGCATGGCACCGTGGCGGCCCTCCAATGGATGCAAACATCGCTGCCTCTCCGCAACTCGCCCAGTTTCGCCAGGGGTTGTGAGGAAACTGTGAACTCCCTCCTAATGCTGCACGTCTCGCACAATACTCACTCGACACCTCACATAAGGAGACGTGCTCACCTCCATTGGTTTGGCCTCGACTTGATCTCGACACCTGTCACACGAGTCCCCATAGAGGCTACGAACTCCTGAGAAAGCCGCCTGTGACCTCACTGTTGGTCTTGAAAAGTAAATCCGAGTCCTCACAGGTGGTCATCAATGAATAAAACGCAATGCTCATATCCACTCAAGGAAACATGGCGAGACATACGACGCTCACATGGAATCGAATCGAAATGAAGTATCCCGGTCGATCACGTTGTCACTGCTTGGGAAAAAGGGGATGCGCATAAACTTGCCCATAAGCATCCCTCTTGCATGTATCAATGTGATTAATCGTGCGAAATGCGCACACACACGCGTGCTGGTCTCACAGTGTCCTCGAGGCCCGTGACACACGCGCCCGCATCTTGCGGTGCCGAATCTCTTACGGCTGCGAGCTGCCAGCTGCTTTGCTGTGGTACTGCTGCTTTCGATGCCAAAAGGAAATTTAGAAATGCAAACTTGTACACGCTCGCTTGGCATGCACCAATCACTCCTAGGCCGAGCTCGGTACCGGAGCGCCACAGGATCTCTGTGCACAATGTCCTCTCACGAACAATATCTCATATCCTCTGTCCTCGATGCGCAGAGACGGATATGAGGTTCTTTCCCTCATCACCGGCACATATAGAACATCGACACCTTCAAGGGAGGTTTGGGTTCCCTATCAAAGTGTCAATGTCACACCGGCGCTCTGTGGCAACCGCGGCCATCTCGCGAATACAACCTCTATATCGGTGCCACTCTGCGAAAGCTGGGAGCTGGCGACTCTCAGTGCTTGTCGTGGCGTGGCGCACTGTCAACTTGCGAGTCCACGAAGATGCTCCGCTGGTGGGGTGAAATGCACACTCCGTCTCGGCCTGCGTGGCGGGTGATTGCACTAGTCGCTCCCTGACGCAATGAACCCAGACAGCTCCCGGTCAAAAGCCATCCAGTAAAGTCCTCTGTCTTTCTTTGGAAGTCTTTCGTGTTCGATGCCTGCATGCTTCTTCCTCCCAGGACACACACAGCGCATAGCGTCCCATTTTCGACAATTCCAACACTTCCCTGCTTGAATATTCCTTATCGCACACAGTGTTTCCTCGATACGCCTTTACCTTTGCCTTTGCCCCCACCAACACTTGTGGAAGTTTGCTTCTTTTCCCTTGCCTTTCTTGCCTATTTCTAACGGTGCTACATCCTCATCTCTGCTCAACGTGTTTTGGCTGCCCCCAAAGGCGCTCTGCACGATTTGCGGTACTTGTATGCAATCATCCCAGAACACTCTCCCAAGTGGGAAGGGTCTCACGTGCACTGTCCCATCAGCAAAGTTTCAACCATGAAGCTGAGGAAGGCCATTCGCTGCAATCACCGCCTCGGTGGAGTGGAACGAGCCTCTCTGATATGCACAACTCATCTTTCACATTAGTGATCTTTGTGAGATATCTAGTAGCACTGTCGAGTCTTGGCCATCTTAATGGTGCTTCGACTTCTCCCTTGAGACCATTTTTACTGACTACTCATTGGTATCGTCTGCAGAGATTGTCAAGGAGTTGTCCACATCTTATGAGCAAATGTCTTTGTTCTCACATGAGGGACGACATGGTCTTTAATACCATCCGAGAATCGGTCTCTTGCCTTGTTATTCTTTTTATTAAAGTTTCGCCAATGCGAAACAGCCTGTCGGTGGCGCACATTAATATCGGCGTTGTTGGGCATCTGCATTATTCGGACACGCACTCCTCAGAGACTGTAGCGCTCGCTCTGTTCCATACACTATAGTTACTATACCCATCAGCTTTCCTCCACCCTCGAAGCCCAAAGACATGCTTTGCTGTCTCGTAATAAATTGAAAAGACAACGGCGTTGTAGTAGTCTTTATTTCATGTGCTGAAAAAATCAACTTTGCTTCGTAATTTTCCTTCTTGCTTTCCCAAAGCTGCACTTTTCGACAAAAATAGCTGTCCGTCTGCGTGTAGAAATTTCTTTCAACCCGCTTTTCGAGTTTTCTCAGCTTATTTCTCCCATAAAGTTAAATGCCCATTCCCGCAGCCATACATTAGTTAAAGTGAGAAAAATAAATATTTGCGAAAACACAAAGTGCGGAAATTTCGGTGTTTGAAAGTACGAAGAAATAAAACTCGGAAAAAATAAAGTCGTGCCACCCACAAATTTGACGACGGTGAGTTTTTGGTCAACTCGACACGGAAAAACCCTACAACTCTTGGGGAAAAACCCGATTCGAAAAGCTCTTCTTATTTTTGATAAATTAGCTTTTACGGTGAAAGAGAAATACTCGGAAAAAATTCGGCCAGTAACATATGCAACTTATCCTAGTTGCGCGTTAGCAACACTTGCCTCGGAAAATGTGCAAAGCAACAAAATACGAAAACAACAATAAATGTTGTACGGTCTTCCTTGAATTTCGTGCCTAGAAATTACAACATTAGTCGTTGTTGTATGGCCCTCCTTGAAAAGGTGTGCGGAGAAACGATAAATGCTCTTTGTACGGCCTCCTCAAAGGAAATGTGTGCAAAGAGCGGCAATAAATTTGCGTCACTGGTTTTTGCCTCGCTTTCCATGCACGGCGAGCAACAACTCACTATAGGGAGCGCATAGCCAGATAAACGGTGCCTCAAAACCCTCCAAAGCGCTCCCTCCTCGAAATCTATGCCAAAGCATATGTACGTGCCTCCTGAGGAATACGTGCCCAAAGGCTGTATACGGGTTTTTGCCTTGAAAGCATCGATGCTGCCAGATTGCAGCTTGCCATGTGTACTTCTACTTGCTGTCTCTGATTTGCTTTGAAGAAGGCTGCCTTTGGTAACGTGTGCCAGGGATTCTGTTCTCCTTCTCCTCACGCTCGGGAAATCTCCTTTGCTCTCTTCTTCTCCTTCTCTCAGCTGCTCACTTGAAAAGAATGAATGCTCTTTTCTCTCCTTTTCACTCCTTTAACCTAACGCTAAGTTACTGCTGAATCCCTAAATCCAGTGTCGAGATAAGCTTTAGATCTGGAGAGGTGCGAAAGTTTAAATGCTCAGCCCAAATCTCACTTTCTATTTTTTAATTCAGCACTTTAATAAAGACCCACTTAGTCATTTATTTCCAAAAGTCACTTTGCAGTGTTTTGATTTCACATTGACTTTATTAAAGTCACTTTTAAAAGTCAGACTTAGTAACTGTCACTTAAAGTCTACTTTTCAAATTAGAATTTGACTTTATAACTTTATAAAGTCACTTTGGGAAAGAAGAAAAATTACAATTCTTTTGGACACTTTCCCCTGAGGCCAAAGATCAAAGCCTTCAGGGAACCTCCTGTCCTCCGAGCAACCAAATGTCAACATCAAGCTAGACATTTTTTCCACTTGGAGGGTGCCTTGCCCTCTCATTTTCTATATAAGGATGCTCTAAGTTCCTCATTTGTAACATGAAATCCAAGATCTTGGCACTACTTGAAGCTCTACTTTGTATTGGAAATATTTGCACATGATTAATAAAGAAGTCTTTGCCAATTCATGGTGTTCCTCTTCTACTTTTCTATGGTTGACTCATTTTGAATTTGTTTGGAATCAAGATTTGTTAATTTTGGACAACTGAGGTCCAAATTCCATGTTGGTGATGCTTAGATGAAGATACCAATGTTGGGTTCCTCTTTTAGAGAGGTGCAAGATCGCTAAAGATCATCTTGATGCGGTAAACGTAGAACATTTTTGAATTTATTCAAAGATGTGTACGGGTCAGCCTATAAGGTTTTGTGCCCCAACGGTTACGCTCCACACACCCTCAACGATGGATATATATTGGTCAACGTTGGAGGACATTTTCACTCATCTAATCCTCACACACGTCTCTCTCCTCATACGATTGGTTCGAAGTGACCTTGGTGGCTCTTCTCTCCACACGTGGGAAAATTCTAGCAGTGACACATTTCGAGGATTTTGCTCTAGGGTGCGGCGAAACTTTGACTAGCGTTGACTTTGGTCAACGCAAGGTCAAGAGCTGAAAGACTCTTGTTCCAAAGTTTCGAGTTTTCCTAATCCACATTTTACTGGCACTATTCAGAGGACAAAACGTTGTTGAAACGCTTTTGACTTTTCAACGTTAGACCTAGGCTATCTTTGCCTTCTTGTTTGCATTATTTGTTGGTAGTGACAAACGTTGACTTTTGCAGGTTGATTTCGTTTGGCTGTCCTAGAGGGTTGTGTGACATGGCCATTGGTTGGTCGACTATGTTGAGACTTTACTTTGGTTGAAGCATCATTGTGCCGCAACTCCTCCAACACACTTATATATTCTACGGCTTGTCTTCACGTCTAGATCCTTTGGTATGTTCTATCATGCATTTTACTTTTATTGTTGTGTGATTTGCTTCTGTTTGATATTGAAGAAAAAGTAAAGTTGCATCAAGCATAGAACATCTACAAGAAATTTACACGTAGTATCGGAGAGTGAGTGAGGACAAAGCCCTAATTTGTAGCAATCACGAAGAGAGGATGGAGTTCCTCAAACTACAATGGCTTTGAAATTTGATGACAAATTGATGGGAAGGATGACTTCCATGCTTGGAAGATAACATTGGATCTTAACTTGGAGAAGACCAAGATGTCATGGACTATGTGCGAGGGTAAAATCCAAACCTCCATCACTGTTGCACACTGCAAAACAAAGTATGAAAGGGGGAGATAAAAGCAAAGTTGATGATCGGGGACTCAATTTACAAGATTGAGTTGCCTACATCTACGAGCTTGGTACATCCAAAGAGATGTGATAAGTTGGTCCCTGTTCAAGACAACAATGCGAATCAAGTCCTATTCTTCAAGAATCAATTGAAATGCGAAGAAAGGCAACGATGAGTACGTTGTTCAATCATACTTTGCGAAGGTAATGAGATCAAAGAACAATGTTGGCTATTGGGAGACAATAGGCGATCGGGAGATGGTTCTCACCGCACTGGAGAATGCTCATGCGAATGGCATGTGTTCCTTTTTCTACCATTCTCAATAATAATGTGATGCGACTTTGATGGAGTGCTATCGAGATGTGTACAAGAAAGAACAAGAATGAAGGAGTATGATGTTGGAAATGCGAGAGGGGGTGAATCGGTATTTCTTTCCAATTTTTAATTAATGCCGGTTATATTCTTCACGATTAAAGGCAGTGTATAATGATAATATTAGGGATTAATAAAATTTCAATTTCCTTTGTAATAATAGTATACAATAGATAAGTGAGGCACCAACCCGAGGCACCAACTGTTGCAGAGCACCGACTTGGACTTTGATGAGCTCGCGACCTCTGGGGCTTTGACCCTATGCGCTCAAGGCACCAGCCTTGTGTTTAGGGGCTCCTACTCCAAGGACACCAATCCTTCTTTGCTTGGTTTAATAGAGAATGTGAATAGTGCTTACTTGAATGTTCTTGACATATTCATCTCTGTATTCTTTCTTCAAAATTATTCACTAACCCGGTGTCAATGTCTTCACTTGTCCAAAACTCCAAATGTTCCATTGTCCAAAGTCTTCAAATTTTGACTTGTATTAGTCTCCGACTATCATCATTTAGAACTCCAATGTTGATAGCTACTAACATCAACCCTTCCACAATTGTATTACTAATCTTCCACGGATCCTTCAAGACCTTATCCGGAGCAAAGTCTTGTAGTTGAGTAGAAGTACAATAGGTCGGGATCCTATAGCTTGCTCCGAGGTCTCAACTCCACGGTCCAGAGATTTAGATTGGTAGCCCGGTCGAATATCTCTGTCCTTCAACAATTACACTTCTTATCACGATCGAAACCCAATAGGTCATAGATCCGAGGTTTATTGGGATGAGATACGAAGTTGTATAACACGAGTTACGAGCCTTATATATACACACACCCTTTGTCAGGAGCTAGTTAGAGGCTAACGCCAGAAGTATTTTCCACACCACGGATCCTTCAACAACACTGCCTTGTGCACCAGCATGCATTTGTTGTAGGTATTTTCTACGCCACAAATCCTTCAAAAACACCCCTTTGTATATACTGCTTATCAAGGCTAGATGCGGTACAGCTAAGGGATGTTCAAATTTTATTGCTTTCCAATGGTGAGGTCTGTCATAGATTGTCAGAAACTCCGGTTCGGTGGTAGACGAAGACGAGTGCGAGAACTTGACTACAAGTCTATTTGTATAGATGATCAATTTTCAATTTTAACCTAGGGAAATGTTTCTTAAAAGAATCCTCCTTGGTGCTTCTAAGTTCACGAGTTGTGAACTTTTTATACCTCACCAATCTCTTACCTTATTAACTTTGAATTGCTTGGTGAAATTCATGTCTAGAAATGAAGGTTTGACGTTTTATTTATACAATTTTTGACTTTAAAATAAAGGGACACGTCTTTTTGGAGGTAAGCGGGCGAGCATGAAGGACAAGGATAGGTCGGCTCACTTTGCTAAAGTTAATTTTTCTTGATTTAAAAATTCATATCTCATCAACTACTTGGAGTTTCCGGCCAAGTGAGAGCTCTTTAGAAAGCTAAATTATGCTCTAAAGGTAGTGTGTGTAGGTGTCATAGTGATTCTGCCTTCAAGGTAGCAAAATTTATTTTTCTTTATAATTGTCCTTGAATATTTATGTGTAGAAAGTGAAATTTTGTCTCCAGATCATCTTCATTGTTAGGCTTATCCATCATAGGGTCATAGTCGCTTCTCCTTCATCAACCTGTTACTGCATCAATGACAACTTGGATTAACAATCTCCCCCTTTGTCATTGTATGGCAATATTTTTTCTTCTCTCCCCCTTTGACATCAATGGAAATGGGGTGCCATCTCCCTCTTGTCATCTTGCTCCCTAACATACTTGTACCACGACATCTTCCTTGATTTAATGTGATGCAAAAACAACCAGCCCCATCTTTTGGCGAAGATATTCAAATGCTTCTCATGGAAGGGTTTTTTGTAAAGATATCGACAATTTTGCTCTTTTGTATTGACGTATTCCAGCCTGATATTGTGTTCAGCAAGTTGTTCACGGAGAAAGTGGTATTTGATTGGAATATGTTTGGTTCTTGAGTGCATCACTGAATTCTTTGAAAGATTGATGGCGCTAGTATTGTCACAAAAAATAGTAATTGGTTGCTTAGTTTCTATGTTCACATCCTTCAAGGCTTCCTTCATCCATAGAATTTGTGTACAATAATCAGCAACAACTATATATTCGGCTTCAGCTGTAGAAAGGAATATAGATGATTGCTTTTTGCTGAGCTAAGATACAAGACAATCTCCCATAAAGAATGCATTTCCACTAGTGCTTTTTCGATCATCCACGCTTCCAGCCCAATCAACATTAGAATAAGTTGTCACCATAAGAGTTGAAATCTTAGGATACCAAAGACCGAAATCAGTCGTTCCTTTCAGATATCTAAGAATTCTTTTCACAGCTGCTAGATGGGATTGTTTAGGACTTGACTGAAATATTACTACCATTCCTACTGCTTGCAAAATATCCGGTCTTGTAGCAGTTAAGTATAGGAGAGCTCCAATTATTGACCTATAAAGAGTTGCATCTATTTTGGGGGTATCATCGTCTTTGCTTAGTTTACAATCTGTGGTCATTGGTGTGCTCATAGGTGCACAATCTTCCATCCCATATTTTTTAAGCATGTCTTTAAGATATTTTGCTTGAGATATAAACATGCCTGCAGAGGTTTGAGATATTTGTAGCCCAAGAAAGTAAGACAACTCACCAATCATTGACATCTCGAATTTTTTGGACATATTTAGAGCAAATTCATGGCTCATTTATTCATCATTGCTAGCAAAGATTAGATCATCGACATAAACAAGAGTGATCAGAAGTTTTTCCTTGTCCATCTTCATGTAGAGATTGCTACCTGCCACTCCCTTTTTGAAACCTTCTTGTTGTAGATAGTGATCCAACTTTGCATACCATGCTCTAGGGGCTTGTTTCAATCCATACAAGGCCTTTTTTAGTTTGCATACAAGGTCTTTTCCTTCAGCAAGATCAAATCCTTCTGGTTGCTCCATGTAAACTTCCTCCTTGAGATCTCCATTCAGGAATGTTGATTTTACATCCATTTGATAAACCTTGAATCCTTTTGAGCAAGTAAATGCTAGAAACATTCTTATGGCTTCCATTCGAGCTACTGGTGCAAAGGTTTCTTCTAAGTCAATTCCTTCGATTTGCGAGTATCCTTTGCAGACAAGTCTGGCTTTATTTCTGATGATTTGTCCATCTTCATTCATCTTGTTTTGAATACCCATTTTATTCCAATTATATTTTTATCTTTTGGGCGAGGTACCAGTTCCCAAGTCTCATTTTTTTCGATTTGAGACATTTCTTCTTCCATGGCCTTTATCCAATGAGGATCTTTGCTTGCTTGAGAAAAAATTTCAGGTTCTATTAAAGATAATAGAGCCACATCATCTTTTCTAGGGGTGCTTATCATCCTTCTTCGAGTTTGGATTCCTTCATCTATATTTCCAATGACCTGTTCTTCTGGATGATGTCTTTGAACAAACTTGATCTTGGAGGGAGTTTGTGAAGATTCTTTTTGAGGTTCTTCATTCTCCTCTTCTTTTTCAGGTTCTTCTTCTTCACTTTGTTCAAAGAAAGGCTCAACTTCATGATCTTCAATTCCTTTTTCTGGAAGGCCTTCATCAATCTTTACATCAATGCTTTCCACTATTCTTCGTAGACGATAGTTGTAACATTTGTAAGCTTTGCTCCTAGTGGAGTATCCAAGAAATATTCCTTCATCAACTCTTGAATCAAATTTACCTGGTGAGTCATCATTTATTTTTATGAAACATTTGCTTCCAAAAACCCTGAAATATTTTACTGAAGCAGGTCTTCCTTTCCATAATTCATAAGGAGTCTTTTCATTATTTGGTCTTAGTTGAGTTCGATTTAAGGTGTAAACTGCGGTGCCTACTGCTTCTCTCCAAAATTTTGGTTGCAAATCAGCTGCTAGTAGCATTGTCCTTGCCATTTCTTGAATGGTTTGGTTCCTTCTTTCAACTACTCCATTTTGCTGTGGTGTCCTAGCAGTAGAGAGTTCTCTTTCGATTCCATGCTCTTTACAGAATTTATCGAACTCTTTTGAGGTGAATTCTCCTCCTCTATCCGTTCTAAGACATTTAATCTTAGAATCTTTCTCATTCTCAATGAGAGCCTTAAGATTTTTAAAACATTCAAATGCTTCGGATTTATATTTTATGAAATATATCCACATCATTCTAGTATATTCATCAACAAATAGAGAAAAGTACCTTTCACCCTGAAGAGTTGGAGTTCTAGTTGGCCCACACAAATCTGCATGAATAATTTCCAAAGGTTTTGTTGTTGAGAACTCCTTAGTTTTGTGGCTAGTTCTGGTTTGCTTTCCATGTTGGCATGGGCCACATACAACTTGATTTGGTTTGCACATTTTTGGAATATCCCTTACTGCATTAATTTTGTTGATGTTGACTAGGTTATCAAAACTTGTATGCCCCAATCACTTGTGCCATAACCAACTTTCATCTGTTTGACTTAAGTAACATTTATCTTCTTGGATTTTACTGAGAATGTAAACATTATCTGGTGTTCTTACTCCTTTCGCCACAAGTTCTCCTGAGGATGAGTCTCTTATTTCACAATTTTTTGTACTAAAGACAACATTATGTCCTTGGTCACAAATCTAGCTGACACTTAAGAGATTGTGTTTGAGCCCTTCTACCAGCAAGGTATTTTGAGCCTTTCCTAGTCCATTGACAAGGGTAGAAGTCCCTTTTCCAGTGATTTTAGCAGATCCACTTCCAAAGGATACATTTCCATTTTTCTTGTTCAATGAGATAAACTTCTTTTGGTCACCTGTCATATGTCTCGAGCATCCACTATCCACGAACCAATGATTTTCTTCACTATGAGCACATAGAGCTAGGCCACATTTATCAGTTTTGAGATTTACATTTTTAGCTTTTTCCCTTTTGAGAGGGAAATTTTGTTCATTATGATCATAATCATCACATAATGAGCAAGACGGATCAAAATTAGCCAAAGGATCAAAGGAATTGTAAGTTTTGATTTGTTCTTGCTCTTTAGGCCCACGTAGTTGGTTTGGTTGATTATTCAATCTTGGTGCTTCATTCTTATGAGCCTTGCAATGCTTAGCTTGATGCCCAAAGTTTTTACAATTGTAACAATGCCCAAGAAAAATAGTTTGATACCTATTGTAGTATCCATAGCTTGAATCAACATTCTTCCTTGAATTTTCTCTTTCAAATCTTGGCTTTGAGATGTGACCTTTTTCCTGAGATGATTTTTCTTCTTTTGGATGGCAAGAGAGTACATCAGCATAAATTCCGGCCTTATTCTTCGTATTTGATGATTCTCCTTTGAAACCAATTCCAGACTTGTCATGTTGAGGTCTTTGAGTGTTAAGAATGTTGTCAAGAGCTAGAGAGCTTTGCCAACTCCTTTTGATTTGCTCTAATTCCTTTCTTAGGGACACTATTTCAGCTTCACGTTTTTCACAGATGTCATCCTTCTCTCTTAACTTGATGTTCAAGAAGTTTTCCCTTCTTTTTGCTTCCTCTCTTTCTATTTTGAGAGAAATTATCTTCTTTTGTAGATTCTCATTTTCTTCAATGGCATTCATCAACAAACTATCCATGTTTCTTTCATCTTCCAGTTCTGAGTCATCATCATTTGTAAATGCCATGAATAACGTTTCTTTGCTTACAACATAATCACTTTCCTCATCTGATTCATCATCTCTTTCTTTGTGATGATGCATATTTCTGGTTGATTTCTTTTTGATGACTACAAATTCATCTTCATCGGACTCATCTTGTTTGGAGAAGAAGTTCTTTTTATTAAACCCTTTATTTTTGTACATCATCCTTTTAGAGTCCTTTTCATCATCACTATCATGTTTATGGGGACATTTTGCAGCATAATGACCTATTCTTCCACAATTGAAACAAATAAGAGGGTACTTACCTTTTAGCTTGGATCCCCTTTTTAGTCTTCGTACAAATTGAGCTAATTCATTTTCAGTATCAGATTCATCGTTGTTGTAATTCCATCCTTTTCCTTCTTTTGTAGATCTTGAGGCTTTGAAGGCTGCTTCTTTGAAATTTGGACTCCCTTTCCTCATCTCATAGGAAATGAGAATTCCATGGAGTTCATCCATCTTGAGAGTATCTAGATCCTTCATTTCTTCTATGGCACTTACTTTGGAGTCAAATCTGTCAGGAAGCAATCTCAAGATTTTTTGAACAATGGTGCTTTCTTCAATATTTTCTCCTAGTCCTCTAAGAGAGTTAACCACTTCAGCTACTCGAAGGAAATATGATGCAATATCTTCTTCATCATCCATTTTCAGACTCTCGAATTGTCTTCTATAGGTTTGAAGCTTTGCCTTCTTGACTTTGGAGTCGCCATCATATAGAGAAACCAACTTATCCCATACTTCTTTGGCTGAGTCACAGTTCATGACTTTCATAAATTCAGAATCGGTAATTCCACTAGTGATGGAATTTAAAGCTTTGGCATTAGCAATGTAAGCTCTTCTTTCATCTTGACTAGTTGGAAGATTTTCGGGAGCTTTGTACCCATCTAGAACATAGTGCCATACTTCAAGACCAAGAGACATTAGATAGTAGGACATCCTATTTTTCCAAAAACCAAAATTCATTCCATCAAAGATAGGAAGTTTCCCTGTTGCTTGCATGTTCTTCATTGTGCCTAAGAATCCTACTTCCAGCTGTTAGGTTGATATTGAAGAAGTTGGCTCTGATACCAATTGTTGGAAATAATGAGAGGGGGGTGAATCAGTATTTCTTTTCAATTGTTAATTATTCCCAGTTAGATTCTTCACAATTAAAAACAGAGAGGTGTATAATAATGATATTAAGGATTAATCAGAACTTCAATCCCTTTTTTTAATAATAGTATACAATAGATGAGTGAAGGGCACCAACCTTTTTAATGAAACAGGCACCAACCTGTTGCCAAGCACCAACTTGGACTTTGATGAGGCTCCGACCTCTAGGGCTTCGACCCTATCTTCTCAAGGCACCAACCTTGTGTTTAGGAGCTCCTACTCCAAGGACACCAATCCTTCAGAAATCTTTAGAGAGAAAATGCGAGATGTACTTACATAAGTGTCTTCAACAAGATATATGATACCCAACCAAATCCTCCAAGTCACCGCATCATGGTTTTCAATGGTGTCTCAAGATCAGATTCTACAAGTGTCTTTAGATGACTTCGATAATTCCTCAAAGGTGTTTTCAATAATCTGCTCAAGTTTTGCACTAGGTCTTCCAAACAACTCTCTTCAAGTTACTTCTGCTTCAAGGATCTTCAAATGTTCTGCTTTGGGAATGTCTACACCAGCCTCTAGGACTACCTTCAAAGGACTGTCAATGCCTTCACTGTCCAAATATGCTCCAAGACTCACTGTTCAATACCTTTCACATTCTTAACTTGTACAACCCTCCACCAACTGTTCACAGTACTTTGATCAGATTCAAGGTGATTGCAAGTTATAACAATCCGAACAAGTTGAGCCACCACAAGGATAAATTTGAGCTGTTGTAATGAGTATCGAGCCACCGTTTCACAATAAGAATACACAGATCCGAGGGTCTGCATATATGCAATAGTACCGAGCTTGAGGTCTACTGATTCGAAGTCTGTAGGTACTGATCCGAGCTCCTAACGCTGCAACAGGTCATGAGTTTTGAGTGATAGTCCGAACCTTTTGAAGGCAAGACTGAAGCACTGCTTACCAGGTCTATATAATAGAATTTAATCCACAGATTAGGCCCACAATTTTCTAAAATAGAACTGGGATATGTATACAGTCTGAAGATAATACTATTGTTGTTGAAGAGGGTCCGAGCTCCTTTACCACAGATTGGATTTTTATAAGTTCGTGCCACAGGAGGTCACAGCACTGTAATGAATCCACTATGATAAGTCCGAAAATCTTCACAGGATTTTATGGATTAAATAACTTCAAGCCCAAGCAGAATCATTGTTCTCCTCTTTGTTTTTTTTGGTTCATGAGATGTGAACTTACTCTGCACTTTCCTGTAGATGTGTGACCAAATTCCTGGGTAAAGAATGAGCTTGAAAACTTTAATAAATAGTGATTTTCGCACAGCAAAATGAAAAGACACGTCTCTGCAAATAGGCCGACATGAAGGACAAGAATAGGTCGGCTCACTGCTATGGTTAATTTTCCTTCACTTAAAAATTCCATATCTCATCAACCATTGGGAGTTTCGGGGCAAGTAAAAGCTTGTTAGAAAGAAAAAAAAATACTCTTTTAGATGGTCTAGGATTCATTGGGATAGGCTGCCTCCAAGGTGACAAAAATATTTTTTCTTTAGAACTAACCTTGAATATTTATGTGCAGAGAGTAAAAAAATTATGTCTCCAAGGTCATCTTCATTGTTAGGCTTATTCATCAACCTGTTGCCTTCAATGACAACTTGGATTAACACTACTTGGTCTACTAGATCATGTTTTGAGTCGCAGAATTGGGTACCTATTTGAGGGTCTATATAAATGGGTATTCCCCCTTCATGTGTCTAAATGTATTTTTCTTATGTAAAGAAGGTTGGAAAAAATAATTAAATCCCTTCTCAATCAATTAATTAAATTTTCTGGCCAAATTAATTAAAAAATCCTAAGCCAGAAATTTAATTAATTTTAGGTCTTAGGTGAGTTAAAATTCTTCAAAGGCAAAATTTGTGGGTCCTTGAAAAATGATTTTTAAAGGTCCTAGGCCAAGGGAATATTGAGAATTTCAAGAAATTTTGGACCCTTGGGCCTTGGGGGTTAAGTTAAAGTCAAAATTTTGAGGTAATTAACTCAAAAATAATTTTTTTGAGTTAATTAAAATGAAATTAAATGATAAATTCGTTTTTCCTCAAATTTATAATTTCAACGGTCCAAATTAAAAGATGATTAAATCTTTTGGACGGTTGAGATTATTTTGACAAGGATCAACCAAACTAGCCGTTGGAGATTTTAACTTATAAATTAGAGGTCTTGGTATGTCATTTGCATCCGATCTTTGGATCGTGCACTTGTTCTTGGAAGCTCTTGTGATTTCTTTTGATGAATAAAGCATAAAGACTTTGGGGTTAAAAACTTTGGTGTTCCTTTTCCAGATCTATTTGGTGATTTGTCTCTAAACTCTGCTACTTTATTTGGCATTTTTATGGTTGATGGCCTTTATGGATTAATTTGCATATAGGTATCTTGTGCAGTTTTTTGGGTTTCTAAAATGGCATTTTTTATTTAACGAAAAGACTAGTTATCTATTTTTCTGAAAGATCTCATGTTATTTTCTTAAATCTCTATCAATCTAAAGCAATGTTGCACGACTTGTACTTGTATAAGACTCGTCCGACCATTGACTCATCGACTCGTATAAGACTCGGGAACGACCCATATAAAACTCGTATAAGACTCATCAAAATGCAAAAAAAAAATTAAAATATGGTAAATTTTAAGCAAAAAAAGAAACTAATGATAATTCAAGTCCTTATAAGTTATAAAAACCACAATATATGCAATAATTCATAACAACATCTTATATCTATAAAAGTACAACAGAGCATATTAGATTTTTGTAAGAAAAACATTTAGATACTGAATAAGAAAACGAATCATGATTCCATAATTAAAATAAAAAATGTCAGCCAGTTCAAAATTCAAATACATAACAATCTTGATAAACGAATAATGATAAATGATTGTCTCATAACAATCTTTAGTCTCATCACTCATGGATGACCACGCCTATAATAAGCCCTCGTGGAGCTCATGGTAGCATCGAAAGGCTGAAGCAACTGTGAGGCAGGTATATTGGGAGTCTCCATTTGAGATGGCAAACTAGAGAGATCCTCAGTCTCTTCATCAAGCCAACTCAAATCAGGGGGCTCCTCCTCCACAACCCAATCAGACTCTAAGTCAATAGTATCCAATAAAATTGGATCTGTATCCTTTGGTTGCACTTGTTTTGTGAGCATTCGAAGGTTGTAGTAGATGAAAACCAACTTCTCCAACCTCTCATGCTCCAACTTGTTTCTCTTTTTGCTGTGGATGTGCTAAAAAACTGACCAATTGCGCTCACAAGAAGAAGCACTACAGGGTTGACTCAGAACTCTGATGACGAATTCTTGTAATTGCGATGCCTCAGAGCCACAATCTATCCACCAATGAGCTGTAAAAAAATAACAACAAAGATTATCAATTTGCAATGCCAAACATATAAAAGAGAACTAGTAAAATTACAAGCTAAGTTCTAACAATTTGCACTTACAAGGCATTTTCTTGTCCTTGAGACGTTGGCTTGAGCTAAATCCAAACATGCCAGATGCTTCCTTGTACATATCTCGTTGTAGGTTGATTTTGTCTTGAATATCTACATCCGGGAACATCTTCTCAATGCCTCTCATCAACTCGAGATCTCTTTGAATGTTATACCCCTCATTATAGAATAAGCTCGGATTGAGATATGCTCCTGCTACATGAAATGGTGAATGTAGTTGTCTGTCCCACCTGGAATCAATAATTTGCCATATAGGGAGATATTTAGATTCATGTCTTGATGGCCTCTTTGGCCCTATCCATGCCCTCATAAATATATCCCATTGGAGGTTTCTCTCCATCCATCAATCTCAAGACTTTCACAAGGGGCTCAGTGAAGCTGACAATCTCAGTGACTTTGTCCCACAAACTATCACCAAAGACAGATGCTTTCACAGACAATGCTTCTGGTTTTGTGCTATCTTTCCAAAATACCCATTGTTGACTACAAAACATTCTTCTCAAAGCTTGCTACTCATACAAAAGGCTTTGGAGGGAAAGAAAGTTTGTAGCAAACTGTGTGACAGCTGGGCGACTAAGCTCACCCTGTGTGAATTCCCTCATAAGGTTCAACACCCAAGCATGATTATAAATATACTTGGTAATTTGCTTGCATTCTTGCACAACATCCTGCACCCACTCCAACTTCCCAATATCCTCTAGTATCAAGTCTATGCAATGGGCAGCACATGGAGTCCAAAAAATCGTGGGATATTTGGCACAAAGAAACCTTCCAACTGCTACATAATTTGCTGCATTGTCCGTGATTACTTGGACAACATTTGCAACCCCAACTTCCTCCACCACATCAGCCAACAATGTAGAAATCAAATGTGCATCTTTTACATTTGTAGATGCATCAATGGATTTTAGGAACATGGTTCCTTTAGGGCAAGCTACAACAAAATTTATTATTGTTCTACCCCTCTGATCTGTCCATCCATCAGACATAATTGTACAACCTATAATTTTCCATGAGCTTTTAATGCTCTCCAATTGTTCCTTGACACACTCCAACTCCTCATCTGGCTCTTTCCCCCTAAGTGCATTATAAGATGGGGCTTTGTATCCAGGGCCAACACTTGCAATGGCATCCACCATGGGCTGATAAAAATATGACTTTGCATAGTTGAATGAAAGACTGTTATGGTACCAAAACCTCCTCACTACCATATCTACCTCCTTCCTCTTCTTTTCATTAAAACTATCCAAGGTTGGTTGAGATCCTGGAGTTGTACGAGTGAAGAAAGAAGAGGTTATACTCCTGTTTGCTGCAACACTTGAAGAGGAGTTACCAATACCCGGACTTTCAATCTGTGTTTCACTCTGAGATGAAGATCTACATATCCCAACAATCTCATCCTTCCTTCTTGCCCTCTTAGAAGCTTCTTCTTTAATGGCTTCCAAAGCCGTTGCCATTTCAGTAGTGACTTCATCAGGGCAATTTTGACAACATCCCACACCATTCCCAGGAATTCTAGCTAGGTGGTATTTTAGCCTGTTTATTCCTGCATGCATTGTGGCATTGCAATAATTGCACTTCACATGGTGGTCATTACCGGCAATGATTCGTTGACCATGTGCCCATGCCGGATCACGAGACTTTCTATACCCCTTTGGTGGCATGGTAACGAAATCTGGAAGAAAAAAATTAAATTTTTAAAATCTAATTCATATTTTTTAAATTTTTTTTTGGTTATTAATTTTTTTTTAATTTAAAATTTTTTTTGGCCCTGTGGCTGAGTTTCTCAGCCACACAGGGCCGCTGTGTGGCTAAGAAACTTAGCCAGAGGGCCTGCAGGCTCAGGAGGCAGACTGTAGGCCCTGTGGTTGAGTTTCTCAGCCACACAACGACCCTGTGTGGCTGAGAAACTCAGCCACAGGGCTTGCGCGCTGAGGAGGCAACCCGCAAGCCCTTGTGGCTGAGTTTCTCAGCCACACAGGGTCGTTGTGTGGCTGAGAAACTCAGCTACAAGGCCAAAAAATTTTGCAAATTGCAAGTGAACAAAAAAAAAAATTTGAATTGATTAGATAAAATTTAAAAAAAATTACATGCAAGCAGCTAGTTGCAAAGCAATGAAACAAAGATCATGAAGCCTACTCGGACAGTGTGCTGCTACTCCGCCAATGCTGTGACTCCAACTTGCTGTTATAGTGTGATGCTACTCTGCCAGTGCTGTGACTCTACCAGTGCTGGTGACTCTGCCTGTGCTGCTACTTCGCCAGTGCTGTGACTCCAACTTGTTGTTACAGTGTACTGCTACTCCGCCAATGCTATGACTCTGCCAGTGTGCTGTGACTCCGCCTGTGCTGCTACTCTGCCTGTGTTGTGACTCTTCCTTGCTACTACTCTACCTGTGCTGCTACTCCGCAGTGCTACTACTCTCCCAGTGTGCTGCTGCTACAGTGTGTTGCTACTCCGCCAGTGCTGTGACTCTGCCACTGTGTTGTGACTCCGCCTGTGCTACTACTCTGCCTGTGCTGTGACTCTGCGTTGCTGCTACTCTACCTGTGCTGCTACTCCCAGTGTGTTGCTGCTACAGTGTGCTGCTACTCCGCCAGTGCTGTGACTCTGCCACTGTGCTGTGACTCCGCCTGTGCTGCTACTCTGCCTATGCTGTGACTCTGCCTGTGCTGCTACTCCGCAGTGCTGCTACTCTCCCAGTGCGCTGCTATTACAGTGTGTTGCTACTCCGCCAGTGCTGCTACTCTGTCTGTGCTGCTACTCCGCCTATGCTGTGACTCTGCCTTGCTATTACTATGTGCTGCTACTCCGCCAGTGCTCACTTCGCTAGTGTTGCTACGCGGAAAGGGAGAGAGGTGCTTATAAAACATTTCCTTCCCTCCAAATTCCCTTTTCCACCACCTCATTTCCAAAAAAAATAGAAAAATAAAACAAATTGAGAAAAATCCAAAAAAAAATGCTTTTTGTTGTGGGACGGGTCTTATAGGGGTCTGATACAGGTGCTATAAGAAACTCGCGGGTCTTATACGAGTAGGCGAGTTTAATGCGAGTTTGCGCAAGTAAGGGTAGAGAGCACGGGTTCTATGCGAGTGACCCGACTTTCTATATAACCCGCGAAGGCCAGCAGGTTCCCATGAGTCTTATACAAGTGGTGTTTCACTGATCTAAAATTCAGATCTAAGTGTGCAGGGATCATTTTTAAGGTTTGAGCATTTGGGGAAGTCTTCAGTTAGACCAGTCGACTCTCAAAATTCATAATCTGAAAAAACCCATTGTTTCCTAATTCCCAAAGCTATCTTACGAAATTGTTGTTTTTATAGGATCTTCTAAGGCTTGTGCCTCTTTTAAAAAATTTTATCTTTTAAAATTGTGCTGAAATGGGTTTAAATCTAGCCATGAGGGCCTCCAATCTGTAAATTAGAATTTTTTTTTTTCTGCCTGCATAGTTTGGATCTGATCTGATTTGGTGCAGACTTTTCAGGGATTTTCAGAAAAAATTTAAGATCTGGCTACAGGCCCATTTCTGTTGGCAGTCGGAATATTATTTCCTTGCAAGGAATGAATGCCATGTGTATGTGAGCTAATAAATCAGAAAAATCTGAATTTTATTGGTGAAATTTGTTGCTAGGTGAGGAGAAATTCAAGAAATTTGGCTATCATTCACCTCTTTCTCTTTCATTCACCTGACCAAAGCAATTCATTTTTCTGATCTATATTTCACTGTCGTACGATCCGAACAGCTCTGTCTCTCTCACCTGGTCCATACGATTTTTCCCTCAACCTGCAATTTCATAAAATCGAATGCTGCCATTTCCCTGCTGCTACCTGCAATCACATTTCAATTCCGTCCAGCATCGATCCGAACAATTCTATCAGCCTCTCTGCCCTTCATCACCACTGAATCCTGTCTGCGTTCGTACGATTTCTTTTTCTGAATCAAGCTGCTCTCTCCTACCGTCCGTACAGCTGTATCGATCCGTACGGCAGTCTTCTTTGAGAACCTACATAAAATTTGTTCAGAAGCAAACAAAACGTGCATTTTTTGCTTTAGTGTAAGTTTGAATTTTTTTTATTAGATTTTAGTTTTAATTTTTAATCGTAGGCTTTAAAATTTTTAGATTTTAAAATTTTTAGAATTTAACTTTTTTAGGTTTTTTTTAAGTTTAATTTTAATTTGGTTTTAGATTTTAGAATTAGTTTAGTTTAGAATTTTTATCTTACTTTTAGTTTTAAATTTTAGTCTTAATTTTTTAGCTTTAATTTTAATTTTTAGTTTTAGAGATAAAAAATAAAAAAAGGAAATAAAAAATAAAAAATATATATAAAAGCAAATAAAAAATGTTTACCTTTGTTTTTTTTTGGGCTTTAACTTTTTTTTAGTTTTAGATAAAAATTAAAAATTAAAAAAGGGCCCTTAAAACTTAAAAAAAAAATTCAACTTTGGAAAACTCTCAAAAAAATTTATGTAGTCGAAGTGAGCTTTTAAATATTTTATCTAAAGTTTTGACTATAGAAACATTTATTTTTATATTTTTTTGATTTCTAGATTGGATTTAATCGGAACATCATAAATTCGGAAATATTGCAAGTATCTGGCATTTATATTTGATGGTCGTCTCATGATAGCATTGTTGTGGGTTCAGATTATTTTAATGCATAGTTATGGTATGTTCTATCATTGTGGTCATTTGTGTTTTCATAGCAACAGTTATACATCAATTACTTGGCTTTAAATGCATAACGGGATCTTTTAACTCCATAAGGCATTCGTTTTAATATAATTGGATCTGTGAAATCTCGTTAGTCTTAACAAGTATTTAATTATCTAGCTGTGTCTCCTGAATTGGTTGCTCCCCAACCAATTCTCTTTCTTCATTTCCATTAGGGTCTACCTCGCTTAGCTTGCAAGGAGACAACTTAGATAGAGAGATTGGGGATCAGGGTGACAGCCCCCGATCTGAGCCGTTGTCGCAGTGCCTAGTCATTTTGTGCGACAACATTTTTTGGCGTCGTTGCAGGGGACAGAGTTTTTTTTTTTTTTTCTGTCCTTGGTCTTAACAACATTTTCTAATATTTTAAATCTTTCCTCACCATCCATTAGCTCGTCGCACGGCATAGCATTTTATGGCGTCTTTTCATCATCGTATCTTTTATCATTTCATCATTTACACCTTTAGCACCTGAACATTTCGGTTGGTTTCTTGTTTGGGTGGCGACTCCACTTATTCATCTATTTACTCCTAGACAAGAATCCCCCCCTGGTATCCATCTGCTACTCTCGATTATTTCTTCTGTTTCAGAATTAGTTTCATGTTCAAGCGGCGACTCCAATTCTTTCATTTCTTACAAGAGTTTCTGCTAAGAAGTTCGCTTCTTGAGGACCTTTTGACTATTCTTGAACATGGATCTCTTTCTTAACTTTTAAGCAGGTCATCATGGATGACACCTTCCATGACATGCCAGAAGAGGCCATTTCTAAATTGCCTTTTTTTCTCAGGTGGTAATCCAGGCATTGCTCTAGTGCATCTAAAGATGGTCACTTTTTTTATAAATAAATGTTGTCGTCCTTCAGAATATAATCATGAAGATGTCAAGATACGTATCTTTGGCTATTCCTTAAAAGGTGATGCTATTGATTGGTTTCGAAATTGTCCTGAGGAGTATTGTTTACAAGACATCATCAATGCTTTCAAAGATAAATATATAAGACAAGATGACTCGCCTTGTGCTCCCAGTATTATGCAAAATAATGAAATTGATCTTGTACAGAACTCAACGATCAGCAGGAGTTTTCCAGACAGTTCTCAGGATGAATCCACTTGTACCACGACAGCACAAATCCATGATAGTGGTGAAGCAGAAACAAATTGTCAAATCAATCTTGACAACGATAAGCATCTTGTTAATGAATTGATTCAGATGGTTAAAGATATACAACTAAATCAAGCTCGGTAATCAAGAATATGGAGGCCAACCAGGCTCAAATCATTAAGAATATGGAACTTAATCAAGAAAAAATAATAGTGGATCACGCCAGGGAAATTGGTTCAATGCAGAGCAAGTTATTGGCCTTAGAGGAAAAGACAACAATCATGGAATTCAATCACTCCAATAAAATAATTGCCATAGAAGAAAAACATGAGAAGGAAATGAACTATATGCAAAATAGGATAAATGCCATTGAAGCAAGTCATGCACAGGAAATAATTGTCATGGAAAATAGGTTAAAGACGATGGAAGTTAATCATTCTAATCAGATGTCTCTTCAACACAATTTGTTGACTATTGAAGAGAGTCATGCGAAGGAAATCAGTGCTATAAATATTAAGCATTCTATTCAAATGACTGGTATTCAAAATAAGTTGGAAAAAATGGAAAGATCACACATGCAGAATTTTCAACCCAAGTCAGAATTGTCAACAGATCATAGGCCTCCTAGTTTGCTGAAGCAATTTCCATCTCATCACAGGGAGGTCACTTTTCCCATTAAGAAAGAATTAACTATGGCTACAAAGGATGTTGAGAAAGACCAAGCTTATGTGTCACCTTTAACATAGTATATTCAGAATAAGATCGGTCACACTCCAGGTTCATCAGAAGTTTTGTACAAGCATTTTCAAGATAAGGACAAGAAAGTCTCATTACTGACATCACAACCAACTAAGAAGAAGAGAAAAGGTAGAAAATAAGTAAGCGGTTTGATTCATCTGATGGCCGAGAGCAGCTTGACATTCAGATGAGTCAGAAGCCTACATTATGCAGAATCAGGCATGTCACATCTGAAAAACAGCCTATAGACTTGCCTGAAAGTAGGCAAATGCTCTGTATGCACTATATTGAACACATCTGATGCCACAGGGCATCCTTTGTATTGTATCTCTAACCTTCCACCTTGTTATTTTAGCATTTCATTTTGTAGTTAGAGTAGATTTACTTTTCATGTTAAGTAGAATAATAAATGATAGAAGAGCTTCTATTTTTCATGTGCTTAATGTTATATGATGATATTTGGATGGACGCTACTTATGTAATTTTGTGTGTTGCTTAGATACAAATTCTGGATTCTCATATTCCTCCGATGAAGCAACGTGTCCCCAAGTAGAGCTAGATGTTGACCACACTTTGTCAACGACCCCATAGCAGTACACCCCCATTTTTTCAAATGGGATTCACCATGTTCGACGTGTTCGCGCCATTCAGATTCCATCATCAGTCGACAGTTTTATGAATAATGTAAACTCATTCTGCATGTTTATGATATAAATGATCTAAGTAAGACCGTCATGTATGTAACAACCTAGGTAAGCCTAGTATGTTGGTGACGATTTCTATCCTAAGAGGTTTTTTGTCTCACTGATTTACTTGTGTTTTTTGACACGAGTGATCAGCAGAGTTTTCCCCTCTAGCCTCACCCCAAAGCTGGGGTGAATTTTGTCATCAAGATGCTAAGTGAGTCCTAGTGTTTTCTATCGAGTCTTTGTAAAAGTAGTTTGGTAATAATCCTAGCTAGCTGGCTAGATTATTTTATTACAAGCTACTTGGTCTACTATATCATGTTTTGAGTCACAGAATTGGGTACCTATTTGAGGGTCTATACGAATGGGTATTCCCCCTTCATATGTCTAAATGTATTTTTCTTAGTAAAGAGGGTTGGAAAAAATAATTAACCCCCCTCTCAGTCAATTAATTAAATTTTTTCACCAAATTAATTAAAAAATCTAAGCCAGAAATTTAATTAATTTTAGGTCCTAGGTGAGTTAAAATTCTTCAAAGGCAAAATTTGTGGGTCCTTGAAAAATGATTTTTAAAGGTCTCAGGCCAAGGGAATATTGAGAATTTCAAGAAATTTTGGACCCTTGGGCCTTGGGGGTTAAGTCAAAGTCAAAATTTTGAGGTAATTAACTCAAAAATAATATTTTTGAGTTAATTAAAATGAAATTAAATGATAAATTCGTTTTTCCTCAAATTTATAATTTCAACGGTCCAAATTAAAAGATGATTAAATATTTTGGACGGTTGAGATTATTTTGACAAGAATCAACCAAACTAGCCGTTGGAGATTTTAACTTATAAATTAGAGGTCTTGGTATGTCATTTGCATCCGATCTTTGGATCGTGCACTTGTTCTTGGAAGCTCTTGTGATTTCTTTTGATGAATAAAGCATAAAGACTTTGGGGTTAAAAACTTTGGTGTTCCTTTTCTGGATCTATGTGGTGATTTGTCTCTAAACTCTGCTACTTTATTTGGCATTTTTATGGTTGATGGTCTTTATGGATTAATCTGCATACAGGTATCTTGTGCAGTTTTCTGGGTTTCTAAAATGGCATTTTTTATTTAACGGAAAGACTAATTATCTATTTTTCTGAAAGATCTCATGTTATTTTCTTAAATATCTATCAATCTAAAGTTCAGATCTAAGTTTGCAGGGATCATTTTTAAGGTTTGAGCGTTTGGGGAAGTCTTCAGTTAGACCAGCCGACTCTCAGAATTCATAATCTGAAAAAGCCCATTGTTTCCTAATTCCCAAAGCTATCTTACGAAATTGTTGTTTTTACAGGATCTTTTAAGGCTTGTGCCTCTTTTAAAAAAATTTATCTTTTAAAATTGTGCTGAAATGGGTTTAAATCTGGCCATGAGGGCCTCCAATCTATAAATTAGCATTGTAAATTTGTATTTAGTTTTAGGATTTAAGAGTTTATTTTTTTTTTCTGCATAGTTTGGATCTGATCTGATTTGGTGCAGACTTTTCAAGGATTTTCAGAAAAATTTTAAGATCTGGCTTCAGGTCCATTTCTGTTGCCAGATCTGAATGTTATTTCCCTGCAAGGAATGAATGCCATGCGTATGTGAGCTAATAAATCAGAAAAATATGAATTTTACTGGTGAAATTTGTTGCTGGGTGAGGAGAAATTCAAGAAATTTGGCTATCATTCACCTCTGTCTCTTTCATTCACCTGACCAAAGCAATTCATTTTTCTGATCTATATTTCACTGTCGTACGATCCGAACAGCTCTGTCTCTCTCACCTGGTCCGTACGATTTTTCCCTCAGCCTGCAATTTCATAAAATCAAATTCTGCCATTTCTCTGCTGCTACTTGCAATCACATTTCAATTCCGTCCAGCATCGATCCGAACGATTTTATCAGCCTCTCTGCACTTCATCACCATCGAATCCTCTCTGCATCCATACAATTTCTTTTTTTGCATCAAGCTGCTCTCCTGCCGTCCGTAAGGCCGTACGGATCCGTACGACAGTGTTCTTTGAGAACCTGCATAAAATTTGTTCAGAAGCAAACAAAACATGCATTTTTTTCTTAGTGTAAGTTTTAATTTTTTTTATTAGATTTTAGTTTTAATTTTTAATAATAGGTTTTAAAATTTTTAGATTTTAAAAGTTTTAGAATTTAACTTTTTTAGATTTTATTTTTTTTAAGTTTAATTTTAATTTGGTTTTAGATTTTAAATTTTTTAGATTTTAGAATTAGTTTAGTTTAGAATTTTTATCTTGCTTTTAGTTTTGAATTTTAGTCTTAATTTTTTAGCTTTAAATTTTAATTTTTAGTTTTAGAGATAAAAAAATAAAAAAGGGAAATAAAAAATAAAAATATATATAAAAGCAAATAAAAAATTTTTACCTTTGTTTTTTTTAGGCTTTAACTTTTTTTAAGTTTTAGATAAAAATTAAAAATTAAAAAAGGGCCCTTAAAACTTAATAAAAAAATTCAACTTTGGAAAACTCTCAAAAAAATTTCCATAGTCAAAGTGAGCTTTTAAATATTTTATCTAAAGTTTTGACTATAGAAACATTTTTTTTTTTTTTTATGGATTGGATTTAATTGGAACATCATAAATTTGGAAATATTGCAAGTATTTGGCATTTATATTTGATAGTCATCTCATGATAGCATTGTTGTGGGTTCAGATTATTTTAATGCATAGTTATGGTATGTTCTATCATTGTGGTCATTTGTGTTTTCATAGTAGCAGTTATACATCAATTACTTGGCTTTAATTGCATAACGGGATCTTTTAACTCCATAAGGCACTGGTTTTAATATAATTGGATCTGTGAAATCTCGTTAGTCTTAACAAGTATTTGATTATCTAGTTGTGTCTCCTAAATTGGTTGCTCTCCAACCAGTTCTCCTTCTTCATTTTCATTAGGGTCTACCTCCCTTAGCTTGCAAGGAGACAGCTTAGATAGAGAGATTGGGGATCAGGGTGACAGCCCCCGATCTGAGCCGTTGTCGCGGTGCCTAGTCATTTTGTGTGACAACAAAGGGTATAAATTAAACTAAGTGTGAATCTTCTAGATAAAGTCATAGATCACCTCCAATTTAATCTTAGCCCTTAATTATGTTTTAATCTTGGTCATTGAAGGTTCAACAGAAGAATATAAGAAAGAGGGTGAGGGGCCTATGGAAAAACACATTGTGACACTTAAGCCATTGAGCATTTTTGAATTTGTATGAGAAGACACGGCTTTTGATCAAGGATCAAATCACTAGGGCAGGATTTGCTAAGTGACTATGATTCAGTGATCAAATCCAGAGAGGGGCAAAAGCAGAGATTGGTCAGGTGGGCCAAGAATACATTTCAGAGTGAGGCAGCACTTACGCAGAAGAGAGACAGCGAAGAGAGACCTAAGGGTTTGAGCATACCATTGAGTTGGAGTAGGGGATCCACACAGTGATCACCACACCCTATAGGCACTCCAAAGCGTACATGGATGATATTGAGAGAGCTATTCATGAGCTGTTAGCATTGGAACACATCCAGCCCAGTACTAGCCCATTTGCTTCTTCTGTTGTACTGGTGAAGAAGAAGGATGACACACTGAGGATGTGCATCGATTACAGGGCTTTCAACAAAAAGACGATGAAGAACCGATACCCCATTCCTAGGATTGACGAGTTGATGGATGAGCTGAGGGGATCGAAATTCTTCTCCAAGATCGATATGAGGTCGGGATACCATCAGATCCAGGAGAGGGACCAAGATGTCCCCAAGACTGCTTTCAGTTGCCATTATGGCCACTTCGAGTTTTTGGTGATGCTCTTCGGGCTAACCAACGCACCGGCCACTTTTCAGTCTTGCATGATCCACATCTTCCGTGGTCAGTTGAGGAAGTTCGTGTTGGTGTTCTTTGATGATATCCTTATATACAGCCGCACTTGGGAGGAGCACTTGCAGCACATTGAGGTTGTACTACATATTTTGGAGGAGCAGCATTTCTATGCTAAGCTCTCCAAGTGCGATTTTGGATTGACAGAGATGCTCTATTTGGGGCATATCATTGGTGTGGATGAAGTGAGAGTCCACGAGGAGAAGATCTGGGTCATCTAAGAATAGTCGGAGCCGAAGAACGTGATAGAACTCTGGGGATTTGTAGGCATCTACACCTACTACCAGAAGTTTGTCAAGGGATTTCCCAGGTTGCTACACCCCTCACAGATCTCACCAAGAAGGGGGCATTCAGCTAGACTGATACTGCGCAAACGGCCTTTGACAGGCTCAAAGAGGTGATGAGCAGCTACCCAGTGTTGGCTTTGCCAGATTTCACGCAGCCCTTCATTTTGAAGTGTGATGCCTCAGGGGAAGGGGTAGCCGCAGTTTTGATGCAGGGAGGCCACCCCATAACTTTCGAGAGCAGGAAGCTACTGC
Source organism: Pinus albicaulis (assembly GCA_034641835.2). Lineage (NCBI taxonomy): Eukaryota > Viridiplantae > Streptophyta > Pinopsida > Pinales > Pinaceae > Pinus > Pinus albicaulis. Next base: position 1,055,961,947 of record CM076581.1, read on the forward strand.
CACATGAGAGGTCGTATCCTATATACGACAAAGAGATGTTGGCCATTATGCATGCATTGGCCAAGTTCCGGCAGTATCTGATGGGCAACAGATTTCGGATGAGTACTGATCACAACAGCCTCTAGTTTTTCCTTGAGCAGAAACAGTTGCAAGAGACGCAAAAGAAGTGTGAAAATTACAAACAATTGCAATGATAGATTTATTTCTCCTACTTATTATTTCAAGAAGTTATTATTCAGAAATCTTCCAGCAAATATTGAAATAAATACTATTGCAACATTCACAAATATATATGCAAAGAAATAAACAGTAGGGAACATAAGCACAAGAATCAATCACATGTACACAGTAATTTTTGGACAATTGTCCCCGGAAAAACCCAATGTGGAAAAATCAGTGTAGCAGATGAGGGTTTTATTAATTCTTCAGCAAATGATATCTTTACAGGGAAATACAACGACAGATAAATTCTGAACAACTTGAGAGTTGAGACTGAATTCTCTGACACCCTGAACAACCCCTGCATGCCCCTACGTCTCTCTGCGTGATTCACTGCACAGTCCCAGCGCTGGATTGCATGGGTTCTCTGTGCTGGAGCCTCAAGCTGCCTCTAGTGACCCACTGCTACCCTCTGCCCCTGATCCCGATTGTTAGGGTCCTATAAATATAGGATTCATAATTTTTTAATCAACTTCGATAGTCTAGTAAATATGTACATACCTTGATTTCTGCAAGTTGTTTTCCCATATTTGAAAATAATAAAAAATGAAAAAAGAGGGTAAAAGTCCTAAAAAGAAAGATCAAAGGACTTAGAAAAATATATACCCCAAAAGAAAAAGGAAATAAGACCTGAAAGTGAGCAAGTCCAAATGCAACTACTTTTACTTTTTACTGCAAGAATAATGATTATGTGCAGAGTGTCAATAAATGCCATAATCCATGATTAGTTAAACAGTTTAATCTTAACTTTTCATGTTTTCAATTTCATGTTTTAGATAGTGAATAAGGATTTTTCAAACAATTTAAACTTAGATAGGTAGAGAATAATGAGGAGCTCAACAATTTAATCTGAGCCCTCGAATGAAATAAGGTAGATCTAGATAGTTTTATGCTTTGAAAGAAAATGTTTTAAGGTTGCAAGTCTAAATGAACCTACAAAATGAAAAAAAAATGTTAGAAATAAAGTTGGGTAGGTAGAAAGCAGTTGGGAAATCATGTAATAAAACATCAACAGGCAAAATCACTAATTTTCCCTCCCCTATAAGTATTCAGTATTCTAAGCTATCAGTCAAACAGGCTTAGAGCATTTCTCTAACTTTTGTTGGAACCGGACCCAAGGCTCGATGACTGGCTAGTTAAAAAATATTGAGTTATTATGTTAAACCCACATTTATCATCATTTACCCTTCATTCATACATTAAAACCCCTTTTTCTTAAGTAAAGACACATTCTTACTTAGTAAAATTGTAACCCTAAAATAATTAACTTCATCCCTTCAAAAGCATTCATAAAACCCCAAAATATACTTTGTCCTAAGTTAAAGTGTAAAATATTAAAAAAGACAACACTGCTTTGCTTTGTCTATCATATACACTTTACTTAGTGATAATATGTGTTTTATTTTACATTTCACTACTTTTTCATATTAACTTTAACATATTTTTATTAAAACCCTAACTTTACCTTCCCATAGATATTAATTTCCTTGTATTTAAAATACCCCAAAAACCAACTATTATAACGTTTGGACCAAAGTTTATTATTCCCACATGCTAAATATAAAAACCCCGCCCTATATAAGCCCTTTGGTCTAAAACTTATCATTATTCGAAATACCCCACCCCTATAGTTTCAAAACAATTCAAATGGTTAAAAACTATATATTATAATAAACCGCGCCCACATATGTTTTATTGAAACATTTTTATAAATGTTTTAAATAGAAAAGCATTACATTACTCTCCCGCCTACATTTTTATAACCTAAGGTTTTTGAATTAAATTAATGTCTATTGATAAAATTCAAAACCCGTCCGCGCATAATACACCCCGGTCCCACCCTTAATCCAATGCAACTCTCAAATTAATCTCAGCCATTCGCGTTCGACTCTCAAATCCGACGATTGACATCCCAAATCGCGCAGAATAGATGCACGATCACCCAAACGCCAAAGCCGCGCGAAATGGGTTGTTTTGCATTTCCTCTCTCATCCACGTGGTCAATCCTCATTGGATCGCATGGGTTGAGCTTAAAACCTCTTACCATCCAAAACCTACGCGATAACAAGCCTGGTTTCTATCCGTTGAAAATTCAAAACCGCTCTCTCGCCTGATGCTACATGTATTCAATGTTGATTATGGTAACCAACATATATGATAAAACTTTGAAATACATTCATTTTATCCTATATTGCGCGTTTTAAACCTATCGTTGTGCCTCCCCGACTGTAAAGAAACCCTGTTAAAGCCTTTTTCTGCCATTTTTATGCCCGAAACCTACAAACCCTTTCCCTGAAATCTCTGAAGACTGTTGAGGAGCTGCGCATTGCTCCAAACAAGCTACTAAAGCCTTCAACTCAGCAAAGGACCTCATAAACCTTTCCAGAAGCCGATACCTGTATCATACCAGGTATTTTTCTCAAAATTGAACTTGCAATCAAGTTGGAAAACCATTTTTAAGGAAAGAAAAACATTTGAAGTTAAGAAATTGATTAATTAAGTTGCCTAAAATGTCCCAAAAACAGACCAAACTCTGACAAATTTTTCCTAGAAACCCTGTTTGTCTGTTGCGCGCTATTTCAAGGAAATTTATCAATTTTCCACAGTTTAATAATCCATTTCAAACTCTAAAAGGCTAGAAAACCTCTGCAGATACCCTGAACCCTCTGTAATCCTTTTCAAAAGAGTTTTTGTCTAAATTTCCATTAAAAAGACTCAGAAAACCCCTGTTTTCTGTTTCAAACCAATTCTAAAGCCTCTAAAACTCTTTGATAGGCCTAATTGAACAGAAAGCCTCAAGAAAAGCCCATACTTTGCCAAATTTGCCCATTTAAGCCTCTATTATAGTAAAATTGCCTCTGCAAACTGTTTAAACTTGCAGAAGCAAATCAAAATGCCTAAAAAACAGAGTACAAGCAACCCTGAAAGTTCTAAAGCACCTAAACCTACCCCTGCTATGACTCCAAATACTGCAATTGTGGTCAATCCATTACAACCCCCAGTTGTTGATATTGAACACATTCCCTTTGCTGATATTGATTACAATATCCCATTGTTGAATTCAACTTGTTAGATACCCATAACTGGTGCTTTGAGAAGTCTTTAGATGATTAAGAAGAAGTCCATATCTGGGAATCCCATTTACCCAAGTTTGTTGTCCCATTAACTCACCCTTGTCAGGAAATTATCAGATTATGTCACCAATACTATATTCCTGAACAAAGAGCTATTGTGAATGCCAATAAAGAAGTCCTATTTACCATCACTGCAAAGTCAATTAACCAAATGTTGTAGCTTCAACCAGACCCCCAAGCAGTCCCCTTGTCTATTGAGGCCCTCACCAAGCTATACATTGGCCTAGATTTTCCTAAGAGGTTCATGATTTTTCAGACTTTTATGCCTCTACATGTTGAAATTCCCAAGTTAAATCCTCCATATTCAACTGCTAAATTCCCTAAATTTTAAAGGCATGTAATCTCCATGCTTTCCTTCATCCTTGGGTATTTCACTGATGAGCACACTGATGAGTCTATCTTGGGATTCTTGTCCACCTTTTCTCCAGGTCAACCACCTTCAATTATCTTTGATTATGTTGGTTTCATTGCTAATAGTATTCACTATCAATTGACTAATTTACAGCTTGAAGGAGTATTCAGATATACATCCTATCTTTTCCACATGTTTCTTTACTTCCAATCAGATAACTTTCCAATTTCACTTCAAAAGCTGGACATAGAGGGAAAACCTCTATCTATCATCTTTTGGACATCCATACTCAGGAAAGAAGGTACAGATTTCAATTATTTAGAGTTTGCAGAGTTATTTTTACATCCAGTGATCACCTTGTTGACCAAAACAGAGCAGCCTAGAATAAGTGAAGAAATGAAGAAGATATTGTAGTTATCAGAGCAGAGTAAGGTTGGTGACTGGTATTTGTATGAGAAATATACTGAAATTGGAGTTTTTTGGTCAAACTTGTTGTCTTACAAGTTACCCAAACATCCTCCAATGAGGATCTTTGCCTTGGAGTATATTAGGCAAATCCTAAACTCTGATTCAATCAATTTCATGGCAGCTAAGAAGAAGACCTAATTCAAACTTAAAAATCAAATTGAGCCATTCATATGCAATCACAGGGATGTAGAAAAGGAAGCAGCAAATCAACTATTGGAATATAAATTTGAAGAGAGTTTCCCTTGGAACTATGATCCACAAGGGATCTTGAGCAAGCTGAGGGTAAAATGCAAATTAACACCCTTTATATATGAAGCTAAACCAGAAATAGAAAAGTTTGCCAATCAGCTTGAATGGATTGAAAACACATTAATAGATGCAGTAAGAAAAGGTAATACTAGTCATACCTTAGAGACTGTAAATCAACCAGATAAATCCATCAAAAGAATAAGGGAAGAAGGAGCATATGTGGCAGAGACTACTACAACAAAAGCAAAGTTCAAGATCATTTACAACAAAAGGCCAAAATTAGATACAGCAGGTAAAGGTAAAGTGACAATAGATGTTGAAGAAACAGAGCCCTTAAATACCAACACAAGTTTGCCAGAGACAAATGTAGCTAATGTAATTATCGATGAGCCAAATCAAAATGAAGAACAACTGAATAATGAAGACACACAGTTAATGGAAAGGAAACAAAGTATGGAAGCTTCTTCCTCACATTCAGCTGAGGAAAAAGACTTGGATATTAAGGAGAAATATTAGCAAATCAAGTTGAAGAATGAGGAAATCAAAACTGAAATTTACTCTCAGTTCTTGAAACAAAAGCCAGGGAATCAAAACAGATTTCTCTCAGCGTTTGATTACTCAAGTAAAAAATTGACTATGTCAGTATTACAGCCCACAATATCAGTGCCAAAGACAGTTGCTGACTATAAGAAAGTTGATCTAGAAGTAGCTACAGACAAAATCCATGAACTAAATCAAATAGAGTTTCATAGGCAAACCTCAGAGATGTTATATTCCACAGTTACAACAAAATCTATGAGTGCTCATAAGCTTCAAAACACCATCTCTAATATGCAAGATGAAATGAAGATGGATAAAGCTTCATTATATGCAAAGGATCTAAGGATAAAAGCCTTAGAAGAATTAGTATTGCAGGTAGGATATGATCCTACAAACATTAAAGCAGCAGAAGCATTGGTAAAAAAGAAAAATGAGGATATAGCAGCCTTGAGGATATAGCTCAAACTTCCTCAAAGTGAGCATCCTCAGACAAAGGAAGTCTTACAAGAACAAAAGGAAAAAGATGAAATGATGAGTTTAATTCTTCAGCTGACAGCTCAGATTAAGGAAATGGAAGTACAGATGGGCCAACTTGTCCAAGAAAAGGAGACAGTAAAAGAACCAGTGATTCCTATAGTCATCCCAGTGATCACAACAGCAGTGCCTTCAACCTTAGGAGAAAATTTGGCACCCAAAGAACCACTGGCTACTGCAGTGCCAATGACTTCTTCCACTACATCAGCCACTGAATCATCCACCACAGCAGTAAAACCTACAGATGATGCCAGTTATATAGTAAAAGCAATGGAAGAGACGTCTTTAAAGACAAATAAAATTAACAGGTTGACAAAGATGATTGAAAATCTTGAAAAGTCAACTAAATTAGCTCAAGTAAATGCTAAGACACATGAACAAAATGCCAATAGATTGAGTGAAGAGCTAAAGAAGTTGCAAAAATAATTAACTCTCAAGGATTAGATATCATATATAAAAAATTACCTATGGAATAATGTTATTGAAGCCATCCATGATGTATGGCCTTCAATTCAGGTAATTTTTGAGCAAAGAGAGTTATTATTGGCAGCCCAAGAAGAAATTCAAAAGACTCAGACTGATTTGGCTGACAAACCAGAACATGCTATAAGATTAATCAATTTCCTCAACAGCAAAAATAGACAGGAATTGAAAGAGCTCAAAATAACAGATAGAACTGCCACTATCCTAGAAATTAAGAAAGTCACAACAAAGATAAATTTAATGAGGCAACTTGAAGAAAAATGTGAAGGTATGAATACTTCCATAACCAGATTCATGGTTAAGTTCACCAATTTGAGGCAAAAAGGACTTCCTAATATCATGGTTATTAATGATAAATTGATGCCTCAAAATGATTATGACAAAAAGATAAGAGAATATGACAAGGAACAGGTGAATAAACCAACAGGTCAAGGCATCCCCACAGGAAAAGTGTTAGTGAAGAGTCTTGAAGATTTATTTTACTTGCAGTATGAGATCAAGCACTTATTTGTCATCAAGCCAACCTTTGCTAGATATACAAAAGCTGATGAGAATTTTAGGAAATTAAAGAATATTCAAATTCCTAAAAATGAGGATTAGCAGTCACTCACTAATTTGTTATAAGGGACAAAAGACAAGTAGATGAAAAGAAGATAAAGAACAATTTCCATAATGACAGTCAAAACAGATTTTATTTACAGCAGTAAAACAACTTTGACTAAAGGGTTAAAGAGTATAAGTGAATAAAGAGTATCCGAGAAAGAGTATCAGTCAAGGCAAGTCAGATTCCAAAAAAAATATCTAAAGGCGAGCACGGAGGACACCAAGGCAACCACCTGCTTTATCCGCAAAACTATTTCTATTTCTTATGGATAAAATAGGATAGCTTGCTGATTTGTTACGCAGTTGTCTCTATTTTTATTGTAAAGATATTTTATTTTCCTAAGTTAATTCCTAGAAGTCATCTAGGATATTTTGTAAAACATGATGTATAAATACTTCATCTTTAGAAGTATTTTGGGTGGAATAAAATTGTTGGGATTGTTATAGTCATTTCTTCTTGGACTTTAAAGCTTTTGTGTGTCAAAACTTCGAATAGCAGGCTGGATCAAAGCAAATTAGCATCATACTTCAGGATCCCTGTGATGAGCGATTTGGAGTGAAGTATTTTCTTCACATGTCAATGTTTCTTTTCTCTGTTACATGCATCCATTTATGTTTATGCTAAATCTGAATGTATAACTAGGAGTATTAATACAGGATATGTTAATAGCACCCTGTTTTAACTAGTTATCATTTATATGTTTTTCTCTAATTTCCAGTGTAGGGAACCCTTAATTGCTCCCTCATTCATTTGACTTCTCCTACTACTTCCCTTTTCCGGATTTAAGGATTCTTAAGTGCCCTTTATCCCGATCATACCACCTCACAAAAACAACTTTCCAAGGTCTCCAAGGGTTATCTATCTTGCCCTGAAGACATTTTACCTTTTTGCCCTTGATCATAGTTTGGTTTGCTTGATTTTGACTCCATAGCCCAATGGACAAATACATTTCCCACTATCCATCCTTTCAAGTGATTTTTTCCCACCAAATCCAACAAAACCAAACCAAAGCTGCACTTTCATAGCTAGCCTAATATTCACAAATTAAAACAAAGATAAACTTTAAAGAGAGAGCCCTCTCTGAACCCTAGGAAGGCTAGATCCTAGAGTTTGAAGTAGGTTTGTGGTTACCTCTAGAATTCTCAGACTAAAAACCAAAATTACACAACTTAAGAATGACTAGAGTAATAACATACTGGCGACCATACTGGGGAACTAACCAATCCTCAATCTTAAAACTAGTCTTAAAGAAAATCTTTTTATACATCCTTTTACTTTAAGATTGCTTTTATAAGTTGTGTTTATTAAAAAA